>OY282641.1:101169328-101769328 GCA_958299015.1 Tetanocera ferruginea | reverse complement strand
CGAAAGCTGACATCACTAGTACAGCGAACCGCCATTTCTATTTTTCAATTGTGCAAAAAAATAAAGCGAGCATTCACAGGTTTTCTTATTATAACTCTCTCTCTGTAAGTCAAATTGAGAATAGATTTTTAAAATGTAGATTTATAAAAACCCTAAAAATTTAGGGAGAGTTTTGGAGGACTTGAAAATTTAAATTTTTATGAGTTTTGTGCTTTAACGAAAACGTTTTTGACTTGATTCGACAGTCCATTAGAAACATAAATAGCTCAGGTATAGTAATTAATTTGAAATTATGTTCAATTTTGCTTATGACATATTTTGTTGTTTAGTAAAATCTTAAAAACCGTTTACAAATCGATGCATCGATGCATCGATGTATGCCCTCCAATGCATCGAAAGATATCGATGTACAATTCGATGCATCGAATCACAGAAAAACATCGATGTATTATTCCCACTGACATCCCTAGACACATCAGAAGATGAATTATTTTTATTTTGTTTTGTATAAATCAATTGAATATTTTATTTTGTTTAAATTTTTTTTGTTTTGTTTTTTGTTGGTACGTAATAAAATTTTATATAATTTTTGTTTTTTAAATGTTTACTTTGTTCAATTTTCTTGGTGTATGTGGAACGCTGTATCTGATGCTAAATTCATAAATAAAAAAAAAAATTACGATACTTGGGTACTTGGACACTTGCGATAACTGGGCACCTTCCTAACTGCTAAATTAAGCTTTAACAACACTGTGTACTTTTACAATTCAATAATTAGAAATTGCTCCAGCAAAGAAGTATTTTTTATTTTTAGTGAAAATGCGTGTAAACACTTTATTGATTTTACGTGATGATGGAAAAAAATGTACAACTTTAATATGAAGAAATAATAAAAATTAAAAAAAAAATTAAATCTAAAAAATAAAAATAAATTCATTAGAAGAACGTTGTACATAGAAAAATGTACAATTTTATCAACTGTAATAAAAATTGTATTCACTCTTCTTGGATTATGTGCACTGATTGTAATTGTAACTAAAAGTTGATTCAATAAAAACTTCCAACTTTGTTTTCTAAATAAAATACATAAACATACATGTTTTGAAGGAAAGCTTTATTTGAAATGTTTGAAAATTATTTCCTCCAAATATTGCCCATGACTAACTCTTAAATGGTCCATCCTAAACGTTGTTCAGGAGTAATTCTATTCATGATTGAGTTGTATTGAGTACTAAACACAAACATCATAGTAACAAGCCATTGACATATAACAGCTGTCAAAACAACCCAGTTTTGTCCCCAAAAGGCACTTCGTATTGGATCACCCTTTAAAAAGACAAGAGAAAGTATGTGTTGGGAAATGACTTATTCGAAATAAGTTACCAAACCGAAATAAAATTTGTACTTTTTGGCATCAAATTGTTCTGATTTTTTTTTCTCCATGAATAATGAAACTTTTTTGATATATTCAATAATTTATTTAAGGTAAAAAAATTAAAAAAAATGGATAAAGAATTCAATATAGATTAATAAATACCTTTTAAAGTACCTACTGCATATTCAGTTTATAAAATTTAATTAAGAAAATTTGAGTCTTCCTCTTCTTCAACAGAAATTGTTTCAAAATACATACATAGCACTTTCCTTTTTTTCGTAATAGCAACAGTGCCCAGTGGTTTTTAACAAACCTTTTGTTTTATTTTAAGAAGAAACTGAATCAACAAGAGATTTCTGCACCTCGTTATTGAGAGAGACCATGTATAAATAATACAAATAAAATAGTATAACTGATCAGGGTGGCAGTACGTGTGAATGTGCTGTAAGAATTAACACAAAAGTCGCAGAAAACTTTACAATATTTGACATTCGAATATAATTCAACACGCACGGTAAAAATTCTTGTACTGTATATATGACGGCAAAAATTTGTATTAAAATTTAAACCACGTCAAATACTAAAAGATTAGTTCCCACTTTGTGTGGGAGGTTGACTTGGATCTTATTTGAGATCAAAGCGTATGTGGAAAATTTCAAAGCTTTATATTAGTTTTGGTGGAATTTAAAGAGATTTAACCGTTTTGATTAGATCACTTTATTTCAGAGATAGGCGCGCATGCTAAGTGTGTGGCGTGCGAGAACGTTTCCTGTTAGGCCTTCACCTCTCTGCAGACAATGGCAAAACTCAGAGAGTAAACAATATCATGTAAAGCTTCTAAAGAATATGAACATAAGCCGTTCGGAATCGGCATAAAACATGTAGCTCGAGCTCTCGATTAATTAGTAGTCGTAGTCATAAGTAATTATATAATTTTTTTTAAACGACTAAATAATTGATTAAGTAATAATATTTTTTTCCGTTTGGGTCAATGCTGAATCGATAACGATTACAAATAATAAAATTATAATAACGATTCCTTAAGATTACGTAATAATTAAATAGAATCAAAAGTTATAATAAAAAAGTCCGGCTACTTTTAATAATATTAGCCGGTCTTAATAGTAATATTAATATTAAACTACCCCCTAACTTTAGAGTCGGACAAACTGTTATTTTTTATTTGATTTGATTTTTATTTCCAATAACTATGAACGGATCAAAATCAGTCGTACCATTTGTTTCCATGTTCGCCATCAGCCATACCAAAAACCAACTTAAGACGGCTATTTCAATCTTCAGTCAGCCAATTCACTTTCAGTCGTATCTAAAATTAACTTCAGTCGGCCAAATTTGCATTTAGCCGTGCGCAAAACCAACTTCATATAACCCGAAACCCCAAATGCCATTATCTTTTCTTTTTCAGTCGGGTATTTTTTTAGCAATACTAAATTATTTCAGTTATTATTATTTCGTTCAGTCTCGTTTAAAGTTATTTATAGCTGCGCTCTATGAAAAATTCTCTAAGACCACTTCAGTCGGTCAACTCTTTTAAACGGCTTTTAGTCGTTCCTTGGTAGGTTTGTTTACGACATATAGTCGTGCCTCAAAACAACTTCAGCCAATTAATTTTAATATTTTGCTCGGATATACATTTCGTCGGCCTAATTCTAATAAAATGTAATTCAAAGTTATCATACTCGTACTAGAATTTTAAACGTTCTATAAATATCTCTTAAATACAAACGTTAAAAACTAAATAAATGCATAGATGTAGTTTTGTTGAATCTATCTAAATCGCTAATTACCATTATTTTCAAAATGTTGGCTTACGTCGTATTAGAATTTGGCCAATATATAATTTCTGAATGTATAGATAAGAAACCATTGGATATTTGTGTACGAATCCAGACAATTTAAGCAGTTTCTTAGAAGTAATACAGCCTTTGCTTGAACTCTTTTTTCAAATAAATTATTTAACAATTTTATTAATTTTAAAAACAAAAGAAAAAAATCATTAAAAAACACCGGAGGGAAGATAGCAACGCATACATATTCGAATTCGAAAGTGTGGCTGAAAAATCCGACGCTATCTTCACCCAATGGGTGAAGATAGCGTCGGATTTTTTCAAACTCAGCCACAGTTTTTAAATTCACCACAATACAACACAGCAATTTCGAACACACTGCTTGCTGAAGCCAATGTTTGCAATTATTTCTTTTATCTTGTGTATAATCGGTATGCAAGCGCTGCTACCCACTCTTAATGCTTACGTTTTTATTCATTGCTTTACAGCACTTAAAATTGTTAAATAAAAAAAAAAAATATATGCAAAAAAATCAAGAACAATTTCACCAAATAATTTTAAAACTTGTTACTCAATAAAATATTTTCCAATATTTTAGAATATAGGTATTGCTTTTGAAAAAATATTTCAACACTTTTCTTACTCATCTTATAAAGTTCAGCAACGATTTTGAACTCACCACGTTCAATCCAGTGTTAAAGTATTGAAAAACAAATCAAACTCATATCATAGCAGAATAGTTATAAAAATATTTTAAACAAATATGCAGGTATTTAAGCGCATTTAAAATTAATTAATTAACGATTCTAACAAATAACCGTGAATTCAATTTTATAAAACAAACGTTGATAAGAATATTGACCACAAATATTTAAAGATGGTACTTTCGTACGAAAAACTTTTTGAAAAGTATAAATATGAGTAATAATAGTTAAGTTCCTTTCGCATCACAATAATCAAGATAATTATTTTGTAATATGCAAAGCAAAAACAAAATTAGTAGTCCCACAGACACGCCTACCTTCCATACAACCCAAAAGTTGAAAATTATGAATAAACGTATGCCAAGTCACAAAAAGACACACAATTCCAGCAACTTAGACCTAGCAACGTAAGCCTAGTCACAAAAGTCTAACCACATAATTTAAGAAAATATGACTTAATAACAAAAACCTAGCTACAGAACCCAAGCAACATAACAACGTAACTTAATAACATAACGTAAGCGTAGTCACAAGTGTCTAACCACAAAAGTCTAGCCACAAAACCCTAGCCACAAAAGCATACCCCCAAAAGGCTTGCCACAAAACCCTAGCTATACAATTCCAGAAAGTAAGACTTAATAACATAAGCCTAGCTACAGAACCCTAGCAACGTAAGCCTAGCCACAAGTGTCTAGCCACAAGAGACTAGCCACAAAAGCCTGGCCACAAAAGACTACCTGCACAATTCCAGAAACTAAGACTTAGGAACGTAAGCCTACCCACAAAAACCTACCAACGCAAGCCCAGCCAAAAGCCTAGCCACAAAAACCTAGCCACAAACGACAAGCCACACAATTCTAGCATCTATTCAGGCGAAAATTTGAGTTTAAATTTAAAACCCTTAAAACTCTCTTTGAATTTATGACTCGTTTTTTAAACCTTAAAGTTTATTTTTAAAAATTTTCCAGTCTTACATTCGAAAAATTAACGAATTTAAATGTTTGGGTTTCAAAAAGTAAAACCAAAAAGTTTAAAAATGTTTGTATTGTGAAAATTAAGCTCAGAAAGTTTATTATTTAAGCCGAAAGTTTATTTTTTAAAATTATCAAGTGTAAAAATTAAGTGTTAATTAACTCAGAAGTTTTAAAATGTATGTTTTGTAAAATTTAAACCAAACAGTGGATTATTAAAATCGAAAGTTTATTTTTGCAATAGTATTAAACTTAAGGGTTTAAATAATAAACCCACTAAACTTCTTGCGACTTGTGATATTTAAGGCCAAAAGGGTTATTATTTAGATTTTAAGTTTAATTTTAAAACTGTAGAATTTATAAAGCAAAAACCCATAAAAGTTATATACACATATTTTTTATATATATATAAATCCTGAAGGTTTATTATTTATACTTAAGGTTTACTTTCGAAATCATAGGGCGTAGAACACTGTACAATTGAGAACAACAGAAAAAGCAATAGATTAGCCCGGGTTAAAACTCGCGACTCTAATGCGATGGTTACCGCAGTCCGCGGTTCGATACTAGGATGCACCCAGAAAAAAATCCTGTAAAAATAACACTTTTTTAACACTTTTTCATGTTATTAAAATTCAACACGATCAATTATGTTAATAATTAACACTTTACATGATAATTCAATTCTTTTAAAAAATGCTTGTGCAGAGCGCAAAATGACATAAAATAGCTTCTGCTGAACAGGACATTCATAAAAGGTGCATTTTGTCACTTAATTCGCTCAACGGTAACATTATTCGCAGTGTTTTTTTCTTTTTAGATGCTGATTCAATGAGAAAATTAACACTTTACTCATGTTATTTTTTAACACTGCATAATGCAGTGTTATTCTTTTTTGTTGTTTTGCGTGTTAAAATGATCATGTTAGATTCACAGGAGCCGTGTTGAAAAATTTTGCCTCATTTTTCCCTGGGTGTGTGACAAAAAAAAAATGTTGCCCAATTCAATTTGTACATTAATTAAATAATCAATAATATAAGATAATTGTATAAAAATAACAAAAAAAAAAATACGGTTTTGCTGAGGATCGTACCAGGGCCACTCCATTCATCAAATCAAATCAAATCGATAAAATCAACTGCTTAGCCAACTGAGCCACGGAATAGAAATTGTTTGCCTGTGCTAATTGTGTACTTAAATATGAAAATGACTGCATTGACATAATACATAATATAATAATAATAATACATACATAATAATACATAGCACACGCATAATATTTAGTTTAGCATTTGACCACTTTCGGTTATGGTCAAAATCTTGTGTGTGGTGAATTTTTGGTTAAATGTTTTCGAACTTCGAAACGTGTGGATGGGCGTGCGTTGCTATCTTCACTACGGTTTAAAAAACTAGTAAGGTATATCTTCGACTTGCCGAAGTTAAAGTACCCCCACGGCCGATTCGTAAGGATAAAAAAAATTAAATTTTAACGCTGTATATATTAGCCTATTAATAGAGTTTTCGCTATAGTGGGTTGTATGGGAAGTGGGTGTGGCCTTAGGCGGATGACAACCACTTTTCTTCCACGATTTAGTTTTGATATAAAATACAAACGTATCAAATTTTTTGTCTGTAGCTTAAAGAGAAGCCTATTTATAGAGTTTTCAATTTTGAAGTTGTATGGGAGGTGGGTGTGTTCGTGTGTGGATGACGCCCATTTTTCTTACACGTCTTAGTTTTGATACAATGAATATATACCTTATTTTATTTTTGTAGCTTCGTCAGAAGCCTCTTTATATAATTTTCAATTTTGGTGTTATATGGGAGGTGGGCATGTTAGTGGGTGGATGACACCCATTTTTCGAGCACATTTCAGTTTTGTCATAGAACACACAAATACTAAATTTCAGTTTTGTAACTTAAATATTAGTCTCTTTATAGAGTTTTCATTATTGGGGTTGTATGGGAGGTAGGCGTGGTTTTCAAAAGCACATTTTTGATCGCGTTTTTTTGAGTTTTTCTCGGTTTTTTTAAATAAAGTCGCATATATTTTAATATATCTTGTGTACTAATTAGTGTCCGACCGATTATTCGGCTTCGGCTTCGGTAATCGGCATAATCGGCCGATATTTTGGTCTTCAGCTTCGGCTTCTGTTTCGGCCGAAATAGCCGATTATTTTTGCCGAATATTTTTGCTTTGCTAAACAATTTTTGTTATAAGTTTTTTGAATTATTCAGTAAACATTTTAAACATTTTCATTGTTCGTTTTGTTTTTCTCTTCTTTTCTGTTCTTTCATGAGTTGGTGTTCATTCTTTGAAAATTTTATTCAAATGATAAATGCAGCGAGTCCGACTGTAACGTTTTTGCTTTTGTTATGGACTGAAATATAAAAGCCGAGTTAACGCTAGAATTTTTCTGCCAGATTTCAGTTAGTATTACATTTCTGTAGCTTTTCTCTACTGGATCGAAAATATATTAAATTTTTTTCTATTTTATCCTGACGTCAATAATTCGATTACAGAAAAATCCGAATTTTGCAGAAAAACTCTTGCGTTTAACTCGACTTTAATGATTTCAGTGAGTTTTTTTATATTGAAATGAATATAAAGGGTGGTTAATTTTTAAGGTTTTTTAATTGTTTTAATTTTGAATAAAACAAATTATTCAGAAAATTACTGTCATTTAATTTTATAATAATATTGGTATGGTTCAATTATGTATTAAACAAAATATCGGCCAAATGGCTGCCGCGACCTCGGTGGCACACCTCCATCCGATGGTTCAAATTTTCTATGACGCTGAGGCATAATTGAGGTTCTATGCCGTTAATGTGCCGAATTATCTCATTCTTTAGCTCTTGAATTGTTGCTGGCTTATCGACGTGGTGACCGTGGCATGCAGGTTAAGTGTGTGGCTTAGCATGCTCGGAGCCCGGGTTCGATCCCCAGCCGCGGCGAAAAGTTTTTTCAATAAAAATTTTTCTGATCGGTCACCACCTCTCTGCAGACAATGGCAAACCTCAGAGAGTAAATAATGCCATGTAAAGCTTCTTGAGAACATGAGCCGTTCGGAGTCGGCATAAAACATGTAGGTCCAGTTCTCGGTCAATTGTGTAGAAACATTTAATAACACACACAACACAATTGATCATAAGAAGCTCGGTCAAAGTCCTTTCAAGGGCTGAAATGGCCAATTTGTTTTTTTTTTTTTTTGTTATCGACGTACACCTTTTCTTTAAAATAACCCTAAAGAAAGAAATCCAACGGTGTCAAATCACATGATCTTGACGGCCAATTGACATCGCCACCACGTGAGATAACACGGCCATTGAATTTGTCGGGCAAAAGAGTCATTGTTTCGTTAGCTGTGTGGCAAGTGGTACCATCCTGTTGAAACCACATATTGTCCACATTTATATATACTAATTCGGGGCTCAAAAACTTCGTTATCATCTCACGATAGCGAACAACATTCACAGTAACTGCCTGACCGGCCTCATTTTGGAATAAATACGGCCCGATGATGCCGCCAGCCCATAAACCGCACCAAACAGTCACTCTTTGTGGGTGCATTGGTTTTTCGACAATAACTCTTGGATTATCATTCGCCCAAATGCGGCAATTCTGCGTATTGACGAATCCACTGAGGTGAAAATGTGCCTCATCACTGAAGATGATTTTCTTCGAAAATTGATCATCCACTGTTGCCATTTCTTGAATAACTTTAACGCGAGGCTCGATTGTGTATCTTTCCATGGTTCAAATTGAGTTAGTCTGAAATTGAGAAATGCCAAATGAAATGCAGAAAAAACTTGACGTTAAGGTGTGGTTCACATTCAACATCGGCCCTTAACAAAAACAAAGAATAAATTTTATAATTTTTTTACTTGAAAACATTTGTTTCTTATTCGGCTTCGGCTTCGGCCTTCGGCCGATTATTTCCATTTTGCCGAAGAATCGACTTCGGCTTCGGCTTCGGCAAAATTCACGTTCGGTCGGACACTAGTACTAATTATTTGATTTTTGCAATCAAGCCTATTAAAAATCCCAATAAAGTTTTTATTTTTAGTTTTTTGTTTATAAAAACTGAGAAAATGTTGGAAAACCAATGTTATTAAATGGAGAATCAAATTAGATTTCAAAACGATATCAATCTTGAGAGTAAATGGAGATATCGCTGAGAAAATATAAGATAACTAATGTACTAAAATGGAGAAATCCATTGGAGGTCAAGTAGAGAAAATGTTAGCGGACTAATTCACTTTTTTCCTGGAGAATGCCTTGTTTCTCAGACTGAGATCAAATGGATATTTACGCTGGAGATTGCAGAAAATGCTCGAGATCTGTTTGACTTCCATTGCTTTTTGTCTATGTTTTATGTACAAATTTTTTTTTTATATAAGCTTAAAATCAATTTAACATCAATCAATCGTAAATATTTCCAGGTACATTCGTGCCCAAAAAGAAATTAGGTAGATATTAATATTTTCATTTTTCATCCCTGATCTACATTCCAAATTTGGGGTATTTACTGGCCATTGAAAATTTATTAAGTATGGATAATCCGGATAACGATTTTGAAAAGAATTGTAAAAATTTTGGGTGGGCTTTATAATACAGATTTAAATGGAACAGAACTTCATGTCGTAATATGCTTCCTCGCAGTAGAAAATAAATAAAATTTTAAATTCCATAAGAGCTTCTAACCTATATAATCTCAGATGGAAGAGATATTTTTCCAAACATGAGAGTACCACTTCAAATACTTATAACTATTTCAGTAGAAATCTATCAATCAGTGTAAAATTGAATCAAATATGTTAAATACTGTGCAATGTACCGTCTTCACTCAAATACATCTCCTGACCGTATTTTTACACAAATTTCTTTCGGGTAAGCTCTATCCTTACCACATTGCATTTTGATCAAAGATTAATTTTTTTCTTAAAAAGTTAATTTCTTTCTTAGAAGGTTGGAAGAAGGAGGTTGTTTTCTTATTCGTACTAAAAAAGCGTACGACAAAGTATACTACTATATAAAATTGATCGACAGAATGAGTAATTTTGGTTACTTAACTTTGTTGAATTAAAAAAGGCATTAAAGGGCATACAGTCGGTCAAATTACCATAATGCCCCCCAACCAATATGGCCTCGGTACGCCCCTGACTGCAGGCAATGCATAAAAATACGAGGTACAAAAAGCACGTCCAAGGTCTACTTTTATTTACGCGTGTGTGCATATTTACGTTTGCATTCATAATACACTTGCGTAAATTTGCGTAAAAATAACAAATCGTAAATATAACTGTGTATTAAAACTGTGAACAGGCTAAATAAGTACTTATTAAAAACCGCTTGTGTGGCCTAGCATGCTCGGAGCCCGGGTTCGATACCCAGCCGCAGCGAAAAGTGTTGTCCAATAAAAAATTTTTCTGATCGGTGCAGACAATGGCAAACCTCAGAGAGTAAACAATGCCATGTAAAGCTTGTTGAGAACATGAACTTTAGCCGTTCGGAGTCGGCATAAAACATGTAGGTCCAGTTCTCGGTCAATTGTGTGCAAACATTTAATAACACACACAACACAATTCATCATAAGAAGCTCGGTCAAAGTCCTTTCAAGGGCTGAAATGGCCAATTTGTTTTTTTTTTTTTTTTAAAACCGCTTCAGACTATCTGAGAAAACATGCAACTATTCATATGATCTGTCAAACAATGAAGCTCCGATAATGTTAACACATTTTAGTCTGTTGTTACAAACAACGAAGCAAACGACTTTTTGACACTAGGATTGTCTCTATTTCCATCAGAGAAATCAAACCAAAATTGTTTATTTTATATTGCATACACTTTAAAATAATAGTAAATAACAAATAGTTTAAATAAATAACTTGCAGGAATTAACTAGTTTTTCAATTCACTGTAATTTTCTATTATAGTAAGTCTCTTGCTAAGATCATGCTATGATCTGACAGATGTTTTGAGAACGCTGACAGAAAAAGCATACAAAAAGTTGTTTGATTTATCAGATAAAATATTAAAATAGTTATGAAATAAAAACAAATAAAATAAAACATCAGTTTACACCAAAAAAGTAGGGGAAAGGTCTGTAAGTTGAACCCATATAGCTTTTTTAACCATAACTTTATATCCAAATAATAAAAAATAATAATAATAAAAAACTTTGCTGAAGAAACTGATTGGATTACTTTCAAAACAAAAAAATTATGACCATTCTTCTGGAAAACCTGAAATTGGGAAAAACAATTTTTAAAATACTTTTCTCGTCAATGTTTAAAAATAAATACCTATCCTTTTGAGTTTACAAATTTGAGTTGGTTTTGTACTCGTTAGTATTATCATCAAATCGCTTTGTCCTTTAATTCTGTGTTGATCACTGACGAGTACCGAATTTGATATTTTCCGAATTGGCTGGAGCGTTTTTTCTTGGGACAATGCAAAATAATCACCGATGCTGTTTGATTATTATTCAATTGACTATTTCAATATTGGCGTAAAACTCAAGTATGCAAAAACAGTTTCTAAGTCGGCCAGATTATTCTCAAAAACTAAAAAGTAGCAGTGTACACAAAAAATAGAAGATAATTTATAAGAAGAACTGCTACAAATTTCGAGCTACCAATTATGTGATCAAGCTTGAAAAGCTGTCACCAAGTGTCTTTAATTACCCTGTATATTATAGGCAAATAAAAGATTAAATATTTTTGCAAAAGCCGTGGCATAATTTATACAATTTGAATGCATGAAAATTGCTTCGTTATAAATTTTAAATAATTCTATATGTGCACTCAAGTGCTAAGCTCATCAACACATTGCAGTCTACAAATGAACTCTTCTGTTCACATCCATCAGACACTCCATCAAATTTAAGATGATGAGAGGGTATAGGGTGCAGCGGCGGTAACAATAGAGTCCAAGAAGAGTGTCTTTTTCGAAGTTGTTTTCTAAAATAAAACTACAAAACAATTATTACACAACAACGATGAGATTTCATGGCACGCAACCCCTTCGCTCCCAGCACCTTTATACGGCATGGCATCCAATGGGCCCAAACAGTCGTCTGGCAGTTTTTGCGTAAAATAATGAATTTTGCAATTATTTAAAATGTTTGAATCATTTAGTATTTTCAAGCCCAACAGATGATGTCGTCTGATGTAGATCATCAACAATGAGAACGGGCAAATTTAACGAATTCGTTATAAGGATCTCTTGTGTGTTCTATGTGTTTTTCTATACGTGAAACGAAATATGCTTTATGACATCAATAAATTCTAGCATACCATAGGGTACATAATATAAGTCTAATGGTTTTGTTTCTCCAAGCTTTATATATGGATGATAACAATCAAGATGGCTACACTCAGAGTTGTGATATATTACTATGGAAAGTAATATATTACCCATTATTACATATTACCCATTCCTAAAAGTAATAATATTATATTACATATTAACTTCTAATATATAAAAATCTCGTGTCACGGTGTTAGTATTTGAACTCCTCCGAAGCGACTGGACCGATTTTAATGAAATTTGTTTTTGTATATTTTGTAGGTATGAGAAAAGGTCGTAAAGTATTTTTCATCCGCCTAATCGCGAGGGGTGTGGCACTTTTTCAAGAACACAAATTTTTGGCTTTACTTTCGTCTATAAAACATACATCAATGAACCTCGTTACGAACTGACTATAGAGTCTTGGCCCTCCACTATCAAATTTGAGCGATCTTTGAAAAGGGTGGTATGGTACCGCCCATAAAATTAAATATTTTGAAATCGCATAGATTAGGAACTAAATGTCGTATAACATTGAAACTTGGTACGGAGTAACTGATGGGCCAGGTCTTTCAATTATAAAACAGACAGAGGCATTGGAAAACGGGAATTGGCTTCACCCGTACAATTAAAATTTTCGATACAAATAGCTATGGAAGTAAAAGTCACAAAACATTTCAACTCTGAATGGAGTTACTATTTGCTGGTGTTCTACTACTGGAACGGGTATTGTACAATGGTGGTGGATCCACCTATATAAGACACATTTCTTTAAATTGAATCGCTTTGGAAATAATAGTCACGTAATAAAGAAACTCAGTTTGTACTAACTATTTATTGATATCCTACTACTCGGAAGTACTCGCACACTAAAACGGGTATTGAACAAGGGGTTTGGCTGCGCTCATAAAAGTCAATTTCTATAATTAAAAGCTTTGGAAATAATGTTCTCAGAATATTGAAACTCAGAGTGGTATTACTATTTGCTGATGGCCTGATACTATTTTCTTTTGGCAAACTGGACAGACATTGGACAAGAACGGCAGCAACGCACCGGGTACCAGCTAGTTTCAAAATAAAAGTAATACATACATTAAGCCGGATCGATTTTGTATGAAGAAAAAAAAGTCATCCGGTCCACCCACTCAAAAGTTAGAGGGCCTCTTATAAACAATTTCTGCATAATTTTTTTTTGGATCGGAAAAATCCCCATGGAGCGGTTTTGGTTCTCCTGAACCCGTTTTTAGGCCAAAAAATCAAGTTTTTTGCCTATAACTTCTTTTTTCCTCAGAATGCATACCCAAGACTAGCAAAAAAGTAAAGATTGTGATAGTACACATATATTGGTTAAAAAAAATGTTGAAATTTGTTGTCCTTACAAACTCTTTTGAGACCCCAAAAATAGATATTTCTTCATTTTCGAAAAGTTTTTTTTTTTTTTAATATATAAAAAATATATTTTTTTCGTGGTATTCATATACATTTAGCTTATTGGTAAAGTATTGAGCTATTCTTTCCATTGGTATAACGTATGGAGTAGTTTTATCAAAAGTGACTTCCAAGACATATACGTACCTTGAAGGCGTTCAAAAAAAAATATTTTCGAAATTCATGCATTTTGTACTGGAGCGCCATCTGGGGTGCACTTTTCTAAAAAGAACTCGATTTTCCGTAGCTAAAAACTTATATATACCAAGATTTGTCGAAATCGAACGGTAATTATGTCAATTAAATAATAATTAAGCTGAAAAAATCCTTCTGAATATCAATTTCTCACGTTTTATTGGAGCGAGCGAGCGAAGCGAGCGAAGCTCCCATGGAACAGGTTGTTTGAAGCTGTTTAGAGGCCTTAAACTCTCGAATGGATTGACCGATCTTAAAATTTCTTTTTCTGTACTGTTCTACGCTTCCTAACGAAGGTTGTTTTCTTAGGAAGTTTTTTCAAATTCTATTTAGTTTAGAAGTTAATTGAAAATAATATTTCCGTGAGTTTTGTTGTTGTTATTCGCTGAAATAGTTTTCTTCTAACATGCTTGTGTATGTATGTATCAGTCAATGAAACAACCGAACGACATGAAACGACAGCAAAAATCTTGCGGCGAATGTTTTTCGCTGCAACAGCCATTTATCAATAAATAGTTTAATAGTAAAAAATAAGAGTACGAATTTTATTTATGAAAGAAAATAGAAAATAAAACACAAAACATGAAATCTGTTTATATTTGCATATGTAGGAGAACCCTGTTAAATAAAATAAATTTGCAATTTTAATTCTTATTTTAGGCTTATTTTCTTTCATAAACAACATTTGTTGTTGTTTGACAGACATTTGTAATTCCATAAATTGCAGCTCAGCGCTGCTAATAAGTTGCTGCTAAGGAATCTTGTACATGTTAATCCAGTTTTGTTCTTTACTGTTACAACTACAAAACATTAAACAATTTTAAGTGGGCAAGGAACAATGAGCGCGTAATTGTCGCAGAGTATTTGAAAAGAAATTTACTATTCTTTTGTTTTCATCAGCAATCCATTAAATATATTTAATAATAAATTTCTTAAATGATTCTTAAAGTTATTTAAAAGCAGATTTATTTCGTTTGCAATCGAACGCAGGCATGCACGTGAACGTTAATTTTAACGATAACCAAAATATTTTTTTCGTTTCATTGAAGCAAAATAAATAAAAAAACGTTAATTCCAAAAACGAAAAATATTTATTTCGTTTCGGAGAAAACGATATAAAATTGTTTCGTTTTGTCCCAATCAACCGTTGAAAATAATGTTAATTTCAACAAAAAATTTCGTTTTTTTTGGATCCGAAGAAATTTTTGTTTAAGGTGGTATGACACTTGCTTTTTCGCATTTTTAATATCTTAAAAATATAAAAAGAGCAACACACCAAATGAAGCTATATAATTTTTAGTTGGTGTGAGCAGTACGCTGCAAGTCCAAAAAAATGCAGAACAGTCATTTTCAATGGCTGAAAACTGTTAAAAAATATTTACTCTTTCAGCCGCTAGCAGCTTAAAATCTGACAGAGGCACATTAAATTCTGACATTTCACAATATACTTTTTTTATTGTTTATTTATAATGAATATACAAAACCAAATAAACACAAATTTACACAAGAACTACAAAAAAGTTTGACTTATAATATTTTAACAAATTTTTTCCATTTGTATGTAAAGAATTCATAATTTTTGACAAAATTCAAAATAACACTAAAATGCTAAATTCAACGGACTGCTTTAATTATCCTTTTTTAAAAAGCATATTCTTCCCTTTTACCCGCTGCTTTTTTAAAGATCTTAAAAATGCGAAAAAAGCAAGTGTCATACCAGCTTTAGCATAGGAGAAAATAATAGAAAATTTTTCGTTTTCACCGAAACGAAATTTGATTTGATAAATTTTTAACGATATTTAAAAAACGAAATAATTTTGATAATTTATTTTTCTGCCTCAACGAAACAGAAAAAATTCAGTTGATTTCGTTGTGCATGTCTGATCGAAAGATAAAAGCATTTTTTTTATCACGGAAAATTTGTCTGTTGCGTATTTTCTCAAGAAATTTTACACACAACTTCAAAAATCAACGAACGTTCGTTTCAACCGTTCATTAAAAATTAAGGTTTAAATAGAATGTCCGTTCAGAAAAAAATTACTAGCAGCGTCAGTGATTTTTTTTTTGTTGTGCGTGCGTCATCGGTTCGGTTTGCGTTGTTGCTGTTCTACATGTTTTCGTTTTTGCGTTACCGTGGAGAAATGAAAACAATAAGAAATAAGAAAGAAAAGTAAGGAAATCAATCTGCAAGAGACATTCAGATAATTAAGTGCCGGTCGTGAACAAAGTTCCTGAATTTTTAATTCAAACGCTCATTTTGAATAAGTGATTAAAAACGAACGTTCGCTGTTTTTTTTTTATTGTGTGAAAAAACCGATATAATCCAATTGGATTTTTATTGCCTTTAATTGTTTTTACACAACATCTTTGGATTTGAGTGTTGACTTTAATATTTATTTTTAGCATATTTCTAAAGCTTTCGGTGTTCAAAAGTAAATATATTAAATAATTATTTTTTTAGATTTAGTAAGAAAAAAATTATAGAAGTGTTAGTCTGTCAACTTATGTGAAAACGAGAAATTATGAAATTGTTAAATATTATTATTTTCGATTTGAATTATCATATTCATAGCACCAAAAAAATATATGGCAAATTTTTTCCAAAAATTTATCACATGCTCTTAGTAGGTTATTTTTCTACTTATAAGAATATCAGTTATTTGTTTTTTTATCGCCATAGTTTTGTAAAATATTATGAAGATACCAATTTTTTTATAAAAGCAACAATCTTAAAAATTAAGTCATTTCTAATAAATCATATCTCCATCTTATGTTACCTTATTTTTATAAATCCTAACATTCCTATCATTAGAAAACTATAGAAAAGCGATTTAAAAAAATTTCAAACTTTCTGAAAAACTTTAATTTGGTTTTATCTCAAAAAGTGAATTTTAGTTTTTTTTTTTTGTTATTTTAAAAACAAATTTTCACTTACAAAGAACTACGATGGCTAAATGGCACGTTTTTTCGCAATCTCTTTTTCTGACACAAATTTCACTTTATCGTTCATCTTCATCTTATACCGTTTGAGATATTTTTACAAAATCTTGAACAAAACTGTTTGCCGTTTTAGAGTTTTATATATAGTAATGTTTGTTTTCTATATATTAATGACCTCACAAGTGACTTTGGAACATAAAAATGGAAGAAAACTAGAATAAATTAAAAAATTTTAATTTTTTCGTTTAAGATAATCGAAAGAGATAATATCTCTTTTTCTACAGATTTAAGAAAAAATTTTGTAAAGCGAGCGACCCAACTAATTTGTATCTTCAACGTACCTATTTATGTGGCCAGCTTAGGTACTTGCTAAGCGATTGCTACGACCTAGTATAATTGTGGCATTTAGTTTTGGTTAAACCACACCATAAGATATATCAATGGAAAGAAGAGCTCTAGGCTTTTCCTGTTTAGTGTAAATGCATGTTAATAGCTTGAAAAATACATATTTCATAAGTGTTTAAAAGAAAAATCTTTTCGAAAATGATGAAAAATCTACTTTTTGGGGTCTCAAAAGAGTTTGTAAGGACAACAAATTTAAACATTGTTTTTAGCCAATATTTGTGTACTATCACAATCTTTACTTTTGTGCTCATCTTGGGTATGCATTCTGAAGAAGAAAAAAAGTTATAGGCAAAAAACTTGATTGAAAAAAACAGAAGAACCAAAACCACTCCATGGAGATTTTTCCGATCCAAAAAAATGATGCAGAAATAGTTTTTAAGAGTCCCTCTAACTTTTGAGTCGGTGTCCGGCGATATCTAAATTTCGATCCGGCTTAATATACATATTACTATATTACTTTAATATTACATTTTTGCTTAAAAGTCAAGAAAAAGAAAAACAACAGAACAAAAACAACATTTATAATTTTTCTTATGCATATATACAAAGATGTAGATATATATTAAGGCATAATAATGCATAAATTAAAATTTTTGTATTTTTTGGCTGTGTAAGTCTTCATAAGAAAAGTGTATGATTACCCGGTGAAATTGAAAACCATACATAAACGAAACATAATACAATTTGAACACAAAAGGTGCTCATTAATTGCAAAAGATAATTCTCCACAATATTTTGTATGCTGGATAAAATCGTATTTGACTGAGCGATCTTATCAAATAGGTCTTACCGATCAACTGTTATCAACTGTTCAAACGATTCCAAAAAATTATTTTAAGCACGAAAAACGATTCGTTTGCAGCAAACTGGTGATAAACGTTTTTTTTCTTTGCGTGCTTGGATCCTTACTTATCGTTCAACATTCATATTGACAATATTTGTAAAAAAGCGTCTTCAATGCTTGAATTTATAAAACAATGCAATGCATGTTGTATTATGCAATTGTGCGTCCTCACTTGGAGTGGTAGTAGTACTACCACTCCAATACTACTAGTATGTGCAAAAAAGTTGGATATTTATATTTTTATGGAAAATACCACATGAAGAATTAAAAACTTGAATTTTCCAATACTTTTCTTGGTTTTATTAAGATACATAATTTTCTGAGCGGAAACAAAGAGAATAAGAAATATAATTTATTTAAATTCAATTCGGCAGTGAATAGTAGCCAAATGTAAGGTTTTCGTATTTATTGTTATATGAACATTTTTTCAAAGACTGATTTGACTAAATTTACCAGCGATTAACGTGGCCTTTTGCTTCAATCAGGTCCTGTATTGGTTTTGGCATCGTTTCTACTAATTTTCGACAGTCGTCTGGTGTAATAGTGTCCCAGATTTCTTGATATCTTATTTGAAGACTTTCAACCGTTCTAGCCGGTCTTTTTCGCAATTTGTATTTCATCAAATGCCATATTGACTCGATTGGCGATTGATCAGGGCTACTGGCTGGCCAATCTAATAGCGGTATTCGCTTTTTGCTCAGCCATTTCATCGGTTTTCTTGATGTTTGGCGTGGTGCACCGTCTTGTTGAAAATATCTTAATATATAAAAGACAAGCGTCCTGCTCCGTGCCCTATATCGTAAAACATGTTCAGCCTGGACCAGAATCTGTTGTAAAATTATCTATTTGAAATCTTTGTACGTATTATACTTTTTAGAACCAGTTCAGCCTGGACCAGAACCTGTTGTAAAATTATCCATTTGAAATTTTTGTACTTACTAAGCCTTTTAATACCTGTTCAGAATGGACCAGAACCTGTTATTAAATTATTTATTGGAAATCTTTGTACTTGAAGACTATCGTTATTTTCCTCAACTACTATACGTCAAACATCATGTCTTGCTATTACAGTGCTTCTTAATTAACAGAACCGCTACCTATTCGGTCTGCATAAACTGAACAGCAATTATTACATTCAGTGACGTTGGTGTCAATTGGAATTGCTAGAATTAAATCACAATGTTCGGTTTTCTGATCCAAGTTTTAGCGATAAACTACTCAAGTTAGGAAATGGAGATGAAGATATCATAGAAATTCCGGATCATTTTGTTTTTAAAGGTTCGCTTATTAACCCTTTCAATGGCTTGCCTAGAATAATCGTGGACAATTTTTTTGAGCTTATATTCCCATCATTTAAGCAATAAAAAGATTAAAAAACATCCCTCTGATTTTTACATGAGCTGCTTTGCTTTTGGCAGGCTGTCTAATATAATGGACAAAACCATGATAACGTTGTATTATAATATTTTAGTTCAACTAAAACAACCGGAGACAAATGCAAATGCGTTATTTATGTAAATGTTATTAAAAAATAAATTATGGTGATCGTGGCGTGCAGGTTAAAAGTGTGGCTTAGTACGCTCGGAGCCCGAGTTCGATCCCCAGTCGCGGCGAACAGTTTTTTCAATAAAAAATTTTTCAGATCGATCACCACCTCTCTGCAGACAATGGCAAACCTCAGAGAGTAAATAATGCCATGTAAAGCTTCTTGAGAACATGAACTTTAGCCGTTTGGAGTCGGCATAAAACGTGTAGGTCCAGTTCTCGGTTAATTGTGTGCAAACATTTAATAACACACATAACACAATTGATGATAAGAAGCTCGGTCAAAGTCCTTTCAAGGGCTGAAATGGCCAATTTGTTTTTTTTTTTTTATTATAAAAAAAAAAATTATACTTTGCACACCAATCACAATACTCACTTTATTTGCAAAATTTATTAACACGCGATATAAAAAAATTGAAGGCTACTGTTGGGCATAAAATCGAAAATCTAACTAAGTTAAACGTTATATTTCCCCTAAAATTATTTTTGTCATGGTTGCAACTTCATTTCATAGTACCAACCTATTTGATTTTAGAAAAGACGTTGGAAAATCAAAAAAAAATTTTCTCCGAAGTGTCCAATGTAATGGACAAATCCATTGAAGGGGTTAAATAGATTTTTGGCGATACTTTGAGTCCGAATAACATCAACCGTTATTCCAAAATTGCTATCCTGTGCCTAAAAAATTCCGATGTGATCGAAGTCAACGAGCAAGTTCTAAATATTTTAGTTGGTGACACAATGAGAGATCTGAGCACGGATTAAATTGAAGACAGTGATGATAACGATAAACAAAATTACCCTGCCGAGTTATTGAATGAATTTTATCCTTCAGGAATGCCACTGCATAAGTTAAACCTCAAAATTGGAAGTATTATAATACTTCTTCGAAATTTCAATACCAAAAGAGATATCTGTTATGGAAGGTGGTTAGTTTTGAAAAACCTAAAAACTTAATTAATCATCGCACAGGTATTGACAGGCGCACTGGCGAACATTAAATAGTTTTCATACCTACAATTGATTTGGCCCCGGCAAACACAGATTTGCCTTTCACTCTACGGAGGCGACAATTTCCAGTTAAACTGACATTTTTAATGACCATAAATAAATTGCAAGGTTAAATATGCAAAAAGTAGGAGTTTTTCTAAAAGAACTAGTATTTAGTTATGGGCAGTTTTAGCGGGCTGATGATGTAAAACTTAGCATTATAGATGGCAAGGGACAAGGTTAATTGGTTAAAATTTTAAGAATTTTTTTACTAGAAATGTTTTATATAAGGAAGTTTTATAAAAATAATTTAATAAACATGTTTTCAAATAAAAATTTTTGTACATAAATCCAATAAATTTTTTGTCGCATTTTTTACTCTAAATGGTTCCTTCCCGTCGTAGGACGGGCTTTTACACTAGAACTCATCATAATTTGATTTTAGTCTTGCAATGGAAGTAAACAATTTTTAAAAATATTTCTGTATTTCTCGGTGTTGACAATACAATCTACGAAATTTAGATTACCAACACCCTTGCCGGTTTCTTGACATTCTTAATGGGACAATTGTTACGAAACTCTTCACCTTTTCTACGCAGCACTTTGGGTTGTGTATCGCCCATGTAAACTTCAAATCTGTATTCATCGCGCCATAAAACTGAATTCATTGACTGACGCGTCAACAAAATAGTAAAATTTTTTGAAATCTCATGCAAAAAGAGCTACAATTTAAAATTTTGTACCATTACGAATCGGCCGTGGGAGTATTTTAACTTCGGCCAAGTCGAAGATATACCTTACTAGTCAATACTATTATTGTATTTTGAAAACGAAGGTTTAGGATATTTCATAGTCGGCTAGCCCGAGTACCGTTAAAAATTAGTGCGGCCACCTTTTAAAAAATGTTTACAGTTTTGGGAATTTATTCAAAACAAAACCATGTGAAGATATGTGGGATATGTGAAGTCGCTAGTCTACGCCGATAAGCCCGAAACGATCGACCACTTGGAGGACAACATTCGCCGCGTTATTGCCGATATATGGCTACAAATGTTGGAAAAAGTGATTGAAAATTGGAGCTCCAGATGAGATTACGTCCGAGCCAGCCATGGCAATCATATACCACAAATCATGTTTAAATTATAATGCCAAAAGATTATCTTTTGAATAAAGTCAATTTTAAAAATTCATCCTTGTCTTATATCATTTCAAAGTTCTAAGCATCTAAAAAAACACCCTTTATAAAAATATATTTGTTTCATTATTCTAATTATTGAATTGTGTATTGCATGCGTCAACAATGGTATATTATAATCCACATATACTTTGGATTTGGTATGAGGATTTTTTATTGCAAAAATTTAGTATAAAATTAAGGTTTGTTTAAATAAAAACTATGTCCTGCTGATGATGGTGAAAAATATTTTCATGCCATTTTGCACCATTCTGATATGTCATACATGAAAACCCAGACATGCAAATGAGCTCTTCTTATTAAAAGAAAAACAAAACATTTATGCTGAAAACTTAATTTTTCCAAATTTTGCAGGGTAAGCCACCAGGGTAAGCCAGCATACCCCTGTCCCATCCTTGCATCGCTATAGATCCAACATATCGTTAATATCCAAAAAACTTAAGAGAGGATGAAACCTTTTCAAGGATTTTCGAATAACTTTTTAAAAATAATAACAATTGTTCAAAATCATAGCTGTTAAATAATGATTAGTAAGCGTATTCATTAGTAATTTGATTATTTTTATTAAAAAGGTGAAACAATTGATTACATACGATTTGTTTTCTGTTTGGCTCAATTAGCAAACGATTACGATTAAAAATCTACTATGAATAATAGAATAATTCCTCATTCTTTTTTATTGTCAATTACTGTAAATAAGGATCAAACTGTAGGTATATCTGAAAATTTATGATAAGCCAAAAAATATAGTATGTGTTCATAGTTCTTCCCTCAAACAATGTGAGAGGAGACATGGTGATTTTATAAGCTTTGATGTTGGGCATGCCATAAAAAGGTTGAGAGTCACTGTTGTAGCGAATATTTAGGTTAGAAATAATTGTCTTTAAAAGGTCTAATTAATGATCCATAGACACGTGCAGCGTTCCTTCTCAGCAGAAGCAATAGTGTTGTTGAGTAGCATAAGAATTAATGACATGATTTCAACCTAATGTCGGCTGCCATTTGTTAATAATCACATGAAACCTGACTGCGTAATATTTCATTAATATTTTGTGTGTTGCTTTAACTTGGCACTATTTTAGACAAACTTACCTTAGCGCTAAGCGGTAGAGCTGTATCACAGTTGTAACGTATCGAATTTGTAGAATCTTTGGTATGTTCATTGTGATGATGGTTTTCCAGAGCATTTTGATTTGGAAATATGTTCAGGCAAATTTTGCAAACGTTGCCGTTGTGGTTTATGCCTGGAAAATAATTTGAACAACTTGAACAATTGTTTTGTTATGTTTGAGTACAGATAGACATAAATACTTTTTATACTTTTTTATTTATAAAAAAAAGAGTGCTAATTGCGAGAACATCCCACCAGTTCTTTTTGTGACAGTTACAAAATTCAACTAGTTTATTTTTAGAGCTAGCTTAGAACTGGTGCAAAAGACGCTCATCATAGAATAGTCCGACTTTATTTTTACTGAATCTTTTTGAAACTAGTTCAGAGCTATTCTAAATGTGGGCCATTTTTCTACAGGGATGTATTGTCATAGAATAAAAAACCAAAATAATTACTTTCCAAGATGTTTCGACGAGGCTCAAAATTTATTTGTTCTTCTCTGTGATTGTGCTTATGGGTTAATTAGTAAGCAAATAATGATTTTTGGAAACATGAAGCTTGTCATGATTTTGCGATAAGCATAAATCATATGAATTTAAGAACGCCGACATACGGAGTGAAACACTTAAAATAATTCTTATATACCACTATAAAGAGGTGAAAGTACTACCCCATGAGAGCAAAACCTTAGCGGGGCTTTGCAAACTTAGAGGCGGAACATATTTTTTTTGACATATTTAATCTGGGTGAACAGTGGATTTCTTTGTAACTCAACGCATCAGTTTTTGGGGTCTAACTTGTCCAGTATTAGGATTAAGACGCTAAGCAATAATTTTCCAAATATTTCCTACCAAAAAATCATACCATTTCCGAGTTAAAGGACAAAACAGTCAAAAAGAGTCTTTAGACATTTCTGTTTTTTTTTATGTTCCCTTCAGTAAACATAAAAGTGAATTTTTGGTAAGAATTGATTGAAAAATTATTATTTAACCCCTTGACTCCAATACTGGAAAAGTTGAAGACCTAAAATTCGTTGAATTGAAGAGAAATTGACTGTTCACCAAAATTAAATATGCAAAAAAAAACATTCCGGCCGTCAGTTTCCAAAACCCCCCCCCCCTAGAGTTTTGTTCTCATAGGGTAGTACTTTCACCTCTATATATTGGTATATAAGAATTTTGCCTTTTTTTAAAATTAGTTTCACTGTGATCTCAAAGGCAGTTACAAAAAATGTTTTTGTTGCAAATAAAAAAAAAAAAAAAAATTTTGTAGAATATGAACATTTCTTTCTAAACAGGCTGTGTACAATAAAAATTACCGCTTTTAAAATTTGACTCGCTATGAAAAATGAATAAATTAATTTATCCTGAAAAATATTGGGTGGTGTTTTTAACTCATTTTTGAAATAATTTTTAGCATGGTTATTTATTGAAGTTAACCATATCTACTTATTGAATTCGTAGCCGTACGTGTTTAGTGTGTGTCATGCCAGCCACACACCGGAATGAATCTCGACATATCCGGGTTCAAATTACCACCTGACACACCTCTCTACGAACATTGACAAACCTCAGGAGTAAAAAAAATGCCATGTAAAGCTTTATGAGAACATGAAATTTAGCCGTTCGGAGTCGGAATAAAACAAATAATTCCAATCCTTGTTCAATTGTGCACAAACTTTTGATAACACAACAACACAACACAAGTTATCATAAGAACCTCGGTTAAAGACCTTTCAAGGGCTGAAATGGTTAATTTCATTTTTTTATTTTTATTTATGGAATTCAGAAAAGAACACAAAATAAAGTGACTTTAACACTTACTGTTAAATTAAAAAAGTGAAGAAAGTCTAAAGTCGGTCTAGGCCGATTATGAAATACCCTTAACCTACTCTTCCAAAAACAAAATAATATTATAGAAAATGGGCGTGTCCGTGGGTGGATAAAGCCTTTAATTTTATATACATTTAAATGTTGCTGAAAAATGTACACATACCTACCAAGTTTTATTCCTGTTTCTTGCCTTTTTTTGCTAAAAATTGACTTCAACCCATTCCGGCCTGGTACCACACTCAGAAAACTATAAACTATATTATTAACAGTCGGCCGCTGTAATTTCAAAACACTGTTAAGTTGAATGATTTGCGTTTAAGTTAACAGTTTTCTGTGTTGAATAAACGTTTCAAAGTATTTTTGTGCTGTAAAAATCATCGGTTGAAATATTTTTGTATTTATGTTGCAATGCCTGTATTCTCTTAGCAATAGTTTTTGATTGTATTTTGCTATATTTATCTTATCATCGCCAATAGCTCAGAGGAAGTGTGCTAGACTGTCATGCGATGGACGTGGGTTCGAACCCTCACTGTGTAAGTATCAAAAATTGTAATTTAATAGTTGCAATTATTATTATGCTTCATTAATTGTTTGGCCGAAAATAACTTTTAGAAAAAGTTTGCTTACAATATTCAAAAAATTGTACACTTAGTTTAAAAAAAAAAACAAATTAAAAAAAATTTAGTTTTTTTGGTCTTGTTAGTATTTGAACCAAGGACAGTCGAGTACTAGACGCACACGTCAACACACTCGGCTAAACATGAACTTTCAAAAAAGTGAAAAAATTTCAATAAGTACGTTTTTATATGGATTTCGTGTTCTACAGACTAACAGTCAACCGACTGTTGATTTGAAAGTTTCATTTGTTGGATGATATGTAACAGTGAAATCTGTTATTTTAACCCATGATTTGTTTGTTATACCACAATTTTTTCCCTGAGTGCAGATCCACTCGTACGATTTTGATAAAATTCCACACACGATCTACAGTTGATCCAAAATGATCACAAACAAATTCAGCTCCATACCTACGGTGACTAGAATTCATGGAACAAAATACCGGGACCTTTTATCTTACAAAAATGTTTATTACAGCCTGTGCTCTTAATCAGTTTATGTGCTTTCCTAACGCTTATTTATATGATAATACGCTTACAAAAAACTTGAAACCCCCTTTTACTCAATTTATGGTTTCTCTCAAAAGTACAAATTACCACAAAAAAATTAGTTTTCTGCATTCATCAATTATACAAACAATATCTACAATTAATAAAAAGTTAAGCCTCGGACTTATTTTTACCATCTCACTTATTCTGCATTAAATTATAAATAGGCAAGAAAAGTATTGGTCAAATTTCGACCCCAGGCGTGGAGAAAATCACCAGAGTTTGGCTTAACAGCGAAATTTTAAGTACTGTGCAATTCATTATCACATTAAAAGAAAAACTTCACACTCGTCCCGTGATCGATTTTTTTTGCTTTATTTAAACATTGCCAACTACTTAAAAAAATGTATCATGAGATATGTTTACATTGTACTTTTTTGTGTAAAGGTCGCTGTAAAAATATTGCACAACTTGAACAAAAATTTTATACGAGTTCTTAAAAACAATAAAACGAGACTTTTTCGGGACAAAATGGTAGATACGGGACTCTCCTATGTCCCGTATTAAAAAAATAATTCACCGGGACTTCAGGAAGAATGGCGACCGTATCTATACCTCGTGATAATTTTTCCGAGTTTTTTTTTTCAATTAATTGCAATCTGTATGGTACGAAAAAATTGCTAAATAAAATCTGCATCGATTACTTTTAGCGGTGGAGGGCAAAATTAACAGCGGAACAGCTAATTTGGTAGAAAAATATCCAAATCAGTAAATTACCTATTACTTTCTTATTAATACCGCGATCGAGCCAAAGTTGGTGTCGGTGAAAAGGTAAGATAGGAAACTAAATATTTTTGTTGTGTTTTGATACATTTTCTTTATTTCCTGTTTTCCCAATACCGCTTCTTTCACCCCGGAAAATTAATGATTTTCGTAGTCTGGTTTCGCTCTAGTCAAATGACGGACTTTAGATGACATCCAGCAGCCTAAGAAATTTTGATCTTTTAAGGTACTATTACAGTGTGTAAAAAATTAAAAATAATTTTTGTTTTTTTTTAGAATATGGTTCCTTAAGGTCTTAAGAATACGTGTTCGAAATTTTAGAAAAAAATATCAAATAAAAAAAAGATACAACATATAGATACAACGGCTAAGAATTTCTGCCAAAAAGAGGGGTTTTTTGTAAATTTGTTTTTCAACGCATGCCATTTTTTTATTTTTTATTTTTTTTTATTTGCGTAGGTAGAGTGCTCAACTACAACCCTTTACTGAAGAATGCACTTCGATTTTTTACTTTCCGACGCCTTGAAAATGCTGGAGACGAGAAACCAACTTACAACCTTTTTTTTAAAGATACCAATTTGAACGACCTCTAGAAAATAAACAACAAATACAAAAACAAAAAAAAACACTTTTTTATATCTTCAAATTTAACTGCACATAATGTAAATAAATTTGAACTAAATAATTAAATAATACTATGTAAAAAATATTAACAAAAGAGGTTTTGTTTTTAATAGCTTCACACTTTAATAGTACCTTAAAGCAATGTAGTGGGCTTCCATCAAGAACGAAGATCTTTATGCTTTTTTCAACTCCAAATTTAATTCAAAATAAAATCTGTAGATTTCATTTTTATTTTATATCATTTTTCAAAGTAAATTTACGAATGAAATCAAAATGTTTCATTTTCGATTTTAGGGAAAGGTTAGCTTAAACAAAGTTTATAAATCCTTCACCTGGTTTTAAATATTCACGACGATAACTCATTTCAAAAAATTTTTGTTTAACTTGGTAAATTTAAACAGAGAAATCCTAGGTTCAAAAAATTTAAATTTAGATTTACACAAAAATTCTCATAACATTGAAAATATTTATTTATAAACAAATTATACATACTTCGAATAAATTAATATTGATTACAAAAATATCATTTTAATTAGAAACATTGCTCTTTTGTTTGCACTTTTTTCTTAAATGAAATGGCAACTATCCCTTTTCACGGCAAAATAAATGGTCGGTTCAATTAAATTGCCGTAAAAAAATGTTGCTGGATGCATGTTGCGGAATATAGTACTAGATTTTCCGCAGCAAAGCATAGTACAGCTTTGACGAAAAAGTTGTGAAATGTTCACGGTTGTTTCACAGCTGTCATTTTTATACCCTAAACCTGAAAGGTCAGGGTATATTAACTTTGTGCAAACGTTTGTAACGCATAGAACGAAGCGAGTCCGGTATAGAAAAGTATATATATTCTTGATCAGCGTCACCACGTGAGTCGAGCTATCCATGTCCGTCCGTCCGTCCGTCCGTCCGTCCGTCCGTCCGTCCGTCCGTCCGTCCGTCTGTCCGTCTGTGTAACTCCGCCTAGTGGTGATGATGGTAAGCCATTAGCCTGTCCCAAGCCAGTGAAAAGGAGGAGGGTTGTGTCATGCGTATTTGGACTCCGGTTCAATTATGTATGTCACGTAAAAGATAGGTTGCCATGAGCCCTGTTTTGAGCTACAAAATCATGGAAGTGGGACATAAATCTGGTTATTGTACCTGCGTATCTGTAGCAAACGATATAAAACATACTGTTAGCACGGGGATAGTCATTAAACCTGGTTCAGCAACTGATAAATGCTGGCATGAATAAAAATCTGATATTCTCAATGGGTGTAAGAGAATAAGTGATGATAAAAATAAGAAAATTCCAACGAGAGGGTCTATATATGTCATAATAAAAATTGGATAAATCAATGATCATAATGAAGTAAAAAACTTTGGATATATTCAAAGTGGTTGAAACAAGTGGAATCAAGTTGGGGACGACACCAAGTTGATGAAACTAGTGGAAACAAGTTGAAACAAGTTGTATTGTTTGAGGAGCATGAAATTGTGTTATCATCGAGTGTGATAAAGGTAACATGAGGAGCATGAATTTGAGTTATCATCGTGTGTGATAAAGGAAACTATGCAAGAATGTGTACGCATATTCTTGTGTGAATATGATCTGGAAGCATATTAGACCCTGTGAGCGAGCATACTACATTGTGGTAATGTTGTATGCTGGCTGATCAAGTTTTCTAATTAAATTTAGATAAGGCGATCAGTTTTGGAATAAAACAAGTGTTGCAGTCAACAGGTTGACTGTAGCACTTATGTCTTGGATTTGTTATACATTTCCAAGTCATAATAGCAATTACCCAAACTAGTGTCATCGGTATTGTCTACCGTGATACTAAGATAAGCTTGCTTATCAAGTCATGTGTGCTTAAACTATCAATTCATGTCGGTTTTTGTTGGAAACTGTTCCAAGGTGGAAACCCTTTTGCCGGGGGACTATCGTGGGCTGGCCCTTCGGGGAGTTTCGTGCTGGCTGTGGTAAGCTTAATGTCGCAAGCTAGACAATGAGTCGGCGTGGAGTTGCGCTCAGTACAACCAGGCTGGCATATCCTATATGCAAGAGATTTAGATAGTTCTCGCTTTTTACCAATGAAGGTGAATTGAATTTATCCTCAAAATAAATGTTCACATATTGGAACTACTTGGAAAGAGGTTAGTAAAGATGAATGCTTGAAATACTGGGAGGCCTATAGCCCATGTAGAGTATAAGTATTTCGTTTTGAAAGCCTGTTTCATATAAAGTAGGGCACTGGTCATGTCTAAAAGAAAAACAATTAATTATATATGGCGATAATTGCAATTTTGAATTCCGCATGAAACAAATTGAAAAGAAAGCATTCACTAAGAATCTTTGGCTGGTGAATGTTTTGAAACAGGTCTGTGTATTAATTGTTTTTCGAAAAACTATTTCTGAAGGTAACTCAAGTGAAAAATCGATCCATTAGAACGAACACTGTCGATTGTTTGAAGGACATTGAAAAATAGAAAAATGGTATAAGTTATCATGATAATCTTATTATTATGATATTAGTCCTGAAAACGCTTCATTGGGGTTTTTACTTTCTAGAAATTTGAATACTAGCAAAGTTGCAAGTTGAATTAAGCCTACGCGGCAGGGGTTAACTATAAACACTGAAGGATTTCTGTCCGTCTGTGTGTTGTCCGTATACACAGGATAAGAAGAAGGAGTTGAGATAATTGGATGAAACTTGGTACACATGGTCACATATACCCAAGGATCTGCACTATTGAATATTTTTGGAATCCGCCCACGGACACGCCTACCTCCCGTACAACGCGAAAATTGAAAACCGCATAACTCAGCTCATAATTAGCCTACAACAATAAAATTTGGTATGTATGTGTTTTATATCAACACAAAGATGTCTTTGAAAAATGGCTGTCATCCGCTTACGGACACGCCCACCTCCCATACAACCCAAAAATTGAAAACGCAATAAATAAGCCTCTGTTTAACCTACAGAGATAACATTTGGCACATATGTTTTTTTTAACAAAATAAAGACGGTTTTAAAAAATGGACATCATCCGCCCACGGACACGCCTACCTCCCATACAACGCGAAAATTTAAAACTGCATAACTCAGCTCATAATAAGTCTACAACAACAAAATTTGGTATGTGTGTGTTTTATACCAACACAAAGATGTCTTCGGAAAATTGACTTCATCTGCTCACGGACACGCCCACCTCCCATACAACCCAAAAATTGAAAATGCAATAAATAAGCCTCTGTTTAACCTACAGAGCTAAAATTTGGCACGTATGTTTTTTATAACAAAAAAAAGATGGTTTTGAAAAATGGACATCGTCCGCCCACGGACACGCCTACTTCCCATACAACGCGAAAATTGAAAACTGCATAGCTCAGCTCATAATTAGCCTACAACAATAAAATTTGATATGTATGTGTTTCATACCAACACAAATATGTCTTCGGAAAATTGACTTCATCTGATCACGGACACGCCTACCTCCCATACAACCCAAAAATTGAAAACGCAATAAATAAGCATGTGTTTAACCTACAGAGCTAAAATTTGGCACGTATGTTTTTTATGACAAGACAAAGATGGTTTGGAAAAATGGACTTCATCCGCCCACGGACACGCCCATTTACAATTAATTTTTTTTTTTTTTGAAAAGTGGGTTTAGGCTATTTCATAGTCGGCCTAGACCGACTTTAGACTTTCTTTACTTGTTTGTATGGAGATTTGAGTGGAATTTCGCGTGAAGCCGAACAGAGTACTATGTTTAAGAAAAAAGTGCAAGCAAAAGAACAATGTTTCTAATTAAAATGATATTTTTGTACTATTTCTAAAGTTTTGCAATTAATAATCGCAGTTGTTCGAAATTGTAAACACGGGTGCACCATTCCGCGGTGTTGGCGGTCGCAAAACTTTGCAGCTTGCAGTCATAAGCTAATGACTTGTCCTGCTCCACAATACAGCACATCAAGCATACTTGTATAAATATTTATTTTGTATTTATAAAATCACAAATAAAATGAAAAATTAATGAACTTAACTGATTTTCTGCTTTCCCTCTAATAAATTTTGGCTGGTTATTTACTTCTTGTCGAAATTTGTAAGCTGATCATCAGCTGTTCGTTCGCAACAAAATATCTGTCAAAATTTTCACGCAACAAATAAATGGCTGTTGCCAGTGAAATTTCACGCAATCGAACATAGTACTAGCCTTAAAAGAGAAAACGTGAAAAACAGTCTTAAAAACGGGGAAAATGGGGTTGGTTGCATTTTTTGTGAAAAATTTCATTTGACCTCGACCCTAAATGTTTTATGCCTGCTCTGAAAGGCTATATTTTAAGTTCATTTTTCATTCAGATTACAATTTTCTATGACAGATGGTGATTCGAGCCCGGGTCGGTCGAGATTAAATACATTTTAAAATTATTTAAATCAGTCTGAAAATTTTAAGTTTTAATGAATTCGATTATAATTAATTCATGTTCCATAGATTATAACCTATTCACAATAGGTTCACCTCCTCCGATGCCGATATAGACCAGCCATCTACGAAATAGGGAGAAAAATCGAAAGAACGTTTTATAAAGAAGTGAAAATGGGCCCAAAATTCGAGATAGACTCAGGCTTACTTCAACCTATGTGCAGCGCCGGATTAAAAAAGCGGCGGGGCCTGGGGCTAAAATCGACACGGGGCCTACTCAAGAACAGAGCATTAAGTTTGGATCTTTTAATAAGCAAAATATTAATATTAACGCATTTACATACATATTTCATAATTTCATCATTTGCACAAGACTCCAAATAGTTTTGTTATGTGTCCATATGGTTCAATTCTTTTTCTCAATTCGATTGCTAGCTTATCAACTAAAGCAAAATGTTTCGATTTTGAATTTATCAGCACCAGTCAAATTGATTGTTTCGGGTTCTTTGTTGCTGTATTTTCTAGTTATTTTTCTCTAATAGCCTTGGCAAAGAAACCGACTCAAGCTCTTAGCATTATTATCATACACTGAAAAATCACTTTGCAAATTCAAAATCACTTTGTTACGAATTCGATAAGTGAAGAAAGCAGCTATCAAATCAGTATCTACTTTTTGCAAATATTAGTTGGCTGCATTGAAATGATTCAAAATTTTGTTCCAGAAAACTATCAGAAAGCATTTTGAAGTTTTATTAATTTATTTAACGCTCCATGCGGCGTTTCGGAATGAGTTATAAAATTGTGGCATTTTAATTTGTTAATTTTAGTTAATAATTCTCAAAAACATATTCTTGAAGAATTATATTTTGAGCTTTATGCCAAATAATTCATGCAGTAACAGGTTTGCTAAAACAACAAAAACAACAATTTTGCAGAACAACCGAGCAGACCAGACCATGGTTTCTTCGGAAGCTTCTCCGACTCATCAGTAGTCTCTGTGGTTCATGGAGTTCACTAACTTTGAGAAGCAAATAGTGCAACTGCCGCAAAACCAAACTGGAATTACCCAGGCACTTTTCAGAGCAGTGTTTTTCTTCTCCTTTGCTTGTCGCAAAATTTCAAAAAGTTGACTGCATTGATTCAGCAAAGATATATTTATCTATCTATATTTATCTTTCTATATTTATCTATCTTATCTATCTTATCTTATCTATCTATTATATAAAAATGACACTGCAAGATTCGCTTTTTTTAATTTTGTCATTCAGGATCTCCGGAACCACTGTACTGATTTGAATGAAATTTTAACTAATCGAACAATAAATTATTCTAGACGGTCTATGTATCCTCAGAATTTAACGTTATTAAAAAGCTAAAAAGTTGTTGGCCTATAATCTTACTTAACCTTACACCTTAACAGTTAAGTGGGTATGATGTTTGAGGAAATGAAAGATCTTGCTGTTTCCAACAAAAAAGTCAGTGGTGACATGATCTAGATCAATAGTTTTTTCGTAAAATTGATATTTTTACGCACACATTGTTGCTTCAATTTCGCTGCAAAATGCTGCAACTGCTTTGTGCAGAAATTTTTAAAACTAAGGTGTGCACAGAAAATGGGCGTCACCTCCCCTACAACCCACATTAGTGAAAAATGTTAAAAACTGCTAAGGAATACACGCATTTTGAAAAAATAAGAAGGTTTTTATATATCACTGAGAAAGAAATCAAACAAATTCAATCTTGATTTAAAACAACCCAGCAAAATCTTCGCTTAGATGTAATCGAAAAAGTAATCCAGAAAATTTCATTCATCGCTTACCCTCTCACTTACAGAACCCATTATTTTTATACAGGCATGTCATTGGAGGTAATAGATGACGCTTTCGCTTGATCTGGAAGTACTTAAGTATGCGCTTATTAAGCTTGACGAATAACTACTTCTCAGTAATCTATTATTTATCAAAAACGAAGAATTTGCTTAATAATACGTTGCTGTCCACAAATAAGGAAACCAACTTAATATTGAATATGATTTAATCCTTAAAACAAGGAAATACTTTTATTGAGAAGATATACATATTTTTGTAACAAATTAAGGGATTAAAATTTTTAAATGGTAATTACATAACACAAAATTGTAGACCATTGGACTTTTTCTGTACACAATTATGATTAGAATAAAAATAGTTTCGTTGAAGCCATTTCAAATGAATGTTAAAACATCCTATCGTACCCGAAGCTACTTTTACTAAATAGGAAAACAAGTGGTTTAGTTATTTAGTGATATTAAGTTATGGTTATTTATTCTTACCTTTTATTATTTCTTCTATATATGTATAATAAGCAAATTTTATATTTTTCAAACGTTCTTCTGAAATTTTAGTTTTTGAACTTCAAAAATTTTAAAAATTTGACGCGTTTGAAGTAAAAAACAAAAGTCAAACAAAAATTTAAAACAATCCTAAAAAAAAAACATCTGAAGCACAAAAGCCTGACATTACTAACTGCATTACGAGTAATACACAATATAATGCATTTAAGGTCAATTAGCATTTATGTAATGCATTTTAGGATTGAATGAAAATCAAGGCTTTACAAAAAATTTTGCTGGGAAACCATACATGAAAAAGCATCGAGGACAATTTTGAGTTGTTTTAAGCAAGTTTGTTCATGAGTAAAGTGAACAAAAATAAAGTGAACACAGACTTGCTTGAAACAGGAATTTATGTCTTGAAAAAAAAAAAAGAGAAATGATTTCTTTGAAGAATTTTCTGTTTCGCTATAGCTTTTTTTTGTTAAAAAAAGATCACAATTATTTTTCTGAGCTGTTACACAACTACTTGTTTAGAGTAAGTAAACAAACCAGACGTTGTTTCTATTCAAGCAGCCATTGAGAATCATAGATTGGAATCGAAATTCCAATTCCAATTAAATAAAATTTGTATTCTTACACAGGCGGGATTCGAACCTATGTCCTCCGGGTGCCAGTCATTCACTTTACCACTGAACTGTTGGCAACAATAATTTAACCGTAGCAAAACATATTTAAGTACAGTTCATCTTGAAAGCTGTCAGAAAATTTTAACAAAAATACAAAGGTTTTTAAGTCCAATCATGAAACCAGAAATTGTTTTATGCTCTGTTGCTTTAACAAAATATTATAACACACTCGACCACCAAGGCAATGAATTTCTTTGCTTCTATTCCAATATAAAACTATAAAGAATATAGATAGATTCGAACAATTCATTGTTTGAAATAAGAATGCGTTTATAAAAAAAAAAAACAAACTACATTTCTTTCTGTTGATAAAAAATAAATATAACAAAAGTTATTTCGGTATTAGTCGGGCTCGAACCCGGGCTCGTGTAATGTTTTATTAACTAAACACTCAACACACTCGACCACCATGCCAATACAATTGTATGCTTCTCTTCCAATATAAAATCATGAAGTATATAGATCCGAACAATTTATTGTTTGGAATAAGAAATGCGTTTGTTTAAAAAAATCAAGCTACATTTTCTTCTGTGTATTACGTTCTTGTACCCTATCTGCTGTCTATATGACTCATGGTAGGGGCGCTCAACCAGAGGAAGTGAAGCGGTTCGTAGCTACGGTGGCATCATCATCGAAAGATGATAATGCATTATTCACAATGCGTTTTAATGGTAATGAAAAAAATTAATGCATTATTTTGATTAGAAATTAATTTAATGTAAAACAAAATGCATAAAAATTGTTTTAGTTCATGGTAATTAAAGAATTTTTACATTAAAATAAATTCTGATTAGTTTAATGGTAATGTAAAATTAATGCATTTTGCCCAGGAAGGGGTTCCTAGATTTGAAATAGAAAAAAAGAGTATATCAAGATAAAAAACCAGTAAATTAAAAAAAAACAGTACATATTTTATTAATATCTTTCAATTCACTATTTTTAATAAATTATGATAAGAAAGCCAAAAAAGGAACATAAAACAAAAAATTATTTTAAGTTTCATTAAACAAATCAAATTCATGAAAATATAACAAAAATTATTGCAAAAAGCATAGCTTTAACGCATTGTCTTCAAAATATTACTATCTTAAACCAAAGATCATATATATATCTTTGCAACATATATATTTAACTATAGTATATAGTCAAACAAAACTAAAAAAACCGAGTTCCCAGTGTTGCTTTCAGGACACTTCAAACAAAATACTTTTAATAGGGGCCTTCAAACGATCTAGCATGTCGTCCAATAATGTAAGGTTGGACAAATGGGAAACATGTTGGAGGACATCATTTTTTCGAGAAATAAAAAAAAATTTAAAAAAAATTCGAAAAAAAACTGTACTGTACTGTTTAAAACAGCGCATCTGGCATCCCTATACCCAGGTTTGACATTTACTGATTCTATATTCGAATATTTATGGTTTCATTGGCATCAATTGATATTTTGTAATTATAACCAAATCCTGTTTTGAAGGAACACTCATTATGTTAAGATTATGGTTTTTATGGTTTGGTTTGATTATGGTAAACATGTTTTTTAATAATTTTTGGCATTTTCCGGTTGTATGAATAAATAGCTGCCTCAAGATATGATAGAGTAATTATCACTAAATCTTTGTTAATTATTTCTTTAGTTTAAATAGTTGATTACAATACATCGATTATGATTACAGTAAATACGTCAACCAAAAACCATTAAAACAAATTTCTGACATGATAATATTTACCAAATTTTGTTAACAATGATTAAATGATTGTTAGAGATACGTCAAGTCAATGCATTTTGTTCATGAAAATAAACTTCTATCTCAGTGTAGATGATTTTTTGTTGTTTTTATTTCATCGATATAATATCGATGGTTAAGCGCACTGAAGTGATAAGTGACCTTTTGAAGAAAATAGTTTTACAGCATTTTTCAATTCATCAATATAATACCTACCTTGTATAAATTTACTGAAAATGCATAGCCAGTGAATGCGTTTCAGTACACAGTTAAAATTAGTGTTTTATATTGAGATGTATTGTAATTTAAAAACAAAATCGACGTTCCTGAACATTTGAAATTTTTCACTTATCACTTATCACTTTAGAGCTTATCCATCGATATTTATTAAACCGATATCCATAGAAAAATGTACTAAGTGTTCACAAAATGACTAGAATAATAAATGTGTGGATATATGGAAAATTTATTACGTATTTTAAAAAAAGTACTCAAAAATGAAAGTGTAATCATCATTTTAAAAAAAAGAACCTTTAATAATTATCTATTAAGAATGTTCAAAAATACTTTTTCAATCTTAGAAAAACTTGTTAAAGTTGATTTTTCATCAACTTATATATTAAACATGGATATCATTAAACTCATTGTTTTCAATAAATTTATCACGCCCTCATTTTGCATTGTAATAATAAATTGTAAACAAAATATACTATAATATTTTCAGCAAATGAATCGATCCAAAGTAATACATTTGATTACAAATATTTTATCTTTATCTTTACAGAACCATTTCTATCTTTGATGGCAACGATTCATAAATTATACTGTCACTCCTTCTTAAATTCTCATAAATAACCAATTTTTAAAATTTATTTTTTCATTTCTCGTACGAAACACTGAAATGTTGTGACATAAAGTCGCGAATCTAAAATTAAACACAACGAAAATTACGTTATTCATCGATGCGATATTGTTAATTTTAAAATAAATCCATTCGAATTGGAAACGAACGCCTGCCCATCCCAATTTATAACACATTTCACTGAAATGCTATAGCGAGGAATTTTTTTTTTGTTTTGTTTGTGGTCCAATTGAATTATGTGACATCCTTAAATAAGCGATCGCAAGTCTTTTGATTACTAGAGACTATAGAACGGCAAGAATTTCATTTTCAACATAGGAACGCACATATACAAGTACAACTACAAAAATACTTGGCAAAGATGTCTTCATGCTTCATGCTGATGGTAGCTGACGCACTTGCTTAACGGCAAAGAGGTTAAAGGTAACAGACGGAAATTGTCTATCATTAAAACGTATCATACGACAAACAGGCTGTTGGCAACTCGACTCACGATTTGCAACAGAATTCATACTTGGTTTCATTGAACTTTCGTTTTACGAAATGAAGAGCAGAAAATCTTTTTGTAACGGTGACGCTTTTTTACAATTGTTTTCTAAATGTTGCTATTTGAAGAATATAAACCGATATTGTCTGAAAAGCTACCAACAGTTAGAAGAAATAATTACGCGCTATACTTACTGAAGTAAAGTTACCAGTAGCGCGATCAAAGATGGTTTCGAGTTTTTACCTTTTGCCTTTTGAAGCAATGTGTTTAAAGAAATCGGCGCATGGATATTTCAAGGTGTATTTGACGGTCAGAATCACCTTCAATTCATTCAGAATCGTGCACTTCTTAACCAGATTTTTCTGACAAGAAAAAAACAGTACTGTTACATAGAACCTTTCAATATATATATGTATATCTTCAAATAATATATAGAAAATATGTAGCTAGATAGATCGAGCCTTTGGAATGTATTGGATAGATGGAACCATTATGCCATGTCAGCCTGATTTTAAAACTTTAATAACGATTTTATCGAAACTTATTTTTGAAGTCGGTCATGATTTCTCAAAAAGTTGTTAACACATCTCACCACACTTAGCACATTGTTTCAGGCTACGAAACTCACCCAACCCATTTACCTTACCATACTTTTTTTGGCAAATATTAATCCTAACTTTTTTTATAACATTCTTTTATGACAAATTATTCGCTGAATTCAAATAGTTCAACGGATTTTTGATAAAATCATTAAGAGTTTAAGAATTTATTTTAGGGATTTGAAATAAATATATGGTGTGAATATAAGGTGTATGATTCAGTAGTTCAGCCGTGATGGTCAAAATTACGTCCGAACTATCGATAAGATTTTACCTTGAATTTATTCGGGTGCGAGGTTTTTCTTTCTGGCATAAGTTTTTCTCTAGCTGTGCGCATTTTAAAACTAAAAAGAAACTACAGAAAAAAATCACAAAATTGAGGGTGTGGTAGGGTAAAGTGCACCCCCACATCCCATTGTTTTTTCTATCTTCTTTTATAACTATTCATGTCCAGGCAACATCGTTTAATAAATCTAACCAGCCTTATTTATATACCATATATGTATATTTGTCGAATTTTTTATAACAAGTTCGATTTCTCTGTTTCAGCAAAACTTTTTCTGCGTTCTTGATGTTTGGAGGTTAAGCAGAGATTAAGCAGATAAAAATTAATAATTATTACATAAATGTTGTAACGTAATTTTTCGTATTTAACATTGTGATTGTTCGATTTAATAATGGAGGTGTTCTACGATTCCCTATTATTTTTAAAATCAAGAAAAGATAGATTTTTGGAAACAAAAAAAAAAAACAATAAAAAACTGTAAAGGTCAAAAGTTGCGTTTATCAACGTAGAATACCAAACTTTACCACAATTTAAGCGTGTTTCAGAACAATATTAACCTCCAGATGGCCGGCATCACCACTTTAGTGGCTCAAAATGCTTATATTCCCTGATGTACCTGAAAATCATCTCTGAGGGGTTTTTGGGGTCGCTGATCACGAATCCGTTGTCAAAATTCCAATATGGCGGCCTTGAACTGTGCATGCGCAGTTGGAAAATTGGGCCCAAATAGGATTCCTACGTTGAAATGCGTTGAAATTCTGACAACGGATTCGTGATCAGCGATCCCAAAAACCCCAGGAATAAGCGTCAAGGCAGGACTCCTATTTGGGACCAATTTTCCAACTGCGCATACTGAGCCACCGAAAACCCCCAGTGAGACATAAAAACTCCCAAAAAACGAAAATTAAAATTTCAATAAAATCCATTTGGCCATTTCAGTCCTTGATCAGACATTGACCGAGTTTCTAATGATCAATTGGGTTGTGTGCAGGGCTGCCAACTAGTTTTAATCAAATTCCCCAATCCTGGCGAAGAAGTTCCCCCATTTGGTAACCGATTCCCTCTAAAAATATTTCTATGTGATTGCGCGGTCTTGTTGAAACCACAGCTCCTGCTCATCATGTTTGTTCAAGTGAGGAACGTCAGCATTGATTTTAAAGAAGTACGGAACAATGATTCCACCAGACCTTAAAGCACACCAAAATTGCCATTGAATCAAAAGTGAGTGAATTCATCGCTTAACAAAAGTCTCTTATTAAAATTGGGATCAACGGCAATCTTGTGTTGGTCCCATTCACAGAATCTACGCCTTGCTAGGTGATCGTGTGGCCTCAATTTTTGCACGAGTTAGATTTTGTAAGCACGCAAACCAAGATTTACTTTTTTGCTTATCGCTGGTATGCATTCTGAAAAACCAAAGTTATATGCAAAAAGGATATGCCAGGAGAACCAAAACCACTCCATGGAAATTCTCCGATCCAAAAAAAAAATGATGCAGAAATAGTTTTTAAGAGTCCCTCCAACTTTTGAGTTGGTGTCTGGCGAAATCTAAATTTCGATCCGGCTTTATGAATAATAAGTTTGTTTGTCTCCATAAAAAACATCTTGAAAAGTGCACCCCTTATTTTAAAGATAACCTAGGGAAAGTTCCAGAAACAAAAAAGAAAAATGTTTTGGAACCTCTGGAAAACCATCAAAATGTTTTTTCCATGACTTTTATTTAATGTCCGAGACATATAGTTAAAATAGCTAATCTTCTATTCACTTTCAAAGAAGTGCAAAAATTTTAATGAGGTTTCATTTTATAAGCAAAAAATTTAGGTTCAAGTAAGGTTTTATCAAGGTAGCAGGGCTTATTACTCGAATATGATTTCGGAAGTCCAAAGCCCTGAGAGGAATATGTAATTTTTGCAAAGTCCTTTTTAACGTTACATCATTTTCTAGAATCGGACAAAAAATGCATAAGAAAATGAAGAAAAAAACATTTGGCGGTTTTTAAGTGGGTAAAGAACGATTTTTTTGAGCTGTCCCGAAGTTTTTTTTAAAAATAACGAGTGCACTTTTCCAACTTTTTATGTAAATTATATAAATTTTTTTAAATACCCATTGTAATAATTATTAATTAAAATTAAATGTAAAATAAAACATTCAGAAAATGAAAACCTTTGATTTGATTGTCTTTTATATACTTTCAAGAAAGGGAAAAAGTCGAGAAAATGAAAAGGGAAAAACGAGAATAACTACTTGAAATGCATAGTCTGGTTGCTATAAAAATAAATAAAAACCAATACTAACTTAAAGCTGCTTAATGGTTCGATTGAACCAAATTTTGCACCTTAACGCTGCTAATTGGTACCTAGGATAAAACTAACTGTATAAATGAAATATTTTCGTTTTGATATAAAGCTACATGGCAGAATGGCTAAGGCGTCGGACTACAAATCGGCGAGACAAGGGATCGAACCCTGGCAAAGGCAACATTTTAATAAAAAAGTTTTTTCACTGCGAAACAGATGGTACAAGTTGAGAAAAAACGCGATAATGGTAGAAAAAGAAGAAAGAAAAAGTAAATAAATAAATTAAAAAATTAAAAAAAAAAAAACAAGGAAAATATTTATTTTAAAAAAGCTTTGCCTTTTCGAATTAAGGCGACTATTTTAGATCTTTGAAAATTTGCGAAGTTCGATCAGAAAGCTGCTTAGCAGTCTATGCAACGTACAAGCTTGTACCTTAAAGTACGTAAAATTACTTAAATTTTGGGCTGCTTACACTGCAAAGCAGCTTAGAGGATTCGCTGTATAAGCCTTATTTTGAGCGTTCCTTGCTGGTTGGGATATTACTTTTTAATTAATTTACATCAAAATAGAAATTTAGTCAATTCCCTCCAAAAACTATCTTATGCCTCCACCAAATGGGTGTATTCCATCTCAGTTAGAATGCCTGGCTGTTTGTGCTATTAAATGTTTGTACACAATTGACCGAGAACAGGACCTACATGTTTTGTGCCGACACCGAACGGCCAAAGTTCATGTTCTCAAAAAAGTTAACATGACATTGTTTACTCTCCGAGGCTTGCCATTGTCTGCAAAGAGATGATGGACGATCAGATAAATGTATTTCTAGTGAAAACAAAAGTTTCGGTGTTAGATGATGAGTCGAACTCGGGTCTACCGAGATTCGTTGGCTCGCACACCACACATTTAGCACGCACGGTCACGGTCACCATTATGCGATATCAAAACTAAAACGTGCACAAAAACGGGCGATATCCACCCACGAACATGCCAACCTCTGATATAAATCACAGTAGTTCAATCATTGTAAGCCTATTAAGAAATACATGGATTTTAAAAAAAAATTTTGTTTTTACTTAGATTTTATACAGTGGCTCACAGCTTATTTCAACCAGCACCTAATAAAAACTTTTCGAAGCTCTGACAACTAAACTAAAAATTATATCAAAATTATATAAATGCAGGTTGATAGTCTGATGTTTTAACTCATCAAATATGACTTAATTTATTTTTAATATTTGTTTTACATGTTATAACAATTAAAAACAAAAAAAAAACAATCAAAAACAATATCACAACTTATTTCAACCATGTAACAAATTCTATTTCAAAATTGGCCTAAAAGGCAAAAGAAATAAATTTGACTACTTAGTATGACCACCCTTCTGATGAATAATCAATTTGAGCCTCTTTGGCATGGACTCGACCAGTTTACGGGTCACTTCCGGCGTCATTTTGCCCATTCCTCAACCAATGCTGTTTTGACATCAGATTTGTTGGATATTTGACGTTTTCGGATGTTTGTATTCAAAATGGCCCACAAATTTCAATCACGTTCATGTCTAGTGACTGTGCTGGCGGTTGCATTACATGTGGGCAGTACCAAAGTAGCCATGTCTGTACAATACCCGACTTATGTTTCGGGTCATTAGCTGCGTTCGATTCGCCAGTGCTCAACTCGCTTGTGAATAAAACGTCTACTCGTTTAACTTTTATTTGCTCAATAGTTGGCAACACTTTTGTCATGACGACCACATAAATAAATAAATTAAAATTTTTTACCTGCCAAAAAATCAATCGACATAAGACCAAAGAAGTAAAATATAAGGAAGTGCTGTAGTTGAACAAAAGTGCGGCACCTCTCATATTTGTGTTGGTTCTCAAAAATACATTAACATCCACAAGGGCCGTATTGGGTGGCATCGTTAAAAAAGGGCCAAAGTTTCGGATTTCGGAAACTTGAACAACGTGACTGTTCAATATGTGATCAAGTTTAAAGCAATCGCTATCTTATTTGTTTTGTTCATTAAAATACTATATTGTACTACTTTACTATTTCTACACCACCCTTGAGGTACACAATTTGGTGCGTTACCGATTTTTTTTTGGGTGTTCGGTCCCCGTTCGGTTCGGTTTCACTCTAAAGTTGAGAATAAAATTAGCAAATAATATAAAAAGTTATTAATTTTCAAAAAAAAAAAAATTGTTTATACACTTGGTTTATATTCAATCATTCATTCATTTAAAAAACGCGCCCTAAAATTGTGTGAAATTATGGAAAATGAATGCACCTATGGAGAAATGTTTGTACTTTGACAATTCGATATCCCAACAGTGGATACTGAACTGTCAAAAACACCCTTCGTCTCGCTCATCACATGCCGCATCACACGTACACTGTATGTGAGAAGAACACCATTTCCTTATATTTTACTTCTTTGCATAAGACATTTTGAAATATTTTGAAAATAAACAAGCAAAGAAACTTTAAAGTCGGTCTAGCCCGACTATGGAATACATTAAACCTCCAAACATAAATAAATTTTTTTTTTTTCAAAGTCCATGTATTCCTTTACAGTTGTTAACAGTTTTCACTAATGTAGGTTGTATGGGAGTAGGGCGTGTTCGTGGGCGGGTGGCACCCATTTTTTGTGTGCACCTTAGTTTTAATATAAAATTCTCCATACAAAGTTTAATCCCTGTAAGTTATGTAGAAACTTTTTTATGGTATTTTCAATATTGTGAGTTGTATGGGAGGTAGGCGTGTTCGTGGGCGGGTGACGCTTATTTTGTGGATACACCTTAGTTTTGATATAAGATCCTCCCATTCCAATTTTAATCCCTGCAATTTAATCCCATGTATATACCTTTTTATGGTATTTTCAATATTTTGGTTGTATGAGAGGTAGGCGTGTCCTTGGGCGAACTCCAAAAATATTCAATAGTGCAGATCCTTGGGTCCATGTGAATATATGTATTGTATTGTATCATGCAATTATCTCAACTCCTTCTTCTTATCCTGTGTTGACGGATAACACACAGACAGACGGACGGACAGAAGGACATAGCTTAATCAACCCACGAGGTCACTCTGATCAAGAATATATGCACTTTTCTATACCGGGCTCGCTTATTTCTAGGTGTTACAAACGTTTGCACAAAGTTAATATAACCTGACCTTTCAGGTTTAGAGTAAAAGAAGTTGACTGCTTGAAGAAATTTAATTTTGTTTTTGTACTCACATCACATTTTGACAGAATCTATGACAGTCAACTCTATCCCGTACACAAACCAAGTAAAAAATAAGAACTTGGCAACGCAACTTTACTCAACTCAATAGGTAGTTGACTTTCTCTATGCTCAACTAGCTGGAGACTTTGTTGTTGTTTTCTCATATAAATTTTGAAATAAGCGACAATAAGCGAGTATAGGCTGGCGAATCGAACGCAGCTATTGTTTGCTTTCAAAATTTCAAGATAATGAGACTTGTACATCGTCGTTTCAATAAACTGCTTTCAAACCTCGACGCAGACATACAGGCCCACACCATAACGCTCCCACCGCCGTGTTTGACTGTAGGTTTCAAATTTTTTGCTTGCAGCTCTGTATTTGTCTTACACCACACATATGTATGTTGCTCCATCTGAACCAAATATATTAAATTTGGACTCATCAGCAATTATTACCGTATTCCATAGCTTGAATCCTTAGTCCAATCTCCTTAGCAAATTTTAAACGGCACTTTTGATTAGTTGTGCTTATAAAGGGCTCCTTGCGCGCTATTCTGCCATTAAACTTATGCTGCCGAAGAACACGGCGCATAGTTTCTGGATGACATGACTTGCCCAACTCTGCCTCCATTTCAATGGCCACTTTTGGAGCTGATAGTTTCGGGTTTTCCCGGATTTTTCGGACAATATAGCGCTCATGCGTTGAATGGAAAATTTTGTTGGAAGCATTTCTGCCCTTATTATGCGTTCTATTTTCCCGGACAAAACGATAAATGATGCTCTGGACTGTGGAGTCACCAATTTTTCGGCGCGAATAGCCATTTTAAAAATGATTGAGGACGAGTTCTCGCTGCTCAATTGTCGTACGTGGCCCCATTTTGAAAAAGATGCTGCAAGACCCACTCACAAAATTCACATAAAAATTAACTTCAGAGTGTTGTAGCTTAATGAGTAAAATATAGAAAAAGAAACAACAGTTACATTACAAGATAACGGATCATCATTGCTTAGCTGCAAAGTTTTTGGTTGAAATAATCTGTGACATTGTTTTAAATTGCTTTTTTTGTTTTTAATTGTTATAAAATGTAAAAAAAATATAAATAATAAATGAAGTTTGAATATTTGGATGAATGAATATTTGGTGAGTTAAAACATCAGACTAACAACCTGCATTTATATAATTTTGATATCCTTTTTAGTTTAGTTGTCAAAGCTTCTTAAAGTTTTTAATACACTCAGGGAAAATATGCTGTTATATCAAACAAATCATGTGTTGAAATAACAGATTTCACTGTTAAATACCATCCAACAAATGAAACTTTCAAATCAACAGTCGGTTGACTGTTGGTCTATAGAACACAAAACTCGTATAAAAACGAACTTGTTGAAATTTTATTGCTTTTTTTAAAGTTCATGTATGGCCGAGTGTGCTGACGCGTGCGTCTAGTACTCGAGTGTCCACGGTTCAAATACCGGCCAACAAAAAAAAATTTTTTATATTAAAAAAAAAACATAAAATTTGCAATTTTTTTTTTGCAAAATTGTAAGCAACTAAGTTTGAAGGTTATTTTTGCCCAAACTATTAATGAAACAGAATTATTATTATTTCAAATATTAAATTACAATTTTGATACTTACACAGCTTGGGTTCGAACCCACGTCCCCCGCATGACAGTCTAGTGCACTTCCACTGAGCTATTGGCAATGATAATATAAATATAGCAAAACACATTTAAAAACTATTGCTTAGAAAAAATAGGCAATTCAACAAAAACACAAAAATATTTCGACAGATGATTTTAACAGCACAAAAATACTTTGAAACGTACATTCAACAAAGAAAATTGTTTACTTAAACGCAAATCATTCAATCGAACAGTGTTTTGAAATAACAGTGGCCGATTGTTAATATTACAGTTGATATTTTTCTGAGTGTAGGTGCTGGTTGGAATAAGCTGTGATCCACTGTATATATTTAAATATTAAAATAGTTTCAGTGCATTCCATAGTCGAAAATAGAGGTTCCTCACTTTTCATTATTAATACCCTACCCCAAAATAAAATTCTAGCTTCAGTCTGACTGAGAATAAATAAAGTTTTGTTAATGCATATTAAAAGTATATTTTTATAATCTAACTCACCCATGAATCCCAAAGGGCCGAATGGCAGCAAAGGAAATTTAGAACTTCCGCACATAGACTGCATTTCTTCCCTGGCTGCAGCCATCAGCAGAAAATTTGGCGGGACTCCAAGTAAAGGCATAAAGTCCAATTTCTTATTCGAAATTGACCGATCATCGTCACCTAATAGACCGCGCGAAGAAAGATCCATGGCTTCAAATATTTCAGTGCTCGTCCTACACCTTTCAGACTCAGGCTTGTCGTCAAACTCTTCATTGTCCCTCTTTTCAGATGAAATTCTAGAAGAGGAGTTCTCTTCACTTTCCATAAGCATAAAATCGTCAATATCGCCTTGCGAAGACTCCGAGCGCTGTCCGGAATAGTCCGACGTTGTTGAAAAGTCAAAGTTATCCGATGCTCCAATGGACTTATTAGAATTTTGATCCTCGGTGCAGGCATCCATGTGAGCCTTAATTCTCGCATTGTGCTCGGCAATGGCCAGTGCGTTCTCTCCCCCCTGTCCACTAGCACCACCACCATCATCAATGGTATGAATTCGTATATGTTGCTGCAGAATGATTCCGTTGGAAAACTTCTGATGGCACACTGGGCACTTGAATTGACTACGCATGGGCGGCTTAATCTTGTGAATGCTCATGTGAGCCTTTAAGTTACCCTTGGTTGCAAACGCACGTCCGCAAATTCGACATCGAAACGGTCGTTCTCCGGTATGAGTTCTGATATGCATCTGCAATGAGCTTCTACACGACATGACTTTCTGGCAGAATATGCACTGGTTAGGGTCTGTCAATTTATTCTCGATATTATCAACTAGCTGTTGCAGTTTGGACGTTTCTGAAGTTCTGTCGATTTCTATTAAGTCTTCCCATGACTTATCAATGATTCGCTCCATTTGAGCAAGTGAAAAGTCACTGGGTATATGATCTAGACTGTTGGTATTCGAATTTCGACTAATCGAGGAACGTCTAAACATTTTGGACATGTTCTCTGCGTTATCGCGTTCTTCGTGGTTAGGATTTTTTTTTACTTCGCTTGGTGGAGTTGCTGTGAGAAACAGACGTTTTCGCATGCTGCCGTTTCGCTTTGACGACTGCACATTTGCTGGCTTCTCTGACTTCTCGGAAAGGGGATTCGTAATGATTTCTTTAGTAGAATTTGGTGGTGTCAACGTTTCCTCATTGCAGTTAGGTTTTCTGAGATCTTCTGGTTTTTGCTCGGAATTAGTTGTCACATTCACTTGCTTCATTTCATCAGAGGACTTTCTATGAGACTCAATGAATTTGTGCATTAAATGATCTTGCTCACTGAATGGTTGTAAGCGTTCACGTGCATCCGATTGTGGTGGTGGAGGACCTTCTTGTGGTTGAAACGGAAGCCGAATAGGCACTGTTCCCCCACTCTGCAATAGTGCGCCTGGATGAAATGGCCCATATTGTTCCGCATGAGAACTTACTCCAGGTGGTAATAGCATTGGTGGAAAAACTTGAGTGTGCCTTTGATAATGTACTTTGAGGTTGCCCTTAGTCGTAAATTTGCTACCGCATACGTTACAATGAAATGGACGCTCCCCGGTGTGAGATCGTAGATGAATTTGAAGCGCTGAGTAGGACCCAAAAATTTTACCGCAGTACTTGCATCGGTGTTTGAATATTTCACCTCTAGCCTGTGCTTCTTTTTGTGAGCACTCGAATTCGTCCTGCAGCTGCGTAGCGTGGAGACTCTGCGAGGCTGAGTCCAAAACCTCCTCGGTACGACGCTGTAACATTTCCAGACAATTCGGTTCATTTGGCGCAGGTGGGGGATCGTGATTAGTTATAATGCTAGAGGCAAAAGATGAGCTGATATCGCACAAGAGTGGTTGGTACGTCGTCGAAGAAGGCACCACAGTCGCAGACGTTAGGCTGTCAGGGCTTTTAGCTTTAATTGTGGGTTTCATATCAGTTGATTTTTGGCATTCATTTAAGTTTTCTCCGATTGCACTTATATATTCAGTCTTTGAGTTCTCTTCGTCTCTAACGGTAACATGTGACTTCTGTGCCTCGGACAATTCGTCAAAATCTTCATTGCGGCACACTTGAACTTCACAGTTATCTGAGCCTTCACACTCACTCTCTCGATCTTTTACCTCGTCTACATCGTCAGAACTTCGAGTATGTTTCAATTGGCTCTGTAAATGCTGTATTAGTTGCAGCTGCATTAGATGTTGACGCTGCACATTGTAGATTGTTGATTGTACCATTGCCAAGTCACTTACTGCATCTCCATAGCTCTGAGCATTCGCAATAGCAGTGGCAGCAAACTGCGCAACCGCTACTTTAGTATGCTGCAATGCTTCTAGAGCTACATGACCACTGTTTGGTAGACGACTCGGAATGACTGAGAGGTCTAAGGCCTCATTGCTATTTTCGGGCTCATTATCGAGCGCATCATTTGAATTACACCGCTGCCTATTAGTTTTATCTTCCTGATATTCATCATTACCCTCGTCGTCCTCAATTCCTGTCGACATTATTGAAGTATCATCGCCTTGATTTGCTCTGCCACCATTGTTATTAAGATGAGCCTCGAGCTCCACGACTGCGGTGCTGGAATTGCTGCTTGTATTGCTGCGTGGTCCGCGATAATTAATACGATTATAAAAGATTGAACACATTTGCAGAAATCCGCTCCAGAGGCCTCAATCCCGTTGTCTCGTTCAAGTTAATTGAAACTGTAATACAGATAAGGAAATAAATAAAAAATTTTGAGTCGCTCTAACTACTCGATACCGAGAATAATATGCTTATTTGAATAAATTTAGATCTTAAATGAATATATGATGAATAGCTCAATTACATACGATTTCATGCAAATAGTGGTTGACCAGCAAATGAAAGAGTTTCACAATGTCTGGCTTTAAAAATCCATTATAAATTATAAAGTTACTTCAATATGGCACAGCTATGTATATGATAAATTTTTGAAATGAATATATGAATAAATGAACATTGTGCATATGGTTAGACTAGTTTTTTTTTTTAATATCTGTGTACCAATTCAGAGTTAAGAGGTAGTTTAGTTTGTGATACAAATTCTTCCGGATTTTTAATGAATATTTTTTAAAAACTGATTTAAGTAATTTATTGATTTATTGGTTAGAATGATTTAACTTTGTATAATTTGCTTGTTTTTGTTTTTTCTTAATCTTTAAATCCATTTTATTATAGAATTACATATCATCGGCCTAATTCTAAAAAGATTTAAGGCAAAATTTGGCAAAATAATGGTTATTAGCAATTAAGGTAGATTGAGCAGAACTGCATGTTCTGCCTGTTCTTAGTTGTTGTTAATAGAGATGTAACGGATAGTGATTAGGCCAGATACCGCATATCCGTCGACCCACCAAGCCGAATGGCCAGATATCTGGCAACCGGATAGAGGGTCCATTGGATCGTTGTTAACAAACTAAATATTTTTCTAATTCGACATGCTACAACCTATATATGGCAGTTTAATTCTTATCATTATTAAAATACTTTTAAAAACTATCCGGTTGGTAGTTAATATAATCCGGCATCCCAGATAGTAACCGGATATCCGTTATATCTCTAGTTGGGATATAAATGCATATTGGGAAATTTGGCCACATTTTGAGGACAAAAGTCAATTTTTCAACTTGTTTGAATGTTTCTATTTTTGGTTTTGTCTAGCAGGGAAAACTCCAAAGCATAAAAATGTAAACTTTGTCTTTAGATAATGTGTTTTACCACTGCTATGGTACATCCCAAACATGTTGTTTCGAAATGAGCTAAAAATTTATTTGTTTTTATGTAGGTTTTTATATCGTGTTTAGATGGATGTACCTCAAAATCTAACAGCAACTTAAGATAACTAAAAAATGGAAAAAACTAGTGATGGTTTGTTAAATAATACATCAATTAATAATTTCTATTTAATGGAATGTTTCTGGAATGATACTTCAACTTTTGGAATTTTGGCCACAAAATAGGGTAAAATTTCCCATATGGCTTGGCTAGAATAATTGTAGAATAATTTTTTTTTGAGGTAATATTCCCATCATTTAGGTAATAAAAAAACATCCCTTTGATTTTAATATGTGTTGCTAAGCTTTTGCGAGGCTGTCCAATATAATGGAAAAAATTATTCAAAGGTCATATTATAATATTTAGGAGTTCTTACCTTCTACCAGAGACAAATGCAAATGCGTTATTGATAATGTTATTATCAAAAATTTTGCTTTGCAACCTAAAACGTGAAATAAAAAATTTTAGGCTTCTGTTGGGCACAAAATCGAAAATCCAAATTAGTTAAAATTTATATCTGTCATGTTGTTGACACCTTCATTTCATAGTACCAACCTATTTGATTTAAAAAAAAAAAGTTGGAAAATATATACAAAAATTATCTTCTGATGCGTCCACTATAATGGACAAATCCATTGAAAGGGTTAATAACATATGAAAGATTTTTAAATTCAATTAAATTAAATTTAGTATTAAATTTAATTCTTAATAATGAACATTTTGCCATGCTTGAAAGGCCAAAAATACATTAAATGTTATGTTATTTCATATGATGTTAATAAATTTTCGAATTTTTATACCCCACGCGTACTGCGTAAGGGGTATATTAATTTTGTCACGACGTGTGTAACGCCAATAAGAAGGCGTGGTAGGCATAGAAAAGTATATATACTCTTGCTTAGCATCACCATCTGAGTTGATTTAGCCATGTCCGTCTGTCTGTATGTCTGTCTATGGACACGATTACAGCCGCAATTTTGAAGCTATCGTGCTGAAATATGATATTGAAGCCTTTTTTGTTTTTAAAAACTAAGATCAAGTTCGAGAATGGGCTAAATCACATGAAATCCACGCTAACCTCCCATAGAACCCCAAAATTTAAAACTATATAAATGGGCGTCATCTACCGACAAACACGCCCACGTCCCATGCAACCCTAATATTGAAAACTATATATAGTGGCTTGTGTCGAAGCTACAAAAATAAAATTATGAATTTATAACTTTTATATAAAAATTAAGATGTGTGCGTAAAATGGGCGCTATCCATCGACGAACACACCCACTTCCCATACAACCCCAAAATTGAAAACTATATAAATAAGCTTGTGTCGCAGCTACAAAAGTTTAATTAAATATTTATTCTTTTTAGATAAAAATTTAAACGTGTTAGAAAAATGGGCGTCATCCACCCACGAACACGCCCACCTCCCATACAACCCCAAATTGAAAACTATATAAAGAGGCTTGTCTTTACTTTGCAGGAAAACAATTTGATATGAATGTATTTTAGACGTTATCAAAATAGTAAATTTTTTTTAAATCTCATACAAAAAGAGCTACAATTTAAGATGTTGAACCATTACGAATCGCCCGTGGGGGTATTTTAACTTCGGCCAAGTCGAAGATATACCTTACTAGTTCATGCTTGTATACATACTACCACGTATGTACAAGGCAATATAATTTCTTTCCAAAATAATAAATTAATTCAAATCAAATTATTATACTTGCATCACCTTGCATCACTTGCCTGTGAGCCACTGTTAAAAACAAAAATTAAAAACTTCAAGCAAGTCTGAACAGCCTCTTGAGGTTCCTTTTCTACTTATATCAATATTAGTTCTTTGTTTTTTTTTAATCGCCATTTTTGTTTTTAAAGTTCTGGACATACCAATTGTTGATGAAGGTAACAATCTTAAAAATGAAGTCATTTCACAGAGAAAACTTTGATAACGTTTCTTAGCACGAAAAGCAGGAAACGTGCTACTTTTGAAAACGTTTAACCCAGATTTTGCTTCTCTAACTTTTATTTTCATTTTAAAACCGGACATTTTAAAATTAACTTCTAAAACGTTCGTTTGATTTTCTAAAATAAACATTTTAAAATTAGCTTTTAAAACGTTCGTTTGATATTTTAAAATTAACTTTTTAAAAGAAGCTTCTAATTTTTCTACAATTTTAAAAATGTTCATTTTAAAATATCAATTAACAATTTTGTTTTTAATTCTTTTGTAATAACTTCATGAAGAAAATAGCGACATACGATTCTTGTATGCGGATTTCTACAAAACTTATACGATTGTTCACATTAGTCCTTGATTCAACAAAAGGTACAATTTCTTATCAGAAAAGCTTTTACTTGACCAAAAAACCAAAATTTGTTAAGAAAAAAATCATTCAGTTATTGCTGTCTGTCCGTTTTTTCATATCCACTTATCTATATTTTAAGTTTAGTGTATATTAACGTTTTGAAATATATCTGGAATTTAGGGGAAGAGTGGCATGAAAGAGCCAAGATTTGAAAGAGCCATCTTGATTTACGCGGTAGTTTTCATACGAATGCTTCTTAAATTATAATTTTTAAGAAGCAATACTCGCCATATGGCACCCTCGAACATTTGACAGTTTACTGATAATAAACGACGATGGTGTATCGTATTTTGGATTTCTTCATCATTAAGTAAGTTTTTCAGAACATTTTATTTGTTTTTTGACGTCTTCACCTTTAAAACTAACAGTAATATTATTATACTATAATTTTATGGATATATTAGGCCTACCAATAACATATTTATTTTGCCGGAAAAATCTTGATTTCATACTAATTTTTGAGGTTATGTTTCTTTGGACAATATGTTTTGAAAGAGCTGGGTTGCGGTGGTATGAAGAAGCGTAAAGAAAGTTTAAATTATTTTTGTCAAAAATGTTTTTAAGTGTTTTAAACCTCTTATTTTGTTTTTGGAATAGGTCTTATTATTATAGATTTTCTTCAAAGCGATTTAATTTTTTTGCTAAAAATATTTTTAAGTTAAATAAGTTATTTAACTTAATAATATTTTTAAGTTATTAAGTTTTTTAACTATTTTTTTTTTTAGTTTTGAATTTTTTTCAGAGTCATAACTGTTATAAGAAATATCTTTTAAAATTGGACCATAACAGTTATATTGTAAGAAAAAAAATATTTATCAATAATAACTATATTTAAAAAAAAAAAATAATATTTCTCTGAAATAAGAGTTAAAAATGAAGAAAATATTTTTTCGTTGCTGATAACGTTTATTTTCAATTTTTAATTTTTTACGTTGCCTCATAACTGTTCTCGACGAAAAAAAAATTTTTTACGTTGCTCATAATTTGTATGAAATAAAAAATCTGTGTTACTTTTTTACGGCAACATGTGTTAGATTATCAATTGTAATTTTTTTTTTTGCTCTCACCCAGCAGGAAATTGGTCGATCCGTCTTCGAAGACGTCTTCGAGACATGTCAGTTTCTTGCAAGACGGATCGATCCATTTCCATGTGTGTCTTTGAAGACATTTCCAAACAAAATTCCACTTTGTCTTGCAAGACATGTTGTTGAAATGTCTTCAAGGACGACATGCGTCCATGTATTGTAGAACGGATGCATAGTATAAACAAAATCATACGCTCTCCGTGCATGGTTATGTTTTCTTGTGAGAAAAATTTCATTTGTTTGCTTAAAAGTTATTTATTTATTTGCTGCTGACAATATAATGACTTGTCTTTCAGAACGTCAGCGTTCTCTCTGAGTATGCGTACTTGGTCTTCGAGACCGCTTTGAAGACTTCGTCTTTGAGGACTCATATTCCAACTGGGCAGTAAGAGAATAAGGAGTTTCACAAAATTAGGCAACGTAAGTGTATTCTTAAATCGTATTTTAGGGCAACAGCAGTACAAGTGATTTTTCGGAAAAAAATAAGTTACATAAGTATGAGAACGCAAAGAAGAAATTGATATCTATTCACAAAATCATTAATTTCAGTAATTTCACATGTCATTTCAGTGAGTAACCGCAGATTTCACAATTTTGTATAAACGTATTAAAATTGTTTGTTAGAGAAAGAGAAGTACAAGTGCACTAGAATCCTGAATAGAATAAAATTTTTTTTTATTTCTTTTTCTGATTTTTCTTAACCATAGAAGTAAAAAATTTAAATTTTGTATAAAACTTTATCACACGAAGAACCAACTACTCATTTTAAGAAAAAACAAAAATACAGTAAAAAACAAGCAACTAAAAACGATACAAATGGAAGATTATTTTTGGATAGTGACAATAATGGCGGTGCCATGCCCCCTTTCCAAAGATTGCTGAAATTTATCAGTCGAAGGACACGACTCAATAGTTAGTTCTAGGTCAGTTATAGGTCAAAACTTGTGTTTACCGAAAATTTGTGTTTTTAAAAAATGCAACGCCACTAGCGGGTAGGAGGTTGAAAACAAACTTTACCTCATACCTACCAAATATATAAAAAAATTTCGGCTACAAACACCGTTACGCGAAATTTTTATATATTAGAAATAACGTACAAATTTATTTCTCTACAATAACTCTTACCAGGCAACGTAAAAAATTTTTTCTCGTTTATAACTGTTATGAGGCAACGTAAAAAATATACATTGAAAATAACTGTTATGAAGCAACGTATAAAATATTTTTCAAAATATCGACAACTTTTTCGACCTAAAAAAAATTGATAACTGTTATTTGGGGTCTCTGATATTTACATAATATTTCACATAGCTTAGCAAATTAAGAATTAATTTAAAATTTTTTTAACAATATGAACTCCTCTCTTTTACCTATTTGTTGGATTTAACATGATGATACATATAGTGAACGAGTCCTTTGGAGATATATTGTTGGAACTTTGATGAAGAAATATAATCTTTCTTTATTATTATAGTACTAAAACGTTGTGATTTTACTAAAGGCAATATACTTTTTTCCTTGTCAACAGGATGTCATTGAAGTTTTATTTAAGTTTTTCAAGTTTTGAGATTCATGAGCTTCAATCAAACTAAATAACCTAGCAAGCTCAAGAACAGCTTTGAGATCGATCTCACTTAGGCTGAGCACTTAGTAATGAGATCGATCTCTTGTTTATGCATATCATTCTGAGATTGAGACTGAGATACTTCTAGCGACTCACTTCTTGAGCATGATCTCACAAGATCGATCTCTGAGAAACTTCTTATTTTTACATAAGACCGAGCAACCCAACTAATTTGTATCCTCAACGCACCTATTTATGAGGCCAGCTTATGCATTTTCTAAGCGATTGGTACGACCTAGTTGTTTAGAATTGTTATTTTCAAAATGTTTTGTTGAAACTAAATATGAGTAAATCCTTAAGCTAATTCTAAAGTTAATAATAACTTAAAATGCATATGCAAGGGGCAAACATGATATACAATCAAGGAACTTTTCGAAATGAAAATATACAACCGAAATCAGTCCTATTACTACAATGCTATTTGACTAACGTAAACTGCCACGTAGTGACTTAGAGACACTAGTACAAAATTCGGGTTTCTAACAAATACCACAGATTGCTTAAAAGACAGTCCTTTTTCATTATGGCATCTTATTATAGCATAACATCGTCATCCCTTCTGTGATTATGCTATTGATGTATTCGAAGATGAATTTGATGAAAATCAATCCTTGTAGAGTCACAACGTGACAGTTTAAGTTATTTTTCAATAGTAAGTGTTATAAATTAATATTATCAAAACATTAAATAAACCTCGTTGTATATAACAATAATGTAACTGATTTTCTGATAAAACAATGGAATACATTTCATATATTAGTTTGAAATTTATTTATATTTAGTGGTTTTAAATATGGTGACCTTGGCATGCTGGTTTAGTGCGTGGCTTTGCATGCCCGAAGACCGATATCGATATCGTTTTTTTTTTCAATACTAAAATTTTCAGATCGGTCATCACCTCTCTGCAGATAATGGCAAGCCTGGCAATAATAGCATTAAACAATGGTTAAGAATGTTTTCCCGAAACGAAACTATAGTACACACTTGATTATATTTTCCAATTAATGACGATATTGTTAATATAAGGAAGGGTTTCATAAAACCGAGTATATTTTTTAATAGCTTTTTTCTGTATTCAGACTACATTTTTCCAAAAAATAAGGATAATGGCATACAAAGTTTTTTCACACAAAATGTTAATTTGATTTTTATATGGACATTTCCATTTAAATCGAACGTGAGCGTCGCATACATTTGAAAGCCCGCTCTATTCGTGGGCGTCTATGGAGCAATCATCGCAAGCAACATAAATTATTTTCTAAATGCATCTTCTACATCTGATTAATTTTCTTAGTTCTCTTAACGAAACAAAAATTAAATTTTATTCAGCTGTTCATTAATTAAAATAAGCATTTTTCATTTACTTGAGCGTAGTAGAGCGAATTAAAATAATTGCCTTTATTTGCATGTATTACTGGTAGCATTAATAATGTTCAAGTCTACTGCCTAAGATATATCTAAAGTTGATTGAACGTTGCTGAGACTGTGATTATTTCTATACCAGTTTCCCTACAGGACACATTAGCTAAAAATCTTTTTTCTCAGTTAGAATCTCAATGTTGTTTTTGGAGTCATCTTAAGTTATTATTTTGTTTTAAAACGATGCTGTGCACACTGGCGGGTTGCTGTTGGCAACTTATACACTCAGAAAAATTTCAACTTCAAAATCAAAGAACAAAAACTTGTGTTTTATTTTAAAACTCTGAAATTTCTTTAGTAGTAAGGAAATATATTTTAAAACAAAATTATTTACATTTGTTTGAAGAAATGAAGAATTTCAATTTAAAGGTCTCTATCCAACTCTTATTACTTTTACAAGTTATTACTAAAAAAAAAGTTACTTATATATCTTTAGTGTGTAAAAGCATAAATTCGCAGTGTCGACGCTGTTACTTTTTAATGAAAACAGTAGAAAAACAGAATAAATTGTTTTCTTACGAGCTGGATTTTTCTCTTTTAAGTAGTTTTGACAAAAAAAAAAACATACTTTATGATTACTTTTCAGTTTTTTGTATGAAAATATGATTTACTTGGGAGCTGGAAACAGGCCTTAATAGTAAACATTTCCTTTTTTATAAATTTCTATATAATTTTATAGACAGTTTCAAAAGAGAAGACCTTTTTAGTTTCATTTTTCGATGCGCAGTGAGAAATTATTTCTATAGCTAGAAAATTTTTTTGAGCGTAATTTCCGGCTCTTTTTGTACTGTTTGCTGAACTTTGTGTTTTTATTTTTTTGAGTGTGTTTTTACTGTTTTTCGACATAGTATGGTTTTTACCATCGACGAATTTCATTTTTTTAATTCGAAACACGTTTTGCGTCGCAGGATATCACAGCCGAAGACTTACATCCTTTTGTTTAACTATATATTAAAAAGCGAAACCATTAAGAATAAATGATCTCACAAGTGCGGCATTGCACCGACGACCTGCAGCAATCTAGAGCTTGGGAGAGAAAATAAAAATAAATTACATAAAAAATAATTTATTTTTTTAAGGAAAAAATTGTGAAGTGAAATTCTGGCTTACAAATTATTTTCTGACATTAATTTTGTTTTCAATTTTGAATGGCTGATTTCGAAAAATAAGATTTGCGATGAACAACAAAATTTAGGAATATACGATGATTTTCTAATTTGTTTTGCTACTCAGAGAATATTAAATATTATTTTTTTTGTCGACCAATCAGAATGAAGAACACTCTTAAAATTAATTTCTTACTCTCAAACATGCGCGAAAATGTTCTTCTCTTTTGAAACAGGCTATATCAATTATTAATTTTTATCATTGATAACAATAAGTACATACTTATTAGTTATGTATCCAAAAATATATCACTTGGTATTTGTGATTATGTCTTTACTGCAACCTAAAATGGTTTTATTAATATATATTTTTTACTTTCGAACTCGATTAACAAAATGAATACCATACCAACGTCAAGCATATAAAAAACGTATGGCATTTTCTCAGCAGAAAACCTCATTTCAAACTTCATATCCTGTAAAAATCGTCACCCTAAACGCCAAAATAAGGTCAACATTTTGTTGAAATGTTTTTTCGAAGACTAAGGAAGAAATAAAATCATCAACAAATTTATGTTTTTTAATTGAAAGTTGTATATCTGAAAGGAAGTTATCTGAAAGGAATCAGATAACTGCAAAAAGTAAAGTGAAAATCAAATTACTTTAAAAAAGTTTTCACTTGACTTATAGAAACTTGATTTGTTTCTAACCTACAAGTCGCAACTTGATTTTGAAAAACGAATCATAAGTCTGACGTGATTCTATATTGTTTCTACCATATATGAATCGTTAGAAAAAAAAATTAAGCTTCCTACTTTTCTAGTATCTAATAATTTTTGAATTAAATAAAAATCTTTGAGAGAATGGAATTGGATTTTATTTGGTTTGTTTATAATAAATATGAATATAATCAAAAAATTAAGACAAATGTACTCAAATCAAATTCTTAAACTACAAAATTTTATTTCTTCATTTAAGTGCAAATCCTTTTATTTTTATGATTTCTTCTTTTTAGTTTAAAAATGTTGAATTTTGTTACAAAATTTTGTTTTTTAATTAGAATTCTTTTGTTTTTTAATGTTAAGATATTCCTTATTTTCTCAACAATAATTATATTTTGATTTGAACGAAAAATTAGGCAAATTATAAGTTTTGTTGCAAAAATAATTTTTTATTAATTAACTTTTTTCCCAAAATGCTCCTTTTTGTTTCAAAAATAATTTAAATACATCTTCAAAGAAAAATTTCTTTTTGAAATGAAAAAAAAAAATTCCTTGGCACTTAAACCAGTAAAATTTTCTTAAAAATTAAGGTATTTTTCTTTGAATTTAGTGTGCTTTTTTGTCAGTGTATCAACGTAAACTATACTCTACACTCAAAATTTGCGGCTTGATGGTATCGAGTTAATGCTTGGAGTACGTTTCCAGTGTATAAAGTTAAGCATATCCTCTGTTCTAGCCTTAAGGCGGCATTATTTATGTTCCTCTTGAAGTAAATTCAAAGTGTCACATAAACTTATTTTTTTGCATTCTGCATGTAAGCTTGATATGGACCTCATTAATAAAGCTCTTAATGAACCAGCCACAATATATGTTGAAGGATGAAGAAATAGATTAGATATAAGAAAAAATATTCTTTAATTTTGTATCAATATATTTGTAATCTACTCTTTTTAAAGCAATTTAACATTTGGAAACCGCTACAAAAGCACAAAAAAAAGAGGAAATAATCGCTTATAGAAACCAGAAAATATAATTTACTTTTTGATATAGTTTACAAGACTGAGAACTAAAACATTTCCAAAAATAAAATCGTGTTATGCTCCGGAACTTTCATTGTCAAGCTTCTTAGCAATAAAATAAACAAGTGAGGTATATCTTCGACTTGGCCGAAGTTAAAATACCCCACGGGCGATTCGTAATGGTACAAAATCTTAAATTGCAGCTCTTTTTATATGTGGCTGATTCCCCACACTAATGAGGAACGGAAACATGAATCCTAAAATGCTTTCAATTGAAATAATTTTTGGTTCTCGCATTAAAATGGAGTCTTAAGTTACTCCTGTTCCAAAATTATTTTTAGTTTTAATGCTTTTTTATGTTATTTTGGCAATTTAACTAAACAAACTCCGAGTTGAGAAAAACTTGAAATATTTTGTTAAGATTTAAAACGTTAGGTTAGAAATGTTAAAAAAGATAACAATGTTATCCAAAAAAAAAAATAGTTTCGATATAATCGTAAGTGAAGACGTAGAATTCCGTTAAAGAAGTACTTTTTCTACTTTGTCCCTTAAGTCCAATTGTTTTGACAATTTCTCACATACTTTTTATTCATCTTCCAAAAATTAACTCATAAATTAAAAACTCTCATGTTATGGACTTTTTATCGAAATGAAAACACAGATAAAGTAAAGCAAAAAAGGTTTATTGACCTTTTCCTTTAAAATAGAGTACTCAGTACAAAAAGAATTAGTACATACAATGCTTTGAATCAATTCGTCAAAAACAAATGGAATACAAGCGAAAACAACAAAAACAAAGAAAGCAGCAGGCACAACGTTAATTCACAACCTTTATTAGTTCATTAACCTTCAGTACACAAACAAGAACACTCAGTTCTAAGTAGTAAATACAAGAATCCAATAAAGAAGTAGTACATACAAGAACCCAATGAAAAAGCCTGCGAATCGTATAAAACAAAAACAACAAAAGCAAAAACAACGAAACAAAAACAAACAAAGCAGCAGGCACAGCATAAGCAGCTGATGATTGATTTTCTTACATAAACACATGCATTTTTCTTCTTATATTTTACTATTTTGTGACTTTAATATATTTGTGACAAAATCCAAAACTAGATATTCATTCAGCGCAGGATATATCTGATATTTTAGTACATATATTATCTTTTAACGATGAGTTTTAAAGGCTGTGGGTATACCCTTAAGTATTGGTCAAAAACGTTGCATGGCCTTGAAAAATTTGTTAAAACGATGCCATACAAACCGCGCTGTAAGACGTAATTATACGTCAAAACAGTTTATAACAAGGATTGGTTACTGCGTTAACAAAGAAAAAATATTTAAACGTCCCAGAAAAATGCTTTAGTTTTCCTAAGAAGCAACATGGGCTTTTGATAAGAATGACACTTTCCTAAAGTAAGGATATTGATGTTTTACATAAATTTGTTAACTTTTTCATTCAATAAATTATTTTTATTCTTCATTTCCGTTACAAGAAGTCACACCCAGAACGGTTTTCAAAATTGTTTTCTAATAATGAAATTTTTGCAAGTATATGAATAAATTCTTTGATTAAAACTAGTTTTGTAAATTCATGTGTAGCGAAATCATTTGTATAGGTATTAATTTGATCAAAAATTCATGCGAAAAATTTTTGTTAAATATATTAAAAAATCCACATTATTTGTAAGGGTATTAATTTGATCAAAAATTCATGCAAAAAATTGTTTGCAAAAAAATATTTTTTTTTTAAATGAAAACATTAATAAAAAACATATTTTTTGATTTTAGTGTCAAAAATATGTGATGGTCATTTTATCCATTAAGTTCTTATATATAATTACCACATCATTCGCACTCGTCACACCATAGACAATCTTATGTCACACCCGTCCCAAAAAATATTTTGAAATTTTTCAAAATATTTTTCACTGGTATTCAACGGAAAATATAATAAATTTGAATATATGCAAGTCAAAAATGGTCCCATTGTGGCAGATGGACTGAATTTCAATGTTAAACTCAGAATTTTTAGTTTTTAAACTTGTGCTCGTCACACCCGTCCCAGGTGTTTAAGCGAATGTAACTATTAAACTAGTAAAAGTAATTGCATTATGTTTTAGCATTTTGAAACCTAAGGGCATCTTCTAAAATACCCTATAGCAAATTGTTAAAATTTTAACTAGTTAATACCATTTTCAACACGATAAAGTAGTCAAAACGTCACACTCGTCTCTATGAAATGAGCCATGTGACTTCAAAAAATTTTGATGACGTCTCATATACATTCATATCAAATTGTTTTCCTGCAAAATAAAGACAAGCCTTTTTATAAAGTTTTCAATTAGGGTTGTATGGGAGCTGGGCGTGTTCTTGGGTGGTTGATGCCAATTTTTCTAACACTCCTCAATTTTGATATAATATACACAAATATTCATTTTCAGGTCTATATAGGGTTGCCAACTCTGGAAAGTACAAAATCGGGACGGAGCCATCAAAAATGCGGGACTTGGCTCAAAACTGCGGGACAACATTAAATGCAATTTTTTATTTTATTAAATAATTCCTTTTATTCTTTGAGGAATAAAAGGTATCAACGATGCCGTTACAGCATCGCATTGGTTCCTTGATATTGTTTAGATCTCTTTCCAACTCTTGCCCAATTCATGAAAAAACCAAAAAATAAATCCAAAACGTTTTGATTAAAAAAAATGTATGAAAAATAAATGATAAATTAAAGTTGATAAAAAAATTAAACAGTTTTTGTTAACTGCGTTTCATGTCGAATTGGAAATTTATATACAAACAATCTTAAGTTCTCAAATGCGGAACCAAAGGCGTCCCGCAAGGGGTCGTCGCGGGACGGTAAAAAATTAGCTGAAATGCGGGACATCCCGCGAAATCCGGGACAGTTGGGAACCCTAGGTCTAAAGCTTAAATATTAGCCTTTTTATAGAGTTTTCAGTATAATGGATTGAATGGGAGGTGGGCGTGTTCGTCGGTGGATGACGCCCATTTTTCTAACAAATCTTAATTGGAGCGAGCGAGCGAAACTCCCATGGAACAGGTTGTTTGAAGCTGTTTAGAGACCTTAAACTCTCGAATGGATTGACCGATCTTAAAATTTATTTTTCTGAACTGTTCTACGCTTCCTAACGAAGGTTGTTTGCTTAGGAAGTTTTTTCAAATTCCATTTAGTTTAAAAGTTAATTGAAAATAATATTTCCGTGAGTTTTGTTGTTGTTATTCGCTGAAATAGTTTTCTTCTAACATGCTTGTGTATGTATGTATCAGTCAATGAAAAAACCGAACGACATGAAACGACAGCAAAAATCTTGCGGCGAATGTTTTTCGCTGCAACAGCTATTTATCAATAAATATACCCCTTTTACATTAGTCAAGAATTGAAGTCAATTTTCTGAGCTTGTAGGCCAATTCGCCGCAAATAGGAAGCGACGAAAGAGGAAAAAGTTGACGGTACACAGTCAAGTGTACTGGCAAGTTTTTCGAACTCGAAAAATTGCTTCCATTTCTTGACTAGTGTAAAAGGGGACATAGTAAAATAGCAAAAAATAAGAGTACGAATTTTATTTATGAAGGAAAATAGTTAGAAAATAAAACACAAAACATGAAATCCGTTTATATTTGCATATTTAGGTGAACCCTGTCAAATAAAATATGTTTGCAGTTTTAATTCTTATTTTTGGCTTATTTTCTTTCATAAACAACATTTGTTGTTCTACAAATGTCTGTGTAGTTTCATAAATTTCAGCTCGCGCTGCTGTTTTGCTGCTAGAGAAACTTTCAGCACATTCAAATCAATTTTTGGTCTTTACTGTTACAAGTATAAAATATTAAAAAATTCTAAGTGGGCAAGGAACAATTAGCGCGTAATTGTCGTAGAGAAATAGAGTGTTATCATCAGCAAGCCATTTAAGATATTTGATAGTAAATTTCTCAAATGATTCTTAGAGATACATATATGTACATATATATCCACTATACTCTAGAATAAAAGCGATGAATGGATAAGAAGTAAATGGCTGGGTTTCTATAAGTAATTCGCAATTATTTTGTGAAATCTAGCCATTTCTTTAGGCACAGACATGAACTGAGTATATATTCAATACATTAAATTATGAACAAAAAATATATAATGAATACATTATGCATGTACTTATTACCTAAAATTATGTATTTAACATATGTAATGAGTAAATTATGTATGTACTCATTGCATTAAATTATGTACTCCAATTGTTCTAACATACTGTACTCATCGCAAGTGTTCTACATGACTTTATGTAATGAGTCTATAATCTATGTAATACGTACATAAGAACTTCACTCATTACATAAAATTGTTTGTAACAGTTTGCGATGAGTACAGTGTGAATGTACTCACTACATACATCCATGAATTCAAAACACATATTTATGTGTTGAGTAAATAAAATCTTTTTTGCCTACAGAAACGTTTAAAAGCATTATGTAGTCAATAAAGATTTCAACATGTACGCAATACATGAAAAATGTAAAATTTTTGTGTGCAGAAAACTATGACATGTGTACATAAATTTATGTATTGAGTCCATAGGTTTTTCCTCTGTGTTTAAAAGCAGATTGATTTCAATGCAATGGAAAAAGACACGCTTTTTTTTTATAACTTGAAATTTGTCTGCTTCGTATTTTCTCGTTCTTTTCAACCATTCATTAAAAATTAACGTTTGAATAGATCGTTCGTTTTGAAAAAACTTTTGCATGCAGCGCTCGACTTTCAGCATCATCATCGTCAAGTGATTTTTTTTTTGTGCATGTTCCGTCGGTTCGTTTTGCGTTGTTGTTGTTCTACATGTTTTCGTTTTTGCGTAATCAAGGAAAATTGAAAGCAATAAGAAATAAGAAAGAAAAGTAAGGAAATCTGTTAAGAAGAAACATTTAGATCGTGAAGAAAGTTCCTGAATTATTAATTCAAACGCTCATTTTGAATAATTGATAACAAACGAACATTCGTTGTTTTAATTTTAATTGTGTGAAAAAATCGAAAGAATCCAATTTTTTAAACACTTAAAGTTTGAGTGTTCACTTAAATATCGTATTTCTGAAGCTTGAGCAGTTCAAAAATAAAATAAATTAAAGAATTTTTTTTTTAGATTTAGTTGAAAAAAATTATAGTAGTGTTGGTCTGTCAACTTGTGAAAACGTTATATAATGAAATTGTTATATGTAAGTTTTTTTGTTTTAAATTATCATATTCATTGTAAAAAACATATACGGTCATTTCAAGCCCAATGCAAATTTTTTTTTTTTTAAATTTATCACATGCTCTTAGACTTGTTTACTTTAAACTTTTGTCTATAGGTTCCTTTTCTACTTATAAGAATATAAGTTATTTGTTTTTTTTAAAGCAAATTGTTCAAAAATTATGGAGATACCAATTTTTTATAAAAGAAACAATCTTAAAAATTATTTGAAATTCAGTAATTTCCGATAAATCATATCTAAGTCATCTGTTACCTTATTTTCGTAAATGAAGTAAAATTAGAAAGCTATTGCGATTTAGAAAAAATTTAATATTTTTGAAATTTAAATTCTAGAGTTGCCAACTTGATTTTTTGTCAAAGTGATTGCCAAAGTGATTTTTGTGTATTAATTTTAAAACCAAGATAAACTTTTCACCAACATAGATTACGATGGCCAAATTACACGTTTTTTCGCAATCTCTTTTTCTGACACACATTTCACTTTAGCGCTCATAACTTTTGTACCGTTTGAGATATTTATACAAAAATATATACTTGTTTAATACATAGTAATGACCTCACACGTGACTTTGGACCATAATATTGAAAAAAAAACTGTAATAAATTAAAAAATTTTAGTTTTTTCGTTTAAGATATCACTGGTTTACAGCCAATATGTACTTTGAATGCCACTATTCTTTTCTCATGTAAAATTTTTTTTTTGTCTGTCACTCCGTTTTCGAGATATTGCCCACTGTAGGGTTTTCAACGAAAAAAAAAAGTTGGTTCCACTTAATTGCATATATCTCCAGAACCAACAGCAGTAATCAAACAAATGATATATCAACTAAAAGCTAATAAAATTTCTTACAAACAATGAAACATCATTTTTTGGTCGAGCTGTTAGTTTTGTCGGAATAAATTCAATTTTCGGGGTTTTTTTTATTTTTCAGAAAAATTTCCAAAAAAAGACAAAATAGTTGCAAATTTCGTTAAGAAATCAAAATATTTTGTTGCTTTTGATATATTTTACTAAAAACCTTTGTTTTTCCAAAAAAAATAAGCTATTGTTGAAGAAAATCTATTGAGAAATGAAAAAGTTGTGTTCAATGGAACGAAAGAACCCAAATTGTGTGATTATCAATTTATGCATTTGGACTTATTTAATTGCCTTAAAAAAAAAAGAGAATTAAAGGTTGTTGTTATAAAATCATATATTCGTAATTTTTATTGTTCTTTTAATAATTTACATTATTCGTCGCCCATCATTCCTTTGTCCCAAAATCCTTGGTACCGATTCTCAATTACTTTCATCTGTTGGTGGAATCTTTCCCCATGTTCGTCGCTCTCGTCACCGAGATTCTTCGCTTTCTTTGTCTAACGCCTTGACAGTGTTTTTCATAAGTCCAAGTTTGATGTGCAACGGTGGGAGAATTATGTTTTCCTTTTTGACAAGTGGAACGTTTTTGACGTTGCTCTCTCCAACTTTCGACTCAATTCTTTCTGGCCAGTCCTTATTGTAATAGTGGTGTTCACGTGCTCAAATATCCCACTTGCATAGAAAACAGCAGTACTTTGTGTAGCCATTCTGTAAACCACAAAGCATACCAACGACTTTGAGATCAGAACATATTTTCCAGTCGTGTTGTTCATATTTAATACATGTCAATAGCTTCGCCATTGTTTCGTACGTTTCCTTTGTGTTGAATGCTTGTGTGATCGGAATCGATGGCTTTTTGTTTCCTATATGAAGTAATACCGCCTTCAAGCTCACTTTGCTGCCATCAATAAACAAACGCCACTCTTTGGGAATGTACGGCTGACCGAAGGTATTAAATAAGCCAGGAATGTCTACGCAATAGCAGATATTGTCATTCTTAGTAAAGTGCACTCTAAAAACTGATGGTAATATCGTGTAATATTACAGCAATAATTGCTGTGAAATTTCACGCATTTATTGACGGTTTTTCGAAAATATCTCTCAAAGCAGCGAGCTTTTTCACTTAAGCTAAAATGAAGCGTATTTTATCGCTAGTTTAGCGTTTTTTCGCTCAGAAAATCTTTGAACGCTCCTTAAGCGAGATTTTACGCTATAACAGTGGGTTTTCGCTCATTTCGCTCTCACAATTAATTCATATTTTTAGCAGATACATTATTTTACTGCAGTTAGTTATGATCATGGTTGAATAACAAGGTTGCTTCAAAACTGACTGTGCTCTCTTTCGCATATCCGAAAGTGTCAAAATCAACTGGCTTTTGAAAAAAAGAACAGCAACAACAACAGCTGAAGCAGTTCGCTTTGACATTTGCGGCAGTCGCGCTCTCCGTGTTGCGGCTACCTTATTCAGTGTACCCTGGTTATGATCCTCACATGGAATAACATCAATGTTTTTGATGCTATTCCATGTAATGATAAAAACAAGCAAATTAATGTTTTTGAATGTTGATTATTTACTAATTACTCCATTGTTAATTAATAAGTCATCAATATAACAACAAGCAGGATAAATAACACGCATTTTCCGCGTATTATTTGTCAATGCACTCTATTCAAAAGAGCGACAAAGATAAAATGTAGGAGAGATTTGAGAGTGAGAGAAAGAGGAGTGAGAGAGAATATTCCTTATTTTGTGTGGCGGGATTTTACTACAATAATTGCTGTTAAAGTGTTGCCAGCAATAATTGTAGTGAAATCTTGCCATTTTTTCTCAGAGTGTGTATAGCAAACGGTTTTTCACGATTTCTGTAGTATGTCACCTTAACATCGGGTCTCAAAAAGTTGAATTGTTGCAAACGAGAACCATGCAATTCCGATTTTTCCTTTGACAGTTCCAAATCTCTTATCCAATCATTCAGCTGCGCTAGCGATAAAAGGTGAGTTGTGTTTTCAGTTGTAATAGTACTACCACCTGTGGTTCCTTCCGACTCCACTGAATCTACGGATTTTCGATTGTTTTCACGTGTTGAATCGGGACAAGTAGGATATGGATATGGTCAGAATGAGATACTAGCAATGAAACATTCGGGACAGTGGCGTATATCACTCGTTGGTGTTTTCCAACACCAGTCACTTTGGCCAGACAGAAATAGCAATCGTTTAGGTGGCAAAACGGTTGTCTCCAGATCATCGGAGCATCGAATTTCATGTATCGTTTTTTACCCGAGCTCCATTCAGACAATATTAATTTGCACGACTGACACAAAATACTTGGCGTCCATGATTTACCAATGTTCTTAGCCGCAATACCAAAATAATGAAGATATGACATTTGCAATAAATTCGTAAAATTGACTGGTTTCTTTTCGAAAGTAAGTTCACCGCACACGTAGCAGAAAATATCTGGGTAGTTTTTACACTGGAATTCTCGCAGTCTTTTACTCATTTTATTTTGAAGTATATCTTATTTTTTATTTTTTCCTTTCGTTACAAATTATACGTCCGTTTGTTTGCCACGTTTTTTAGTATAATGCATGAATGTTTTTGCTTTTATGCATCTCGAAAGTGCTACAGGTACAATAAAGGTAGGTAGGTCCACGACTCAGAGCGCGACCGCCGAAACTGTCAAAAAAACACAAAATAAGTATTCACATGGCATAATAAAAACAGGTAGGCTCTCTTTCTTATAGCCATAAGTGTCGAAATCAGACGTTTTGCTGTGACGGTTGCACTCTCAGTCGTGAGCCTACCTGTTTTTATTGTAGCGTGTTTGTTCTTATCTTTTCTTTCGCATAACTCTTGACTTGATTCCTATGAACAATAAAAATGAAAAATAAAAAATTATAGTACAATAACCCAATTTATTTATATGACAATAAAATTTGTAAAAAAAACATAACTTGGGTGCTTTCGTTCCATTAAACACAACTTTTTCATTTCTCAATAGATTTTCTTCAACAATAGCTTATTTTTTTTGGAAAAATAAAGGCTCTTAGTGAAAAATATCAAAAGTAACAAAATATTTTGATTTCTTAACGAAATTTGCAACTATTTTGACTTTTTTTGGAAATTTTTCTGAAAAATAAAAAAAATCCCCGATATTTGAATTAATTCCGCCAAAACTAACAGCTCGACCAAAAAATTATGTTGGCATTGTTTGTAAGAAATTTTATTAGCTTTGATATGATATATCATTTGTTTGATTACTGTTGTTGGTGCAGGAGATATATGCAATTAAGTGGAACCAACTTTTTTTTTTCGTTGACAACCCTACAGTGGGCAATATCTCGAAAACGGAGTGACAGAAAAAAAAAAAAATTTTTTTTCGGAATCAGCGACCGATTCTACATAAGAAAATAATAGTGGCATTCAAAGTACAAACAACTTTTCGTTATTTGTAGACCAGTGTTATGTTAAATCGAGTTAATGACGTTAAATCGAAAAACAAGTTCTCAAATAAAGTTTTGAAATTAAACGTGTTTAATCATTTAACATGTTAAAAAACGAGTTTCAACGAGTTCAAAAGCTGGTGTGGGTACTTGCTTATGACAGAAAAGCTCTTGTTTTTTTTTTTGAACACTCCCAAACCTGAAAGAAGCTTTAGAATTTGACAAAATATGACAATAAATTTGTCAGAAAAAAAATAATTTAATATATTATGAATTTTCAAAACAAAAAATTTTTACAAAATTTAATGTTATAAAGCAGGTTCTCCTCCTTTCCTCCTTTTTTGCGAACTTTTCCATATGAGCACATGATTGTGCAAGAATGGGAAGCGTTTGTTCACGAAATTCGTGCTGATACTATACTACGAGCTAGTCATCTGACGAAGGGCGCAGCAGCTGCAGAGCAGAAATTTTTTGTCGTATCAAAATATTTCTGTTTATTTATTCCAAAACATAAACAAACAATCCGTCAATTTTAAACTAGTTCAGGCCATGACAGAATAATAAGGTAGGCTCATATTTTGACGGTTGCTCAATGTCTAATTTTACACTAACAAAGCTGTGAGGTGCTATAAACGTCAAGCGAAAAGGCAACAACAACAATTAGAAAACTTAAATTCGAACAGCTGAGTTTTGACATCTAGCTCACTTTCTCTCCAATATGCGCCTACCTTGTTATTCTATCATGGTTCAGGCAATGTGAACGATTGAGTTGAATGAAAAAGCTTTTTTGTTTAACATGTTAAATGAAGTCTATGTGAACGTACTATAAGTTTTTAAAATAGGAGAAAAAGTTAAGTTTATAAAAAAATCTACACAAACAAAAAATATTTTAGAAGTTTTAAGTAACAATATATGGGCATTTCCATGATGTCGCAAGCGACATTCGTACGCATTCAAAGTGAAAAAATGCTCATGCGAAAACTCTTTTTTTATTTTGACAAAAGGCGAAAGTTATAGCTCTTGATTAGCACTGTAATTGGTGCTAAGGTTGATTTTTGGCAATTGTTCGTTTTCAAGAAAATTACAAAAAACTAACGGATTCGCCCGCTACAAAAACAGAAGTCTTTTTTGAGGCAAACAGTTCAAACACTGATTTCAGCGAAACATGAAGCATTATTTTAATGTGACTTATTTTGCAATATTGTGCACTGATGTCTATTAAAAATGGTTTTTATTTGATTGAAAAATATTAAGCTTAGTTTTTTTATTTATTTTAATCACTATATGTCGCACGCTACATGTCGAATGCTACATTTTGTTGCATCATATATTTTACGTTTATTTTCTACTTTTTATGTAATTGGACATACAGAAGATGATTAGAAATGATTTATAATGTATTCGATATATTTATTTTCACAACAAAAATTATAAACTTAAAATATCTTCAATAATGAAAAAAATAAGTATAATTCATCGTATATATGAAAAAACAAAGAACAGAAACTTACTTAACTGAGAGTAGTTTAAATAATGTTATATTTTATTTTTGTCCTGCTTATATTTTCCAACCAAGACATCAATAAATTTTAACCCTTTGTACATGCCTTTTGGCATCGCTTGCTCCGCTTTTTTAACCGCTTTCGCCAAGGTTTGTCTACGTATATTTTATTTTCTAAGAGTTTTTGGCGCCTCTCTCGTTGTCGTATGCGATTATATTTCCGTTTCTCTGGAATTAAATCTTCTTTACCTTCAGCCAGCGGTCTCCACTTCTGTCTAGAAATCCGCATTCTTTCCTTTTTTTTTAATTTGTAGTTTCAGTGTTGCCAACAATCTCAAACCAAAAGGCACAACAATCTCACAAAAAACGCGAAATTTTGACAAAAAAGCACTAAAAGCAAAATCTTTAAAGCTTACTCCGAATTTCGCGATAATTTTTAAACAGAAATCAAAAAATTATTGTTGTCCTTAGAAAAAATTAGTAAACTAAAGAAATATTTAACCTTAAACCTTAAAATTTCTAGTTTCATGCCCGTATTCACCAACCTCGATATACCTCTTTTACATTAGTCAAGAATTGAAGTCAATTTTCTGAGCTTGTAGGCCAATTCGCCGCAAATAGGAAGCGACGAAAGAGGAAAAGTTGACGGTACACAGTCAAGTGTACTGGCAAGTTTTTCGAACTCGAAAAATTGCTTCCATTTCTTGACTAGTGTAAAAGGGGACATAGAGTACTCGCTTTATTTCAGCAGGCGTTTTAGTTTACTATTTTTTTCATATTCACCAAGCAATCTACATTTTTTGTTTCGAACATATATTCGAACTTTTCGAATAGTAGTTTGCCATACAATATTTGACAAAGCAAAGCCTACTATTAGATATTGTTTTGTTATTAGGTTGGAATCGATTGCTATTTTATAGAGAAGTCAGCGGTTGCTTAAAAATAAAATATTGGTGAATATCAAAAAGGCAAATATAGCACGCTAAAAAAATAGTAAGGTTGGTGAATACGGGCCTTAATATCAAATATTTCTTATCTCATTTCTATCTCAATTTAACATATATGAAATATTTAAGTGGAACATTTGGAATGATTTTAAGATTTCTTATTTCATGGCAAATGCACGTTTTTGAGTTTACGGTCAAAAAGCTCTAAAACTAAAATGGAAATGAACCAAATTTAGTGCTTTTTCGTCTAGTGCTTTTATAAAGTTTAGCGTTTTCCAACATCGAAAAGCACTAGATCTAGTGCTTAAAGCACTGACTTGGCAACACTATTAAGTGTTGTAATTTTGTTTCATCATCCTTCAATTTTTCTCTCCACCGTTTGCAGTTGGATTTATTCTTCTCGCCACTGTCTTTACTCATCTACATTCAAAAATTTTATATTTTGTATTTAGATAAAACAAATTATATCAAATTTATACATTTCAGTCTTACGATGTCGCACGCTACAAACATTAAATAAGTACCAAGATCTTATATATAAACCGAGATTCAAAAGAGAAAATGTCAACGCATAATATCTCTTATTACGATCATTTATCAAAACAAAACGGATATCGAAATGTTCAAAACTTAACTTTTCCACTTGTTCGACTTCACATTTGAATATTTCAAAATTAGTTATAAATAAATGTAAAATTTGTTTACATCAGTTAAATTTTATGGATTCCCTATATATATATATGTTAAAACAACATACTTTAATATGCATCGAAATTTTTGACTGCGGTTGACATTTCTGTGGAAATGCTCATATCTAATGTTTAAAAAAAAAATTGATTTTGAAATCAAGCAAAATCAAATTTTGTGAGTTGTTCCTTTCAAATTTATCTTTGTGGTAAAACTGTAGACTTCATTTGGCAAAACATTAATTCCACAATTCGGGTATTAAATAAATATTGAATTTCATTAAAATATATTTTATTCGAAAATGTTACCAAACTTACATAACCGGAAATGCATCTATTATATAAACCACTTTTTAACAGTAATCTATTTGCAATTTTGAGCAGGCACATAATAGCTCTAGATAGAGAAGCGTTTCTTCTTGATGTTATAGAATTGGTGAATGTTTTAAGTTCTTCATGTTTATTTTTAAATTTAAAACACCATAGATATTTTAATGGGCCAACATTTCGTATAAAGGTAGGGTAGTGAGTAAGAAATTGATGTTTTGATTTTAATGTATTTCCAAACAATTTTACATATCAAATATGATGATTTTTAATTTTCATTTGCAATTGATTCAAAATTATGTCGTCAAATTCCATTTTTAGAATGTCATCTATTATTTCTATTAACGAACAAAGCAACTACCAGTACTCATTTTCATGTGGTATTACGTCTGCAATCATGAAGGAGAAATTGATCTCTTTCAGTTTTGCTGTATTCAAAAAAAAATTTTTCTTTCGTGAAATAATCCTGTTTTTTATGAAATAAAGTTAAATTTGAACAAATCATATTCGATAACGCCTATTAATATGTCGTGCATACTTTCAAAGGATATTAAGTTAAAAATATCTTACTATTCGTTAGATTCGGATAAATGCCAGGTTTTAGAAGAAAGGGTATCTACCGACAATGTGCTGCAACTTGGTATGTTATCGTATCCCTGTAATTAGAATTTGAATTTATTTTGATTGAACACAATAATGTGGAGTTTTATGTTCACCTTTTCTTGTTTCTAATTTGCCAAATGGTGGCGAAATTCGGCTTTATCGTCCATTTTATAATTTCGGCAAAGATGCGTTAAGTCACTTTCCGTCAAAAACGCAGTCTTCTTATGTCTAAAGATTCCGCTTATGTTAAAATTGGATGCTAAAGCGTTGTGTAAAATTAGAAAACAAGTTTTTACTGATGCAAAATTTCAAATTAACAATTTGTTAAATTAACAAAAAAATTACATGTTCATGTAATGTATGCAAAAATAATTGAACATGAACTCAAATCACCAATGCTTCACGATTGAATTATAAAATTATTCTGATACAAAAATCAAAGCAAAACAATTTTTCTGTTTTTTTTAAGTGAAGTTAACTCTCGAGGTAGTACAGAAATAAAAGCTACAATTTATTGCAGTTATCTTTACTATAGTTGTAAAATAACAACAAAATGCTAGGGCCAAACGCTACTATTATTCGTTGGTAAATTTAACAATGAAGATGGTATCGAAAAAAGTAACAATTTTGAATTGTTTAAATTACCTTGCAAAATTATTAATAAAAACCAACAAATTCTATGCATATACAGTAACCATTTATTGTTAGTATCCTTAACTATTTAAATAATTGGAAAATTATCAACCAAAAGCAAGCGTAAAAAACTACTTTTCTTTTGGTTGAACAATAATAGTTACAAACCAACAACAATTAACATTGATAGTAAAACTTTAAATTTAATTCTGTAAATTTCACTGTAAAGAGAGGTCAAACTCAAATTTTACAACAACAATTTGCATTGGTGTTCTGCAAAGATTGTTACAAAGACCTACAACTTGTTCCTACTGTGTATTTATAATATAAATAACTTTTTTCATTTGGGGCGTCAAAAAATTGTTTTTCTCCAGGCGCCAATTATGCTCGTTGCATAATTACTGCCCAGTTGCGTAGTAATATTTATATTTAGGTATAGAAAAGTATATATATTCTTGATCAACGTCACCACCTGAGTTGATTTAGTCATGTCCGTCCGTCTGTCTGTCCGTCTGTCGACACGATTACAGACGTAATTTTCAAGCTTTAGTAATGAAACTTCATTTATAAGCTTTTTTAAAAAAACAAAGATCATGTTCGATCATGTAAGAAAAATGTGTGTCATCCACCCACTAACACGCCCACCTCCCATACAACCTCAGAATTGTAAACTCTTTAAATAGGCTTGTCTTTAAGCTACAGGCAAAAAATTTTATACGTTTGTATATTATGTCAAAACTACATCGTGGAATAAAAGTAGGCGTCATCCGCCTACAGACACACCCACTTCCCATACAACCCACTATAGTGAAAGGTATATAAAAAGGCTAATATTTAAGCTACAAAACTGATATTCGATATTTGTGTATTTTATTAATTTTTAGTATTTTTATTAATTTTATTCAATTTTGTTCTAGTAATTGGTGGTGACCGGTGACCGTGGCATGCAGGTTAATTGTGTGGCTTAGCATGCTCGGAGCCCGGGTTCGATCCCCAGCCGCGGCGAAAAGTTTTTTCAATATAAAATTTTTCTGATCGGTCACCACCTCTTTGCAGACAATGGCAAACCTCAGAGAGTAAATAATGCCATGTAAAGCTTCTTGAGAACATGAGCCGTTCGGAGTCGGCATAAAACATGTAGGTCCAGTTCTCGGTCAATTGTGTGCAAACATTTAATAACACACACAACACAATTGATCATAAGAAGCTCGGTCAAAGTCCTTTCAAGGGCTGAAATGGCCAATTTGTTTGTTTTTTTTTTTATTGTTTTTTTTCTAGTAATTGTCGTGTTGTCATTTTATAAAGAATTTAATTTCTTTACTTTTTGACAAATTAATTTTTAAAATTCAATAAAGAAGAACTACAAAAACAATAGAATATACAAAGATTGTACCAACCTCAATGTCTTTATATTGGCTTGGGCATCGGTCTTTACGTTCAACATTTTTCAATCCGATTTCAATCGTGATTCGTTGCTAATCAATATGATACGAGCTAAATACTCTCATCAATTTTGTTTTAAACAATCAATTTTTTGATAGAAAGAGATTTTAATTAAATCGAAACTACACCACCTTATGGAAGGTGTAATGGACGTGCTAATGGAGGTGCCTTCTTTGAATTTTGTGGTTACAGAAACCATTATTATCGCTTGTAACCAGCTTCAGTGCTGAAAACGCGCGCTCTACTGCAACTTTTATTTTTGACCGAAAAAATTTATTATGTAACATAAATATTATTATTCAACTACATATTTCATCTTTCAGAATTGGAAAAAAGAAATTTTTAACCTATAAACAAACATTGTAAAAACACATTGTTTTTCTAAAATGGAATTTTTGCCCTCTAAATTTTAGAAATACTCCATAGTGCGCTGCTGCGTAAACACTTCTATTTCAGTCTTTGATACATGTTTATGTTAACTATAATTCTAAAATATAAAAATCTTAAACCAACACAATTTATTTCGTCCCAAAATGTAAAACAAATAAGTACAGGCAGCCTTCCTGTCAGCAGGTGGTCTACAGAATGCTAAACAATTTCACAGTTTCTTCACTAGTTGCGGAAGGAAATTTAAATTTCATTTGGAAAATTTGAACAGTAAAACGAAAGTCAATCATTTGTTCGAATCGTAAATTATGGAATTGGGCGAACTTCTGATGTACGGTGTGCCTTGATTGCTGCGGATATTGATCAAAATTCTTTGCAGTTCTGTTGATTGATAGACGGGCTTGTTTTCTTTTTAATTAATCGTTTCCTAGTTGAAGTGCCTGCGGCTGATCATTTCAATAATATGTAGAAGAATAAATTGTTGCATTCTATGTTCAACTCAGAATTTTTTTTTTGTAATTTTCATAAAGTGATATCTTGTTAGGAAACATTTTCTATTTGTTTAAAAACTATCTGATGTGTTCTAGTGTTGATAAGTTTTTAATTTATTGGAAGATAGAGTGAACAAGTTGCTGATGAAAACAAGATATTTACTTCTCTGACTTCTAAGGTGGAAGTAACATCAGATTGCGAGTAATTGGAAATTTTTCCCACGGAAGATAAAATTCTACTTTATTATTAAAAAAGAGATTAAATCATAGATTTTGAAAATTTTAGAAACTAATTTTTTTTCAGAAACTAAAAATTAAAAACAAAAAATTAATTTTATATATTAATATGTACCTATAAAATAAAAAATTTATCAGCATTCAAAATAAAAAATATGATTCTCTTTTATGAGTTATAAAATTGTGGCATTTAAATTTGTTATTTAGTTTATAATTCTTAAAGAACATAATATTCTTTAAGAGTTATATTAAGAGCTTAATGCCAAATAATTCATGAAATAACAGGCTTGCTGCAACAATAAAAAGTCTTTGCAAAAGAACCGAGCAGACTGATTTTTGAGAGATAATTCTCTTTTAGTTAGGTTAGAAGAAAAACAATAGTAAAAGTAGAAATAGATAGTAGGGAAATGCACGTAGGTTGCTACAATTAAGTATTTTTGTTGTTCATACATTTTAGTAGTTGTGTTATTGTAGGAAACTTTTCATAATAGAAAAACGTGTTTATTCTCACTCCGTGTATTTTGTATAGAACGTGCCAAAAATGTTGCAGAAAAAGTGAAAAACGTGTTAAGTTTATTTGGAGAAAGTGAAGTGTTTTGCCCTTAAAAAAGGTGTATAAAGCATTTGTTCTACAGTTTTACTTCTATAACAATATTCCGGTTTAATTTCGAACTTGTGGAGTCATTGGCATTGGAATATGCGTCATGTCAAAATGTCTTCGATGAACGTAGGTTGAGACACTTATATCAAAAGATATATCACCATCTTCAGCGAGTTTTTAAAAACTTGTGCAGCACCATTTAACGTCCATGATCGAGTTATAAACATCAATATTTTAGTACCAAATTTTAAGGGCTTGGTTTAGGTACATTTTTATCCCTGTGCTCACAAAAAAAAAAGATACTTTGATTTTTTGGATCGGTCTACTATTTATATATGTACATCGTTGGCAATTAAGACATAGAATAACTAATTTTGCATATCTGAAAAACAAATGAGTTATGGTAGGCCACCAAAAATCAAAGAAACGCAAAGAAAAAAAACGTTTATCGCCACTTTGCTGCAAACGAACTTCGTTTGTCGTGGCTCGCTTTGCAAATGCCTAAGCTGGCCACATAAATAGGTACGTTAAGGATACAAATTGGTTGGGTCGCTCGCTTTAAAAAATTTTTCTTAAAACTATAAAAAAAAGATATCTCTTCCGATTATCTTAAACGAAAAAATTCAAATTTTTAATTTATTCCAGTTTTTTCCAGTTTTAAGAGGCAAAGTCAAGTGAGAGATCATTACTATATATATAAGGCAAATATTGGCTCTACAAAGGCAAACAGTTCTGTTCAAGATTTTCTATAAATATCTCAAACGGTATAGAAGTTATGAACGATAAAGTGAAATGTGTGTCAGAAAAAGAGATTGCGAAAAAGCTTTCTAATGATAGGTACTTTGTTCACAAAAAATAAGGTAGCATATGACGGAGATATGATTTGTTGGAAATGACTTAATTTTTAAGATTGTTACTTTTATAGAAAATTGGTATCTCCATTACTTAATAAAATTACCTATAGCTAAAATTTCAAGCAAATCGAAGAGCATGAAGCCAATTTCAATGATGTGGGATGTATTAGAGCAGTGATGCCCAGAAAAATTATTTGAAGAGTGCTACAACATTTAAACAAAAAGCCAACAATAATAACAAATCATTGGATTCGTGCCACACTAATTTTTTCCAACAACAAAAACACATAAAAACAACAACGCGCATACAACCAACATCCGCGCCAGCGCAAAAGTTCGTATAAATTGAACACACAAAGCAACAAAACGAATCCTTCAATGTTCGCAAATACAACAATAAAGTAATAAGAACTAAGGGTGAAGCTGAAAACTTAATTCGGCGAATTACAACAATCATTGCAATATTGAAGTTGTTGTAGAGTGGAAAGAGTGGAACATGTTAAAAACAACAACACAAATGCTGGCAGCACCCAAGAACAATAACAACACGCATGCTGACAGTGCCCAAGCGCACAAGTTAAATTGTTAAATACACAAAAACAACAACATGAAAATGCTTAAAAAAACAACAAAACATTAAGAAGCAATGATTTGACTTCAATCTGAATTCATCGAATTACAACAATCATGAAAACATCGAAGTTGTTGTAAAGAGTGCAAAGAGTGGAAAGAGGTAGGCGCTGGGCATCCCTGTATTAGAGTAGGGCGGGTTAATTTTTTTTCGCACCTTAGTTTAAATATAAAATTCTCTCATACAAAGTTAAATCCCTGTAAGTTATATACAAAGCTTTTTGTGGTATTTTCAATATTGTGAGTTGTATGATAGGTGGGCGTGTTTGTGGGCGGGTGACGCCTATTTTGTGGACAGACCTTAGTTTTGAAATAAGATCTTCCCATACCAAGTTTAATCCCTGTAGGCCATGTATAAACCTTTTTATGATATTTTTAATATTGTGGGTTATATGGGAGGTAGGCGTGTCCTTGGGCGGATTCCAAAAATATTCAATAGTGCAGATCCTTGGGTCATGTGAATATGTGTATTGTATTGTATCATGTAGTTATCTCAACTCCTACTTCTTATCCTGTGTCATGTATCCGGACAACACACAGACGGACAGACGGACATGTCTAAATCGACTCACGAGGTGACTCTGATCAAGAATATATATATGCGCATCTCCCAGTGGCACGGACGCGACATTCGCACGGTTTTAATTACTTGAAAAACAAGAAAAAATCAAAAAGAGCCGATATGTATTTTAATTGTTCTAACGCGATGAAAGAGTACTACATTTTATAAAAATATTGGCAAGATTTAGTACAAATTAGTACAAAGTAATAAGCAATCATACAATGAAACGGACGCGAAGAAAAACAGAAGTATTTTTAAGCTGGTATAGAAATATGCAAAATTTAGCTAATTTTGAGAATTTTTTTTTATATATAATATACATGTTAATGGAGGTCAAAGGATAACTTTTCTTCGTAGACTTTTGAAATATGAAAATTATCTCTTACCTTTTTTTAAATAGATATAGCACGAATACGGACGCAACATCATGGACGCGACAAATTTTTCCACAGCAGTAAAATACAGTAAAAATGTTCATTATAAATTTTAATAAAAATAAATTGTAATAAGTTCAATTCAAGTTACATAGCAGTAATACTAATCAAAATAAAAAAAAAATAAAGTTTAAAGCTGTTAGAGTGCTTTATTTTAATGGTTTTCTTCAATTTTGGTGGAACTTTTTTGGGAGATGCCCATATGTACTTTTCTATACCTACTGGGCTTGCTTATTTCTAGGTGTTACAAACGTTATTGCACAAAGTTAATATACCCTGACCTTTCAGGTTTAGGGTATAAACAAAGCAGTTGACTGCTTGAAGAAATTTAATTTTGTTTTGTACTCACATCACATCATTTTGGCAGAAACTATGACAGTTTACTCTATCCCGTACACAAACCAAGTACAACAATAAGAACTTGTAGAACAATATGTAGTTGACTTTCTCTATGCTCAACTAGCTGGATACTTTGTTGTTGGTTTTCTCATACAAATTGTGATATAAGCTACTTCAATTGAGTATACGCTGGCGAATCAAACGCAGCTATTGTTGTTGTTCTTTTTGTTGTTGTTTTTGTGTGTAATCTCAGAGTAGACCAACAAAAACAAGGTACCCCGCTGGTTGTTATCAAAAAATGTTTGCGCTTCATTTGAATATAAAAACCAAAACGGGAATATGTTAAGAATTAATGCCGTTATCGTCGGTACCAAAATAAAGAGGTTCGTTAAGCAAATAACGGAACTATAGCATCCAAAAATAAAAATTTACAAAAGCAGGTATTTTTTAGGGCCTAAAATATGTTCAATTTCGTTGATAGCTCTAACCTTCATGATTCTGGTACCGACGGCAATGAGAATGTGGTGCAAAAATAATTTAAATCGGACAATTTTTTCAATAACTTTTAATTACAACCAATCGCGAAAAAGTGCTTTCGAGATAATCGCATTTAAAGTTGTGATATGTGCTTTCAAAATAATAAAATAAAAAACGATCGGTTTTAAAGAATTTTCCGATGCATTCTAAAAATATTAAATCCAAATCGGATCATTGGTTTGCGATAAATGAGGTGGAAAGAGTCGAAGACATGGTATTCAAAAAGGTATTAAAATAATTCAATGGTAAGATATTTCAAAAAATAAAAACAAAATTTTGAGAAAAAACACAGCAACAACATTGCATAAGTACTTTGTTTGCAAGAATACAAACCAATTTATGAAAAAAGGTAAATCACCAAATATGTGTATATGAGGTGATTTTGTGCCTTACTTGCCTTAAAGTCTTTTTTTGCAAACATTTGAACAAAAGTCAGCTGCGGGAAACGCGTTATTTAGTTGCAAGAAATTAAATTTTAAAAAAAAACTAGTAAGGTAAAGACAAGCCTCTTTATAAAGTTTTCAATTTGGGGTTGTATGAGAAGTGGGCGTGTTCTTGAGTGGTTGACGCCAATTATTCTAATACGCCTCAGTTTTCATATAATCTACACAAATACCCAATTTCTGGTCTTTAGCTTAAATATTAGCCTATTTATAGAGTTCTCAATATTATGGGTTGTATGGGAGGTGGGCGTGTTCGTATGAATAAATAAATATATAAAATGAATATATACCTAATTTTATTTATGAAGCTTTGACAGAATCCTCTTTATATACACGCAAAGAAATTTTTCGTTTACCGCAACTGAAAAATTCACCAACTATACTTTGTTTGCGAACTGTATTTTCCGCAAACAAATTTTCAGTTGTCATCAACTTCAAAATATTCTTGCTTAAAAAGAAAAAACATCGAACTTAATGAAATGTTATCATTGCATTGGAAGTTCAAGTTTAGCCGAGTGTGCTGGCGTTCGAGTCTAGGAACTCGATTGACCTGGGTTCAATCCCGGCATAATTGAAGAATAATGGAAACGCAAAAGTTGTTGTTTTTTACATGTAATTACATGGATTTGGGGCTCCTAAGTTTGATTCTGAAAAAATTAAGAGTCGCTCTCAAGTGGTTTAGAAGTTATAGGGATCAAAAATTGAAAAAAATTACTACACATTTGCCTGTTTTTCTATTTTTTTTTTTAAATGTAAGCAATATGGGTAGCAAGAGGTCACCATGACCTATTCCGTTAGGTATTAATTATAAAAAATCCATTTTATTGCTAACTATCCAAACATGAAAAATTGTTATAAAAAATAGCGCGACCATTTTTCGGCTGCGGCGCTTTTTATCGTCTCAATATTCTATATGTACACCAAACTTGAAAAATAAAAATACTGACATTACTTGTTAAAATATAACATTTTATATATTACCCACACTTGACTGAACACCCTCTTACGAAATAACAATAAATAACACACACTTTTTCTTAATCCCGACAATATTATTGCGACTTCTATGAAAACATTTATTTTCCTAGTCTCAAAGACAAACATTCAAATGGACAACCAAAATTAGTACGCCTCAAATTCTTTGAGTACAAAAACAGTTATATCCTCCAAATTAATGCATAAATTTTTATGATTGATAGCTCATTAAAAAGGTTTAAGCATAAAATTTTTATGATTGATAGCTCATTAAAAAGGTTTAAGCATAACCTTTCTTTTGATTTTTGAAAAATCGACACAATTGGCGTCCAGCGTAACGTCTTCGCACATTTTTAAAATGAAAATCGGAACAACCCTCGTGGAGATCGGTACCTGGCTGCCCTACTAGTCACCTACCTTAAGTGTATTTAGATTAATACTACGTTTTCATTGCACAGTTAACTTCACAATTTGGCTATAGTATACTCAGAAAAAAGTTTCTCAGAATATGATAAAAAAGGCATCATATTTAGAGAAAAATTGCATAGACTTTGCTCCAGAGAATGCTTTTCTCTTCATTTCTGAGAATGAAAACGAAAAATATATAGAGATATATCGTTTTTAGAGACTGTGCCACTAGCACAGTTAACTCTGTCATTATATGAAGTTTTCTTTTTAACATCAGTTTCTTTTATTTCTGAAATACTTTCTAGATTATTGAAAATTTAATTTATTAGCAGAAATAATTAAAAATGTTAAAATTTGTGCGATAAAATCCTTGTGTTCATCATCGGCAAGATGTGCCTTCTAAAATATGTGTTGTGTAACGAAACAAAATGGTTAAGGTCGCAGTTTCAACTTAACTGCTTTGTGAGATAGTTAAGCTTATTAGCATTTAGTTATTTCACTCATATCTTTATTCATCCTTAAGTACAAATTTTTTACAAGATATTATAGTTTTAAGTACAAATTTTTTTGCTGAGACTTTGGACTATGAAGAATAAGTAAATTGACAAAAACTGATGCCCGTAAAATTGAATTTAGTCTCAGTGGATAGTTTTATCTAATTTGAATAAATTCATATTAACGTGTGAGTACTGTTACTTAGGAAAATCTTTATATTAGCTATTTCTCGTTAAAACTATTAAGATCCAAGCTTAATCTTGCACAAGAGCAACATTATAACAAACAAAACATTGTAAATTAAATCCATTTTGTTTTTATGTTTGTGTGAGTGTGGATGTGTATTAACCATAACTAAATGTGCTACAAATAAAACGAACAACAAATGCTTGCAAAATGTCTAAAAATTTATTAAGCAAAAACTTTATGAGTGGATTGGTATAATTTTCGTATAATTTTAAGCTCCCTGACATTTGGACAACCACGAGGACAACCAGACGGAAAAACAACTATGGCGAGTGCAGCACCATAAATTAAGTTGAATAATCGGACAACAACTGGACGAAGAATAAACATGGACGGGGGAGATTTTTATGCAACCCACAATACATTCGCAAAGCCACCAACAGTAGCTGCATTTTTTGTCCGTCCAGTCAATTGTCTCCCCTCTTTAAAGAAAAAAAGGAGGAACACTCAAGCAGCGTACTTATTATTATGCTTTCTGAAAATAATTTTGAAGGGGTCTGTTTAGTATTAAGGTCAGTAAGCAATGCATAAGACAATATATTTGGAAACACTCTAAAGTTGGTAACTGTGTAAATTAATAAGAATAGAAATTTAATCCAATCAGTTAGTCGATTCTTGAGCTAGAGTTACATACTTTTGAAACCTTGTGACAAAGAAATCTAAATTCACGAGTGTCATTTTTTCTTGAATAAGGATACAAAAATATTTTTTTAAAAAATGGTTCATTTATAATAGCTGTATTAATAAGTATATATATTAGCTATACATACTAAAGACTGTCCCAGAAATAACTGTCCTTTTGTTTTAAGGTTATTCTTAAAAAGTGTTACCTCTATAGCAACATATTTGGTATCTAAATTAAGTATAAATATTGCAGATTAAAAAACAATACTCATTAGTAAAATAAAAGAGCTACCGAAAAGATGTCGTCTCAATAAGAAGAAAAGCTTAAAGCAATTATTTGCAAATACCTGGAAAATCCAAACACCACGTACAAAAAGATCGCTAAGGAAGGTGGCGTGTGCGTAAAAACTGTCGGAAGGACCATAAAACGATACAAACAGCTAACCCCTTTATCAAAAACGCCAGGCTAAGAGAGAAAAAGTGGTCCAGCGAACCAAGCGGTGGTCCAGAACGTTAAGAGGCTGTTTACTCAGAATCCAGGCACTTCGGTTCGTGATATGGCAGCAAAAGCGGGAATATCGAAGTCAAGTGTTCAACGGATTGCAAAAATTGGCTAAGAGAGAAAAAGTGGTCCAGCGAACCAAGCGGTGGTTCAGAACGTTAAGAGGCTGTTTACTCAGAATCCAGGCACTTCGGTTCGTGATATGGCAGCAAAAGCGGGAACATCGAAGTCAAGTGTTCAACGGATTGCAAAATTTTACAACCTAAGGAGCTATAAAGTACAAAAAGTACCTGATAGGTCAGAAGAAAAGACGCCGAAGCCAAGAGGAGGGCTCGAAAATTTGATTGTGTGATCATGTACGATGAAACCTACTGCAAAGCGGATTTCAAGCAGTTACCTGGACACGGATATTAAACTGCGGTAAGAAAGGGTGGAGCATCCTCTAAATTTACCACCGAAGAACATACCAAATTTCCAAAGAAAACATGGTGTAGCAGGCCATTTGCAAATGTGGCCTTCGAAGTAAGGAATTTGTGACAGATCGCACAATCAACACCGAAATGTACATCAAGGAGTGTCTGGAGCGGCGAAGACCAAACAAACTGCGAAAAACATCGAAATATTTCGACGTAAATGGCGTCGGGCATACACTAAGGTCAACGAAAGGTCGGCAAAAAACCTAATGAAGGACCTTATTTAAAAAGTGCATAATTTTTTAAGTGTATTTTTTCAGTATAAATAAAATTTTCATTTTGTTTGTAATGTTCACTTAATAATAAACTGAAAGAATTTATAAAAAAACATCATTGGTTTTTTTACAATAAAAAAAGAAAAGGACAGTTATTTCTAGGACAATTTTTATATGTATACCATCTGAACAAAATTACAAAAATAGTTTCTTTAAGTAAAGAGAGTTTTATTATGTTCAACATGAATAATTGCTAAATATGAATTTAATTCATTTGAATTACAGACATATGTACTGCCGTCATAAGGAAGAGTGCCGTATCTACATATTTTAAAATTCTAAGATAGACGCCTTATAATAATTTATCACTAGTTCATCGAAACTGGGAAGACTAATTATATATTTTCGATAAGTCGGAATAGTAGAATCCAGCACAAAACCAATCATAACATTATTTTGCCATTTTTATCAAAAATGGTTCGCTAATTGAGGTAACGTGTTCAGGGGTGAAAAAGTACTACATACATACATTTATTATATATTTGCTTCCAAATAAAATAAAATTATATTATTATTTATAGAATTATTTCACTTTTTAAAATAGATTATATAAGATTCGCTTTAATAGTGCGCTTCTATAAGTGTATATTACACACAAATATTTATCTATAATTTGACTTTATCACTGCTTAAGCATAGTATGTACTCTGTTGAGTTTCATGTGAAATTCCACTCGAATTTCCACACAAAAAACTATAGCTGTGAAACACGCGTGGAAATTTTCACAACATATTCGTCAATCCGCTTAAGTCATATGTCTTACCGATTTATAAATCCAGGTATGCTTTCTCTAATATACCTGTTATTTACCTAAATGGTGTCCAACTAAATTTTGTTGACAAGATAAAAAATCTTGGTTTCCACATTGATGCTACACTCTCTTGCGAAAACCATATCAATTCTGTGGTATGTAAAGTTTACTATATATTGCGGAACTTGAGGTGGACTGCGTCATTTGTTCCTATTGAAACTAGAAGGAAGTTAGTTCAACAGCTTATAGTGCCAATCATCTCTTACTCAGATGTCGTTTACAGCAAACTTGACTCCAGGTCTAAGATGAAACTGGATCTGGCATTTAATAATGCTGTGAGGTATATTTACGGTCTAAGAAAATTTGATCACATCAGTCACTTGAGTAATAAAGTTCTTGGCTGTAATATTCTTACTTATTTGAATGCTAGAAATTGCATATTTTTGCAAAATTTAATTTATTCACGAACGCCTAATTACTTATTTGAGAAACTACAATTCTGCAGATCTCATAGAAATTTCAACCTTATAATACCAGTTTATAATTATTTGAATTCCAATAGACTATTTTTTGTGAATGCCATCAGATTGTGGAATACGTTACCTAATAGAATCAAACTTATTCGGAATAAACATATCTTTAAGCATGAAATTCTCAAATTCTTTTCTTAAATCTCTTTTCTTATCTCTTTCTATTTAAAATAATATATAATTAGCAACTAAGTCTCACTTTGAATTAATTTGTATTTTATCGTTAAGTTAGATTTAAGTTTCATTCATCATGTTGTCAAAAAAACCTGTTGTTATCATGTCATACTTGTGCATTTAAAAGACTCTGTCTTACATGTCGACATTTTTTTTCCAAATAAATAAATAAATAAATAAAAATAGTAATCTGCTCCACTGCGATATATACCCGCCACATTTCTCTGGTAACAATTTTTTCACGACAATTGAATTGAACTGCCCATTTATTTTGAAGTAAAAAGTCTCAATCGTCTTTATATTTTTCTCTATTTTGAGAAGTCAAACATGAATTTTTCAAATTTTATAAATTCTATGCAATAAAATATTTGTCAAAATGTTTTGTCAAACGAACAAAGTACTAGACTTTAATACTTATATTTAGAGGAGTTAATTGAAAAATAACTCTAAGTAATAACTAATAATTATAAAATAAAATAATTCAAATAGTTCTTGAATATCGAGAAATTTCTTATGTATTTATTTAATGTTTCATTATTATTTTTATTTTAGTGGCGCTCTTGGCCGTGGTGCTTAGTGTGTGATGTGCGCGCCAACGTGCCTCAGCAGACCTCCGGGTTCAAATAACCATCTGACACAGAAATATTTTTTCAACAAAAAACATTTTCCTGATAGACCGCCATCTCTCTGCAGACAAAGGCAAACTTCAGAGAGTAAGCAATGTCATGTTAAGATTCTTAAGAACATGAACTTTAGTCGTTCGGAGTCCGCATAAAGCATCTGGGACCAGTTCTCCGTCAATTGTGTACAAACAATTAATAACACACTCAGCAAAATGTTTTGTTTTCTGTGTGTATATATTTTATACAAATTCTTATATATATCGCACACTAAATACAAAACAGTCACAACTCAAAAAACATGACTTTTCAGGAGAAGCGAAAAATAAAACTCTTTGGTTGAAACTGCAGAAGAAAAGCAATTTTCATTTAACACACAAACTGCATTCTCCCAGTTAATGAAGAAAATAATGGAAAAGATAGTGAGATATGTATTTTGTGAATTGATTTATAACAAAAAGTCGTTGTCGAAAAATTTTGAAATGTGACTGTTTTTTATTTAGTGTGCGATATATATATATTTTATACAAATTTTTTTATATATTTTATACAAATTCTTTGGAACGAATTTCTGGACGTCTTTACAAAATTGTGTGCCAGCAAATTGACTACTAAACGACCCTTAATTGTTCAATGTTGCTGTGAATTCCTTGTATGTCTTATTTTTGCATTTTATTATGAAGTAAAATTGTGAAGCTGCCATTGCGAACAATTAAAATCATATGAGACGCACATAAATTATTCATTCTTAATCTAAAGTGGACAATCTATGCAAGGAGCTATTGGATATGTGTTGTGGACACACAAATGTCCCAGTCGGAAAAGGTTCTTTGAGATCATAGACCAAGTGTTAAATTTGTTTAAACGACAGATCGAAAACACTTTTATAATTTGAAAGTGTTCGATTGTGCGTTATGCATACAAAATTTTAATTTTTAATGAATCTGTTAATCTGATTTAAAACTCTAAAACTCACACTAAAATGCTGATGAAACATAAAAAATTTAAATAAGAGGAGGTGGATTGCAAATTTTTCAGCATAAAGTTTTTGTTTTTTTTATATAATAAGAACTCATTTTAATTACTACGTTCTTAGACTTAACTTATGAAAGGCATGCAAAACATATGTACACATTTATTGCCATATTTAGATCCATGACTTAGATTTTATAGAAACATAAAATATTTGCAATATAAATGTTCATTCTAAAACCAAAGTATATTTGGGTTTTGATAAATCATTGGTTATGTGTGCAATCGGCAAACAAGTTAAATTCAAATTTCAGTCACTAAAATTTGAATTTAGACAGAGTTCAAAATTTTTTTAAAAATTTTCAAATCCGTTTGACAATGTCGATATATAAGAAAAAATTATGTTTGTATATGCTTTAATCAAAAAATTGCATAAAATTTGTTATTTATGTAATTTTTTTAAATTTTTAACTATCATGTCAAATCAAAAATGTCATAGTGAAAATCAAGCATAAGAATGTATAAAAATTTCAGAATAAAGTTCAAGCCATTTAAGAAAGTTTTTTGAGTAATAAACGCTCTGTGAATGGGAATGCTACTACTTTAAACGCGTTTTTCTCGTATTGACATTTTTTGAAAACGGCTTTCACTCTAATTCGAAAAGTATTCGTCCGATTAACTAAAATCTTTTTTTAATTTTTTAAATACATAATTAAATACGCTCCGCGTCAACGAACAAAATCTTATATAAAATATTTTTTTTGCTATTGTTTTAATTTATAAGGTCGAATTTCGTGCACGAAAAATTGGGTTTTGTTTTTGAACCAACTGTTTGTTGGTTCACGCGGAAGGCAGTTCTGCTTTTATAATTTTTTGTTTAAGGCTACCTGGAGAGAGTAGCTGATTTAGTTAAGGAACATTTAACCTTATTTTGTCGAAATTTTATGAGTTTTTAAAGTAAGGATAATGAAGAAACGATTATGCGATTACGCGATGATGATATGTTTAGAAAATTTAACAAGCTTCAAAAAATTTATTTGAAGGAAATATCCTAACACAGTCGAATCTCGATATAGTGAACTAAATTTTACAAGTCATATTCATTGTTTCCAGATTGATCGTATAATCGAGATGGACTTTTTTCAAAAAATTGATTTATTTGCTTTAAACAGATATCTTTTTTCAATTATTGTTGATAATTATCAACAAACAGCAAGCAATAACAAGCAATCGAATATTTCAAGTTTTATTAGCATCAACTGAAATTTGGTAATTACAAATAAATCATGTTTTGTCTGAACACTCATGATATCGTATTTGGAGAAAATAAGAATTATTTGTACAAATTAGGGATGTAACGTAGGGATGTAACGTAAATTGATTTTACAGCTCTGACTCCGACAATTTTGAATCGGAGTTATAACGAAGATGGAAATGTACCGGCGTACACGATTTTATCTATCTCATACACGAGAGCAGTTCTTCGTGCTTTGCTTATAACCTCTCTTGTGGAGGGTAAATTCGAAATTTGCACTCAATTGCTCGTCCATATTTATTGTGTCCTCCAGGATCAGTTGCAAATGAGCAACTTTTTAGTAGTGTCGGTCTCATACATGGTCCTCTAAGAAATCGGTTGGACGGGTAGAAAGCTGACAAGCTTTTCTTCATTAAGGACAATTTAGTACTTTTAGAGTAATTTCATTTGACTTAAACAAAACTTAGGTCTAGATATTTTCTATTGTTGCGTAAATACGTACATGTGTGTAATACTCACATAAAATTTTCAGTACTGATTAAAGATAGTGTATACTGTACTATGTTTATCATTCTTTTATAATTAATAACCTTAACAGCTAACTAATACATCTTTCTTGGACTCCGACTCCGACTTCGGCTCCGCAATTAGTTCAGGAAACAAAACTCTTTTCTCTGTGCACTACTGTGTATGGACATTTCCATTGTCGAGAACGCGACATTCGTACACCTTTGAGGAGCAAAAAATAAAGAAAATTTTCTTTTTCTTCAAGTTTTCGACAGAGTTTTTTTATAATTATATTTAAAAAAAGTTATGTTCTCTAGATTTTATGTTTCTAATATATAAGCAAGGGATGTGACGGAGTCCCGCATCCACATCCGCATTATACATTTTTCTATCCGTATCCGCTTCTAAGATCATTGGATGCTTCAGCATTAATTTTAAATATTATCATTTTCTTTTTTTAATAATTGAAGTTCTGTTTTAAAATAAAGAACTACGAAGTCTTTAATGTAATATTTAAATAAATTTTTTAAATTGTTCTAAATGCTCGCATCTGTTCTCTTTTTACGGGATTGTACATTATTTTAGTGTCCAAAAAGCTGTACCTTGGAAATTTTTAAAATTTCGTATTTTCACTTAAATTCTTTATTTTATCCGTAAAAACCATATTAATTGTACTGATGATAAAATCAAGAAGTGACAAAACAACAAGATTTCTAGTCTGAATCATTGGGCGGAAGTATTTAATATTCTGAAAACCGAAAATTATGAATGAAAACAACTTCAGCAACAGTGAAGCGACTTTTTTCTGCAATGAACAATTTTTAAATTTTTGAACTAATGAAAAAACCCGGTTGCAAATCGTTCGTTGAAAGCGAATTTTACGGTTATATGTAATCTACAATCGACACTTGCATCGACAATTTTTTTTGAAAACGAGCCCAGAATCGCTGCAAAAAAGAAATATCTGAAGAAAAGTGGCGAAACCATCGGATAAGATTCGGAAACTGACAGCGACGATGAAAATGCATTGATTTGTATTAATATTATCTTTTGAATCATTAATAAATGTATGAATTTCTTTACATTTTGAAAAAAAAAATTATTAAAATTTTATACCTTATTTGTCCCATTTTTTAATTGCGATATTCCTAAGAACTTCAAAAATCAAGCATTAGTTTTTCTATTATATAAAATTTAATGAGCTTTAATTTTATTATTACTAATGAGATTTTACTTTATTTTATACCCCAAACGTGTATTCCATCAAAAAAATTGATATGAACAATTCTTAAAAATAGCTTCTAATATTATTGAAAAGAGCCATATTAAAAAATGAGCCAAATAGGATAAAAAACCACGTCTATCTGCTATATGAAATAACGTTCTCAAAACGAAAATTTCTTAAAAATCTTTAAAAAATCCACCCCATTCCTTTAAAATTATCTCATGAGCTTTAATTTGACTCATCAATACTAAGCTAATAAAAACTTTTTCACAAAAACAAAAAAAAACCTACTTCAAAATCACTACAAAGTAAAATATAATTTTTAATTATAATTTAAAATTTAATAATTTATTTACATACATTATTATATTGGAAATCTTATTTAAATTTTTCCTAATTTGTTTTATTTTTATCATAAATGTAATAAAATTTCAAAATAATTTTAAAAGCTTTGTACACATAAATATTCTCAATCTGCTGCTTTGGGTGACCTTGGAGAACTGAAACATTGAATATATTATTGTATGTTAATGTATATAAATAAATTATCGAATTTTTCCACGATTTATAGAAAAAGTAATTTAAAATTATTTTTACCTTGTAGTTATTTGAAGTTGGTTTTATTTTTTTGTTATAAAGTTTTTATTTCTTCCTTTTTAGATAATATGATAAATTTTAGAAAAACTTTGTAAGCTTTTTATTATTATTAAACACAATTATTAAAGCTCATAATTTTGAAAATGCTTTCTTTCTGTCGTTTCTTATTCCTGACTCGTTTGAATTGTTTTAATATGTTTGCAAGAATTAATTTAATATTATATTATTCTTAAAGAAAATTTCAAATATGAAACTTTATTATTAAGAGTTTAGTTTCACTAATTGCTGGTTTGTTGGTTATATTAAATTTCAATTTTTATTAAAGTGTCACGCCTTTTTTTGAGAATCCCGCCTACTTTATTGATCATACTTTATAATAATTCAACCTAGCTCTGTACCAAATTCCAGTTCCCTAGTACCAGTATTAACCGATATACAGTAGTTTTCTTAATATGCCACACCCTATTTATAATCCTTCCTACTTTTTTATGGTTCTACCTACCCATCTTCCAAATATTAGTACCCTAGTTTCAATGTTCACTGATATGCAGTGTTTTTCTAATAGTGACACGCCTTTTTGTTGCATGTAGCCTACTTTCTTGATCGCGTTTTGTTTTAATTCTGCCGAAACTTGCATCGTTTTCAGTGCCCTAGTGTCAATATTGATTGAGATGTATTGTTTTTTTCTAAAAGCGACACGCCTCTTTATTAAATTCCACCCACTTTATTTATAGTGTTTTGCAACATTTCTACCCATTATTGCAATGAATTTAATTCCCCTAGTGCCAATATTATTTGATATACAGTTTTTTTTTCTAATATTGCCACACCCCTTTGCCGAATGACATATTCTTAGCAGTAATTTGTTATACTTGTGCCTACCTTTGTACTTAATTTTACTATCCCAGTGTCAATAGTATTCGAGATATTGTTCGAGATACAGTGTTTTTTAATATTGCCACACCCATTTGTGGAATAACGCCCATTTTTTGAAAAAAAATTGTTGTAATTGTGCCTACCGCTATATCAAATTTATGTACCCTGGTGCCAATATAATTCGAGTTACAGTAATTGTCTTATATAGCCACACCCCTTTGTCGAATAACGCCTACTTTATTGATGGTAATTTTTAATGATTGTGCTTACCTCTGTACTAAATTTCAGTACTCTAGTGTCGATAAACAGAGTTTTTCTAATATTGCCACACCTTCTTTCGAATAACGCCCACTTAAGTGACCTCAATTTTGAATATTTGTGCCTGCCCTTGTAATTTGACGGTGAATTTTATTACACTAGTGTCAATATTTATTGAGACACAGGGTTTTTCTTATAGCGACACGCCCCTTTGTCGAATACCGCCCTCTTTTAGAATACCGCCCTCTTGTCGAATACCGACCTCTTTTAGACTCTTTTAGAGACGGGCACCTCCGCGATTATAGTCTCTGTATATTGACAAAAAATTACGGCAATCGGGCAAGTACTTTTTATCGATGTACATACATTTACAAAAAAAAAAAGAAAACATAGAAACCAACGCACTTGAGGACCTCCTCCTTTTCGAAGTCGGTACAAAACTTTCCATACTTCACATACAAAGTGTATTTGAATAAACGGCACATGATCGCGAACGCGACACATTTTGAAAATCAAAATTAAATGTTTAGTATGATTATTACTAGAGATGTTAAGGATATCCGGTATATCGGATATCTGGCCGAAATTAACTATACAGCTGGAAACCGGATATTATGTTGTTATCCGGTATTTGGCAGGCCGGATAATTTTTAAAAGTATTTGAATATTGATAATAACTTAACAATGAATTTATCAATTTCAATACTTGAAAATTATCTAAAAATAATAAATAGAGGTATACTTTATTCATGATTTTATTTATTAATTAAAAATAGTTACAAAAACGCTACATATAACAAAAATAATAATAAAAGAAAAATCAATAAAATTATTTAGTGCGTTCTTGCCAAACGCACCCAATGATCATTAGTAGAGGATTTGGAACATATTTCTTCGTATGTTGGCAAAAGTTTACATAAATTCCAAAATCTAATTAAGCTATTTCAAAATAAATAATTTCTTCGATATTTCGCTATTACTATTTCTTGTAGAAACTATTTTTCCACATATTAAATTGGCTTGAGCCACTAATTTTCATAACATTTAATATTTTATTGATGATATTGGTCATGGCTTTGATTGGGTTAATGCTGGGAAAGTGCGAAAAAGCTGTAGAAGCTGAACTCTAGAGTCTGCATGTCTGCAAAACTGCGATATTAATATGAGCTAATTTATTATTGTGCTATGATTGTAGCATGTCGAACAAGAAATATATTAGGGGTATTCTCGCAGTGTAGCAACGATGCAAAATTTGTAAAAGTGCAACCTTGCAATACTGAAATATGCAACACTGCGGGAGCGCACAAAATCAGAAATATTGTGAATATTAAAAAAAAATGCCGCGAATAAGCGAAAACAAAAAATTGAAATACTTACTCTAACGCACACGTACTAAAATGAACAAATTTGTCTCAACCAGAGTGCACGGTTGCACGTCCACTCAAAACATGGGTATCACTGTTGCACAAATTGCACGAATTGCAAAACTTTTATCGCTTGTATTTTGTTGTTGTGTCGTTGCACGGGTTGCAAGATTCTGCAACTTTTGCAATTCTTACACCTTGCAAGGGTTTTGCAAGACAGCGAGATACCCCTATTTAATTTGTTAACAACGAGCCAATGGACCCACTATCCGGCTGCCGGATATTAGCAGCTCAACGGGTATCAGGTATTCGGCCAAATCAGTATCCGTTACATCTCAAATTACTCTGTGCTCGAATCGGACTTTTTTTCTCATAAAACGGTGGACCCGGGGGATAACCTAATTCGAGTATGCTTTTTCTAATGGTGCTAAGCATATTTTAGATTAGCTCTTGTTTTCGAGAATTTTGAAAATAAAAATTTTAGACCCACGAAGAAAAAATTTTTATTTCTTGACCATTTATTTAATTCCTCTGTGAATTGCAAATTAACGAAAAATTACATCCGTGTACTTAGCCAAAATACTCTTTGTAATACCCACCAATCAGACTAACAAGGAAAGGTCCCCAGGTGACAGTCTCCGATTTGAATGATTTTCGGATATGTGATAGAAGACAAAAATCTAAGGTCGACGTATTTTTTTATATGTGCTCAATCGATGGTTTAGGGTGTCAAACTCGCGTTCCAAAATCAGCGAAAATTTCGTTTTTTTGCTTTAATTTCGCTATTTTCCATTGAAACATTTACAAATTTGGTACCAAACGAAAGCTCTTACAAAACCACACACGATGGCATCAATTTTACATAAGAAAATTTTGTTGTAATTTTGTTGTTGTAATTTTTAGTAATGTTTAGTCGATATCATAGAAGTATGTTGACACAATTATTTCATATTAATCTATGTTGAATTTAAGGCAATCTGTAAACTTACCTTTTTTTTGTTTTATTTGAATTTGTTACTATTTAAAATAAAATTTTTGTTTTATTGAAATGCATTTATTTTGTTTAGAGAAATAATTTTATTACATTAAAAGTACCCAATATGGGTATCAAAAATTTTATTTTCTTATGGCCTATTCTTATGTTTAAATATTTTATCAAAAATTTTGACATTTCATAGGGCTTCCATACAAAATGTGTGTTTTTTCTTGTAAGTCTCAGCGCACCAGTAAACAATAGTTTTAATCATCCAAAGTACCAAATATGGACATTATTACGATATGCAAAAGAAATGGAATGCATTTTTTCATATTTCTTTAAAAAAAAAAATTTTTGATTTTTAACAGGAAAAATCATAAAAATCTTCTTCTAATTTCAAAACATCAACTTTGTGAATGAATAACTCATCAGATAAAAAATAATTATTAAAAAATTGCATTGAGTGGTACTTTTTTAAAGATCTATCAAAAATATAATGTTATTTTAAAAAAACCATATCAAATCAAATTTAAGCCGAAATGCACTTTGAAGGACGTGGACTTATTTTAAAAATTATTTTTTTTATTTAAATTTTATAATAAAAACATTAATTTTAAAATAAGTCCACGTCCTTCAAAGTGCATTTCGGCTTAAATTCGATTTGATATGGTTTTTTTAAAATAACATTATATTTTTGATAGATCTTTAAAAAAGTACAACTCAATGCAATTTTTTAATAATTATTTTTTAATTCAAAATTTGTATTATTATCTCTCATTAATATGGTTTACTGTAAAAATGTATAAAGAGATAAGAGTTACGTAAAATATTTTTTGTTTTAAAATTTGAAAAATTAACAAGGTTGTACCCTTGTGAAAAGTGAATATTTAAGTCATTTTTACTTTTGTGTTTAACATCTGGTATTTAACATAATATTAATTAAATCACATTAATAAAGGATGAGATTCAAAATTTTTAATTAAAAAATAATTAATAAAAACTTGCATTGAGTGGTACTTTTTTAAAGATCTATCAAAAATATAATGTTTTTTTATAAAAACCATATCAAATCGAATTTAAGCCGAAATGCACTTTGAAGGACGTGGACTTATTTTAAAATTAATGTTTTTTATTATAAAATTTAAATAAAAAAAATTTTTTTCATATCTGATGAGTTATTCATTCACAAAGTTGATGTTTTGAAATTAGAAGAAGATTTTTATGAGTTTTCCTGTTAAAAATCAAAAAATTTGTTTTAACGATATATGAAAAAATGCATTCTATTTCTTTTGCATATCGTAAAAATGTCCATATTTGGTACTTTGGATGATTAAAACTATTGTTTACTGGTGCGCTGAGACTTACAAGAAAAAACACACATTTTGTATGGAAGCCCTATGAAATGTCAACTTTTTTGATAAAATATTTAAATATAAGAATAGGCCATAAGAAAATAAAATTTTTGATACCCATATTGGGTACTTTTAATGTAATAAAATTATTTCTCTAAACAAAATAAATGCATTTCAATAAAACAAAAATTTTATTTTAAATAGTAACAAATTCAAATAAAACAAAAAAAAGGTAAGTTTACAGATTGCCTTAAATTCAACATAGATTAATATGAAATAATTGTGTCAACATACTTCTATGATATCGACTAAACATTACTAAAAATTACAACAAAATTACAACAAAATTTTCTTATGTAAAATTGATGCCATCGTGTGTGGTTTTGTAAGAGCTTTCGTTTGGTACCAAATTTGTAAATGTTTCAATGGAAAATAGCGAAATTAAAGCAAAAAAACGAAATTTTCGCTGATTTTGGAACGCGAGTTTGACACCCTAAACCATCGATTGAGCACATATAAAAAAATACGTCGACCTTAGATTTTTGTCTTCTATCACATATCCGAAAATCATTCAAATCGGAGACTGTCACCTGGGGACCTTTCCTTGTAAGTGAAATAAGTTTTTATTTTAACCCAAACATCTTATTTAGAAGTTTGCTTTTGTACCCAAACATCTTGTAGTAACAACATAAAAATGCTCTTACCTGTTAAGCCATCGGTTTATTTTAAATAATAACGTTGTATATATAACCTACATTATATTTTTTGTACAAATTGTTTAGTTGTTAACCTTATAACAAAAGTGCTCTACTCTTAATCAGTACTGTTTATAATATTGCACTTTAGTGTGGAGATCAGCCTATTTAGCAATTCCTGGAAAAATTCCTATATGGAAGTTTGCTACACATAATTTAGACGTTTCAGCTCTATCGTATGATTCAAGATCATCAACTACTTAAAGCAAGCGTTAAGCTTTTGTAAATATTAACCCACGCTATCTTCAAATATGCACTTCCCCTAAGCCCTCAAAGCCATGAAATGTTGTCGTTACTTAAGGGCCCATTAAAGTTTTTTTGTATTAATTTTTTGCGTGAAAATCACTCTTAAATAAACTAAATCGAATTATTATTCTTAAAATTGTTTTTATTTGATGTATATCTGTCGATACAATATTTATTCTATCAATTTATATCGATTTAATTTTCATAGATTGGAAAAAATAACAAAACATAAATTGCTTCCGTTTTATCCTTAGGAGTGATATTGATTTTCGAATAACTCAAAAACTAGAGGTAACTTCAAAAAATGCTAGCACCATTAGAATCAGCGCACTCGAATTATGTTATTCCCCTGGGTCCCCCGTTTGATGGATTTTGCAAGTAGGACAGTGTTATACTTGCAATAACTTTTTTTTAAATGAGGCGACCAAATTTGATTTGAGTTGAAGTTTTCAAACAATTGCTTAGAACAGAGGTGTTGTGGTTTTTAAGTTAAATTATAAATTTAAAAAAAATAAAAAATTATTACTTCGATAGCGATGATAAAAAAATAATAAATAGCAAAACAACATGTTTTCTCTGAGCTAATTGTCCTTTTAAAAGGCAAATAGTACTTTTTTATTGTTAGTGTACTTTTAATAAGTAATGATATGTGTATGTATATACTAGGGATGTTACGGAGGTGAGTTTATCAGAACCGGAGTTTTTAAATGGGATTTATCGGAGTCGGAATCGAAGCCGAAGTCGGAGTGCAAGAAAGATGTGTTAGTTGACTGTTAAAATTATTAATTATAAAAGAATAATTAACATAGTATAGTATTCACTATCTTTAAACAGCTCTGAACGTTTTATGTAAATATTACACACATGTGCGTATTAACGCAACAATAGAAAAATATCTAGTGTTAAGCTTTTTTAAGCCAAATGAAGTGACTCTTAAAATCCTTAATTGTAATAAATGAACACAGGCTTGTCAGCTTTCTCCCCGTCCAACCGGTTTCTTAGAGGACCATATATGAGACCGACACTACTAAAAAGTCGCTCACTTGCAACTGATCCTGGATTACACGATAAATAGTGAGGAGCAATTGAGTGAAAATTTCAGAATATTGAATTTACTCTCCGCAAGAGAGTTTATAAGCCATTAAAAGTATTTAACGAAGAACTGCGCTCGTGTGTGAGATGGGTTAAATCGTATACGCCGGTACATTTCGATCTTCGTTATAACTCCGATTCAAAATTGTCGGAGCCGAAGTCGGAGTCGGAGGTGTAAAATCAATCGTAGTACATTAAAACCAACACTTTTTAAATTTTATTATATTAATCACATAAAGGTATGACAATTGCAATTTTTGGATTTAATTAAATCCCTTGTTTGGATGAGTGCGCAACACGTAGATATTGCCAAACGATTACGATACTTGGTCTTAATTAAATTGTTAATCGGAAAAATTCACTCAACGTTGGCAGATGAGTGGGGAATTGATAAGATATGTGACTTAATTTTTTTTAAAAATTTATGAATTGCACTGAAATTTTCGTAAATTTCCGATTTCTGACATTTTAGCAACGAAGTGAATACCTTTAAAGTAAACAAATTAATTGTCATTGTCAAAATAAAATAAACTAATGTCCCAGTTAAACATTTTTGGTATGCTTAACCCACTACGCAACACAAGACATTGTCCAAGTAAAGATTTAGATTTGATGCGATAAGTTTACTTCTTGTTTTGTGTTTGCTGTGCTTGCAGATCGTGAAAGATATACGTGGTAGGAGGTTTAATTTATAATTAATTGTAAAAGTCTAAAATATAAAAGTACCAGGGTACTTTTTTTGGCAAGAAGGTAGTCGGGTACATTTATAAAGTCAATAGTACTCAAAAAAGTACTATTCCACTCAAAATATCATCCTTGGATACCACATAGCGAGCAAGCAACAACAATGCTATGTAAATGTTTTTTCTTGCTGTAGCAGCGCGATATGCCGGTGAAGTCAATTCTCAGAATTACAAAACACACGAAAATATTGAAGTTGTTGTAAGTGAGCAAAATGAGCAAATTGAGCTAGAGATTTATAACTTTGTCTTAAAACGATCGCTGCATGTTCGGTGTTACGAAACGATCTCTACGAAGTTCTGATAACAAATGAGCCCTTAAAAGTAGCTCTTGCTAAAAGGCAAGAAAAATATATATTAAGTTATCAGGCTAATTTTCTCAGAATAACAACTGAAATAAGTTGTTAATTATAAAACTATTTGTTTGTTAACATTTTCATTTTCGGTCCCAGTAGACCATTCTGTGGAAATGACCATATGCGACGAACTAAAAGTTATAAAAAGGAATTTTTATTAACAAAGTTTCTTTATTTATTTCTAATGCTTACTTTTTGATCTTTATCACTTTTTTCGTAATGCTCTAAGGTTAGAATGAATAAATTGAATACAAATAATTAACAAGTAATTATGTGAGAAATAACTTTCGGTACGTATTTTACCAACAATGTTGGACTAATTTGAACCTGAGGTGAAACTTGTAATTATAATCAACGTCTCTTCTGCTAAATACTTCTTAGCAAAATTATACCTAAAGTAAATTCCAATTTAATTAATCAACTCAAATCTATCAAACCAAATCAAATCAATTTTTTTTCAAATACTTTCACAACTCTCCACCAAATACTCTACCAAATTTTTTCTTTATAAAGTACTCAAAACATCATTAATAATTGCTTAAAATGTACATTATTATACATTATTTTAATTAATTTAAAACATTATTTAGACATTTTTATTATCTTAACAAATTTAAAAGCTTAAGTATAAGTTTAATTAAAATTTATGAAAATAGCCTAAACAAATACAAAAAACATTATTCATAAAAAACAAAGTGTCTTACAGTGAAGCGCCATCGATGTCATATTACCAAGATACACAAAAAGCAGATAGATACATTGACAGAGACAGACAGTCCGGCATGAGCACAGTACGATAGAGCGAAAATCGTATAGAACTTATTTGACAGCATCCGACCACCTTATCGTTAGCAACTGGTTCAACAGCAACAAAGATATACACTTACATACATATGTTTGTTGCACTAAGAAAAATAGTACATGTAGTTGTGAATGATAAATTATGCCGAATGTGTTTTACTTAATTATCGTTTTATCGACTGGTCGTATTTATTTAAAAATTTTCAAAGCACTTAAAATAAAACCGATTTTTGAAAGTGGTCCATAATAAATCGTTATTCGATAAGAGTTATGTAAGTTTAAAAACCATATTGTGATAGTTTTAAGTGAACATGTTTTAATCGCTATTTCATATTGTTCAATGGAAGGTCACTCAAAAACGAAGTGGTCACCCATCAACGTTTTACATGTCTACAGAGGTGTTCCTAGGGGGGCGGCCGGGGATACGGTCCGCCCCGGGTACCACCATTTTAGGGGTGACACCATTTCGATTTTGTTTTTTTATTTCTCAAACAGACAGGAAAAGTGATAAATAATTTACGGTAAAAAATTTAATTGCTGTTTCAAAATTTAAAATTCGACTTGCAAGTCTAAACAAAGAGGAAACATTGCGGAAACGTTTCGAGCTGTAAAATCCGAAAACTTATTGTAACACAACGCAAATGAGTTCATGTTAAGTGCTTAAAATTTGGCAGCAGCTTAAGATGAAATTTCAGAAAAGGAACTAGTTGTTGAAATTGCTACCGATGCTACGTAGGCACATAAATGCAGCACAAATCCATTTCGAAAGCGCCAGAATATAAAAATTAGACAGCATTTGATATCCTCACTTTCATTGTCGAGAGATATTTTTTGGAAACATTCAGGATTGTAATTATTTTTAACTATTTGTGTATCAGTAGCTTCATGCGAAAGAAGTTTTTCAAAGCTTAAATTAATTAAGACTTACTACTAAAGGTCTCCCATGGAACAGGCAAGAGTTTCCGATCTTGCTATTTTATCCATTTAAAACGAACTTGAAATCAATATTACTAATTCCGATTTCAAATATTGCAACTCTTAAAGTAAGAAATCGAAATGCATCGAAATGGTACGAAAATAGTAACAAAATTTGTTTGTTTTTTTTTTCTTAATTTTAGAATATTGAACCATATAATTTAATTATATAAAGTTAAAGAGATTTTTTAACATATCTTTAAAGCCTTTAACAAAAAAAAAACAGGATTCTTGGATTTTAGCTAAACTTTTTTAAAATTTTATTTGAAGTATTAACTTTTGAGGAAAAAAAAAAGGGTCTAACTAATTACTATTATTTTCAATAAACATCTATTATCTATTTGTTTAGCATTCTCACGGAGTTTCGTTAGGATCGGGTTACTTTTGTACGAACCTTCCATACAAAATTATGTAAAAATTAAATATTGATTCTAGGGAGGTACCCCGAAGGACTTATCAATTTCTACCATTTTCAGTACACATCTATTTCTCTAATTGCCTAGCCATTTGCCCAAATTTTGTTAAGATTGGCCGACTTTGGCATGCATCTCCCATAAAAAATAATGAAAAAAAAATAATAAAGGAAAATAACCCAAGAAAAGCACCCCTAGGAACTGACCGATTTCGACCATTTTTGCAATTTTTCTTTAATTTAACAATCGCGACATTTTTAATAAAAAGTTTTGCCTGCGATATAACTTTAAACCCTCTTTGTGATCGTTTAATTTATACAAAAAAAAATATTTTTGTTAAAAATCGAGGGGTAAAATTTTTCGCTGCAGGCGATTTTTTTATAAATGAAATTATTTAAAATCTCGCGATTTCAATACAAAATTATTGTCTGCGGCGCTTATTATATTTTGCAACCAAAAAAGATAAAATAACAGTTACTAAATTCTTTAAGAACAAAAACAAATCTCATTTTACTACAATAAAAATAAAACCTTTTCTGATTTAATTTGGGTATTATGTCCGTTTCTTTGGCGCACACAACATTATTGAGGATGTCACCTGCAGGGGTGGTTATAATCCCTAAAATCGTTTTGGGTATTATTACCGCTAGACCTACATATGCCACGGCACCTTATACCTACATATATAAATAAGTACATGAAAATTTAATGTATTTGTTTGGTCAGTTTTTAAGACTGCGTAGATAATAAGTTTTTTTTTACCTTACAATAACAATAGAGTTCAGCTACTACAGCTTTTTCGCACATTCTCAGCATTAATCTATTTGAAGCCACAATCCAAATCTCATTGAAATATTTCAATGTCATGAATTCCAGCGGCTCAAAACAGGTTAATGTGGGAAAAATTTACCCACCATAAAATGGATTGGGCTCAGGGACAACACAGAACATATCTAAATATGTACATGAAATGTTATATTTTTGTTCTGTTTTTTTAACAATTTGTTATTGTTTGTCATCTGTTGTTTTTTTTGGAAAACATAAAGAAAATATGCATTTTGAAATTTCTTATAGGGTGACACCAAACCTAGGAACGCCTCTGCATTTCTGCATACTTTCCTTCCACCAACACTGTTTTAAGGGGACATGACACCTTCAAAAAAGTTTCTTTTAATGTTTTAAAATGCTTATAAGTTAAATAAAAAACAAGATATAATTTTTTCAAAATTATGTATATATATTTTTTTAGTAAACAAATTACACAAAAAAAATTTTTTTGATTTTTTTATTTGCATGTATGGCTACTGCAAATAAAATTATTAAAATTATTTAAAAAAAACATAAAAAAACCATGACGGGCGTGAGTACAACTCACTGGAACATCGGAAAAAAAAACAAAGAACGGGATTTTTATCAGCATCAAAACCGCCATGGAATGAACTAGAAAAAACAAGTTTGGTTGAAAAATAACAAAATGGCGGCGTTTTTTCGAAAATTGTCAAGATTTTTGGAGAAAATTGGCCAAAAACTCAAAAACTATAGAACTGATTTTTCTGTCCGTAGTTCATTCCATGCATCGACAAGTGTTAAACAACATACTTTAATTTTAGTACGTTCAGTCGCGTAGTTTTTGTTATCAAGCCCGCCAAGATTTTTTTTTAATGATTTTTTAAAAAAATTCCTGTAGCAATATATGTGATTAAAATAATAAAAAAAAATTTGTTTGCGTAATTTTTGTACAAAAAAATATATATTTAATTATTCAAAACGATATCTTATTTTCTACTCAACTTATACGCATTTTAAAACATTAAAATAAAAAAATGTTTGAAGGTGTCACGTCTCCTCAATTGATGAAGAATTTCATTGTGTACAAACTGTTTAAGCCCACGTAACACAATTGATCATCAGAAGCTCGGTCCAAGTCCTTTCGAAGGTTGAAATTTTATTTTTCGATGCACAGTGAGAAATTACTTTTAAAGCTAAACAATTTTTTGGAGCGTAATTTCTTCATCCTTTTGTACTGTTGAATGTTGGTTTTCTTTTCAAAATAAATGACTTATATAATTTTGCAGTTAATACAAATTACCACACAATTGAGTTTGATTTATATAATTTTGTCTTGTTAAGCATTAATAATTCGAATGACATTGTTGTTGCTCTACGTCTAAACTGGCCAGCAGTATATCTCAATTGCTTAGTTAAAATTTTGAATCAAGAACGGCTTCCTAAAAATGTAGATAATTTAGAACTGCACAATGTATTTTCAGTTCTTCATTTAAAATAAAAGAAGCACAATAACGGTTTAGGATATAAGTGAAAAAACGCATGAATACAAGGAAATCGTGAACGAATTTCTAAATTTAGTAGCCAAAATTCATTTTACACATGTACAAATACAACGCCAGCAAGAATAGTTCATAAGATAAGTGTCGATAATGCATGAATCTCTTGTACATATCCAATGGAAGCCTGAACTATTTCATAAGTTAAGTGAAAAAAATTTCTATGAACATGGACTATGACATTGGACATAATTTAGTTTTTGGATATCAGCAGTTCACGCAGCAACACATTCAACGAAAAACATTGCTAACGGTATCGCTATCTCAACTGTTGAGTAAGCTGAATGTAGAAGCCTTTCTCTCTCAGTAATTTTCTGTCACTCCCAGTAATTTTTGAAAACAGAAAAACGCATTGGCCATTTCAGTCCTTGAAAGGCCTTTGACCGAGCTTCTCAATTGTGTTGTGAGTGTTATTTAATTTTGGTAGAAAATTGATCAAGAACTGGACCTACATGTCTTACTCTAACTCCGAAGTTCATTTTGTAAAGAAACTTAACATGGAATTGTTTTCTCTGTGAGGCAATGTTGCCAGTTTGAGGGAAATTTCCCCTTTTGAGATATTTTTCTATCGTCTGTTAAGCTAAAAGGGAAAAAGGTAAACATTTTGTTAGAAATTTTAGAGATTTTTCAATATTTTAAAAGGGAAAAAAGGGATTTTTTCAGTTGTGTGGGGGCAAAAACCATAAAAAACCTAAAGTAAATAATTTCATACAGATAGTGTCCGCATTCATAACCTTACGCATGAGCGGACTAAATTCATGTTAACTTGCATAGTTGCTTATTCATAATAACTACTAGGTTACATCGGTCGTGCGCTAACCCTACTTTATATCGACGTTGTAAAAACTTCACAAGATTTACTTCACAAACAGCCTCATATATGAATATACTCAGAGCTCATGAAGAGAAACACGAAATCAGCCTGAGAGCCTTTTTACAACAAATTAATTGTCATACTCCTTTATTAGAATAATAAAGGTACAATTTTAAGAGTGTACAAAAACAAAAATACCTACATACATACATATACATTCGTATGTTTGTATATGCATACAAGTCGTCACTTTCTATCTGCAAGAACGCGATAGCTGTTAGGTCCATAAAATGATTCGCGCAATCATAAATTAATGAAAGCAATGTGATCTGTGAATTTAAACAAAATGTTTATTTCTTTTTAATTATTGGTTTTTTTTACTAAGTTTCCATTAATTTCATGTTGGCCGCGTGGAATGAGCCGATGGACCGTTGCCGACGGCATTAACACAAGCAATATATTGACTCAAGAATAGAAAATAGATTTTAACGATTTATTTTCTTTTCTGTTTCGTTCGCTTAATTGTTGTGTATATGTTGACATTTGTTCTGAAATATTTATTTATGTGCGGATCGTTTGTTTTATAAATTTATTATGTTTGAGATATTTTTCGAATAAACTCAATTATGTCTTCTTGTGCTTCTGTGTCATTTTATTGTATCCCTAGTTTTTGTTGTATTTGATTAGAATCAAAAATAAAATGCTTTAAAAATATGCTGAACAGTTTTTGGAAAGAATTTAATTTGTTTTTTTTTTTTTTCTTCATATTCATTGTTTTTATTTATTGTTGAACTTAAGTAATTGATTTAAAGGACCTTTTTCATTTGGAAGGTTCAAAAAAACACTCTTTATGGATTAAATTTTTGATTTACAATATCTATCTATAATCGTGGTGGTGAGTTCTACGAGTTTGGACTTGGAGTTAATATCGACAGCTAACATTCGAATCACCATCTGACACAGACAGTTTTTTAATAAAAATGCAATTTTCTGATCGGCTGTCACATTCTCGGCAGATAATTGCAATCTTTGAAGAGAAAACAATGACTTATGAAGAAAATAAACTTTAGCCGTTATGAGACGGCATAAGACATGTAGGTCCAGTTCTGTCAATTCTGTCAACAAAATTGAGCATAAAAAACTTGTTCAAAATCTCTTCAAAGCCTGAAATGGCCAATTTATGTGTTTTTTTTATTTATTAAAATACAATTTTTTTTCAAGTTTTCGAAGAATTACAAACACACTCATGTTTTGGTTAATTTGATTTTATTTGTTTAAAACTTGATTCAAAACAAAGAGTTTATCGTGTTAATTAAAAAAAAAACCAACACTCCTTACTATCAACATGATCGATTTGTAAAATTAAACAAAATTCTTCAATCTTCATACCGGTTTTGTTTTTTCTATTTATTGTAAAGCTCAAATTTTTTCAGTAAAGCATTGATAAATCTTTCGCACCTTTTTTAAGAATGCTGTTTTGAGAAAATCCTTATGAGAAAATCCTACGCATAACGCAGTACTTTTTTTCAAAAATTCACCTCATTACTTTCGATTTGTTTTATTTTTGGGCTATATTTTTTGGGCTCATATATTTTTTTTTATCGCAATTCGTTGAAAAGTTATGGTCCTCTCAATTCTGCAAATCGTCCGAAAACGCCAGGATCGGGAAATTTTCAATTAATTGTATCTACGTCAGTTTTTATCCAATTTTTATAAATGAGGTACCGTTGGAAACGTATTGAAACTTTCTGGAAAAATATATTATTTTAAAGTTTTGGATGTAAGGGATGCCAACCAATTTAAAAAAAAATGTATTTGCTAATATCTGGTAAAAACCGAAAAAAAATAAAAATACACAAATTATTTTTTAACTTTTATTCGTATAAAATTAAAAAAAATTTTGACTACTATTTTAGAGATTATTCAATTCTAATTGGTTTTGTAGAAAAAAATTTTAAAATCGGTCTGAAAACAAAAAAGTTACGATGGTTACTCTGACGTTCTTTCAATAAAAAAGTTACAATGATCTGTATGGGTTCACAAGTATGCGCCCCACCTCAAGTCTGGGCCCCTCGAGCTCCATCATTAAATTGCTTTTGAATTAAAGGCAACATTCTTCTTCAAATTTAAAAAATAAAAATCGAAAAAATAATTATGATTTTTTGAGATATTAGCAAATATATATTTTTTTTAATATGTTAGCAACCCTGACATCTAAAATTTTCAAATAATATATTTTTTCTAGAAACTACTTTCCAATACCTTTCCAACGGTACCTCATTTATAAAAATTGTATAAAAACTCACGTAGATACAGTTAATTGAAAATTTCCCGATTCTGGCGTTTTCAGACGATTTGCAGAATTGAGAGGTCCATAACTTTTCAACAAATGGCGATAAAAAAAATATATGAGCACATGTTCTTAGAGTTTTAATAGGAATCTATAGCCTAAAAATAAAACAAATCGAAAGCCATGAGACGGACCCGTTTTGCGTTATGCTTGGAATGGGCGGGGTGCTTAAGAATTCATAAATGCGCTTAAGTTTTATTTATACTTAAAATTAATATTTATTTCAAATGTTAAAACTTCATTTTTTTTAAATCAATCAGTCATAGACTACACCTCACAGTATCAATTTGCGCAAGAGTCTAATATGAAGTTGAAAGATATACTGCTTTCACTCTTTTCTTTAGCCTCAAAAAGGTAATGAGTTTCTGCAAATGCGATGCCTACAAGAAACAATATTTTTAATGTATTATCTTCTTGCCATTCGTCTATTTCTTTTTCAAAGTATATTTAATCTACAGCAAGTTCGGTTTGCTTTGTATCTTTTTTGATCCGTCTTGAACAGTGGCGGATCTAGGATTTGTCAGATGGGGAGGGGGCAAGGAATAAAAAGCAAAAACAAAAACAAATCACAAATTAACTTTAAAAATTACATGTTTTTTCATCACAAATTTTTATATGTGGATGAGTAGTTTTTGCGCTATCAAACAAAATATTTTAAAAAATTTATTATTTTACGTAAAAATGCAAGTCAAAAATATTTTTAAAAATTCATACAAAATTGAAAACTCCAAAAAGTGATAAATTCTACCTTTTGATCTCAAAAATAAATTTTAAATAGATTAAATAAGCTCCAGCCGAAAGCAATTCGTGCAAAAATAAGGTCAGGAGCTGCATTTGAGTGTAGTAGGTATTAAAAGGCGACATTGCACTGTTTTTTAAATTTTTTTATTCAGATTTTGGATCGATCATTCCAAGTATGATATGAAATAAGACCCAAAATATTTTACATGATTTGCATTGAAAATATTTTGGCCATTATTTCATTTTTGATTTGGGCGTTATTTCATTTGTTTTGGGCTTTATTTTATTTTTTATTTTTGACGTTATTTAATTTTTTAAAGCCCGAAATATTTTGGGCGTTACTTCATTGCTTATTTTGGGCGTTGTTTTACTGAACCGAGAAATTGTAGATAAAATGTGCTTCCTCAAGAAAGAAGCTAATAAAACAACCAGCATAGCAAATATACCTGTACCTTCTATGGCAAGGACTCCAAAAAGCGTGGCTGCGTTGGTATCTCTTAGGGATGCCCGACGAAAAAATACATCGATGTTTTTTCTTTTTCGATGCGTCGAAATTGTACATTGAATTGTAAAAAAAACATCGATGTATCGTATGAAAGCATCGATGTTTTGATTTTTTCTCTATTTACTTAACATAACAATATTAATGAAATATTATGATAATTTTTTTATTTTGTATATCATGAAAAGATAAATGTAGATAACAAAGGAATAAGTCTATGGAGCTATAAGTTCCAATAGTGACGACCAAGGCTTTATAAAAATAATAATTTATTAATAGGATTTCTCTTCAGTATATTCCTTTGCTGGTTAGTGTTTGAGCAGCTTTCGAAAAAAATCTTTCAGATGGGACTGGGGTTGCCATAATAGTCAAATACTGGGAAGCCAATTTATACAAAATTGCGAACTAGGGTTTCAAATCCATCCAAATCGTCAATGAATTTTCGTTAAACCGCCCCACTGGACATTTTAAGTTAATTGGCAGTTCATCCTTCAAGCAATCCAATGTTCCATTATTTTTATAATTGTTTTAACACTTTTATTAACTATTAAATATTATCTTTTTGATAAATATGATAAATAATATGATAATATTAATATGATAAAATTTATTGTTGAATATTAAAAATTATAATATTTAAGAGAAGCAAATATTTAAAATAAGAATATTAAAAAAAAACCTGTAAGGTATATCTTCGACTTGGCCGAAATTAAAATACCACCACGGCCGATTCGTAAAGGTACAAAATCTTAAATTGTAGCTCTTTTTGTATGAGATTTCTTACAAAAAAAAATACATTCATATCAAATTATTTTCCTGCAGCGTAAGGACAAGCCTCTTTATAAAGTTTTAATTTTTAGGGTTGTACGGGAGGTGGGTGTATACTTGGGTGGTTGACGCCATTTTTTTTAACATGCCTCACTTTTGATATAAAATACACAAATACTGAATTTCAGTTTTGTTGTTTAAATATTAGCCTATTTATAGAATTTTCACTATTATGGACTGTGTGGGATATGAGTGTGTTGGTAGGCAATTAAATTTTGATATAAAATACAAATACATCTAATTTTTTGTTTGTAGCTTAACCCGGTAAGTCCCAGAACTACTTTGGTCACAGATTTAGCTTGTAAAGTTGTATACTTTTGTATTTCGACCACCTCAGTTCCAAAATGAAGTATTTTTTCCGACAAATTATGACACTGTTCCGGTAAATGCGAAGAACAAGCGTTACTATATGGTAACCGTGGATCGCCTAAGATACATGTTTTTTGTGAAATAAAAAAATTATATCTGGACTTATTTTTTAAAAAAGATCACAACAAATGGATGTTTTATCGCATTTTTATTGAATTTTAAGAAATTATTATATAAGAAAGATTATAAGTAAAAACAAAATGTATGAAAATAAAAAATAGGGATATATTTTGAAATAAAATCAATCATGCTTTGTTATGGTAGTTGGCGAAACATTTCAAAGTCCAACTTCGCGTTTTCCACAAGCTGTTCGTTTGTTAACTTTACAACTTTCACCCGCACAATGTCAACGATTGGAAGGTACTACAAAATGCTCAGTCTGATCATAGCGGAGAGTGTCGAGCTGAAGAATTGGAGATTTATATAATTAAAATAATGGATCGACTAATGTTGTTTTCAACCATGTCGCCAATTTCATCGTCTTCATCGAAATTTCGTAAATGTCGTCCACTAGCCATTACAACTTCACGGCTCCTTTTATTTGAGCCAGACAAACATTATCTGGGATACCCTCATATTCGTTCTCAGCATCATCTTCGCCATCCAAAGGTGGCTCGATTTAAATAGTAGGGGAGTGTGGGGTGTTGCGGGCTGTCTGCAAATTATATAATCTTGATAAATCGAGAGTGTATGGAACCCGTTATATGGAAAAGCAAAAGTCAAAGTTTCTTCCACATCGGCTTCAACTGATAAATTAATCGATTTTGTTGCATAGCAACGTGGCCAAACTGGCAGGAAACAAGTTTTTCCAATATTTAACAAATTAAATTTATTTTTTCTGGCGTCTGAGCTGAGCAGTGCACTAAAGAAGATAAGTACTCTGAAGTTTGATCCCCTATTCCAAAAATCAAAACGCGGCCGGAAGCCTATGCATGCAACCGTATTTACAACTTCCAAGAATGTGGCATTATTGAGGAAAAAATCCGACCAAAAGAAGAAAAAAAACGAAAACAAAAAAAATCGCTGAAGGAACCAGCGAAGCGTATTCGTCATACGAAATACCTATCGACAAGAGTTTTGTCACCAGGTGAGGAAGATGTTGACTTTTGCATCATTAGCAGGTCAAACGTGACAAAAAGTTTGAACGAAAACAAAACTGTTCATCTGCAGTGTGCCAAAATGAAAACCGGTTATTTCCACTGTACTCGCTGCGAATTAGCCGAATCAGATGAAAGCGAATAATTTTCTTGTCTGTATTTTTAATTTTTCCTATTTCAAATACAGACTCTTATACAAAAAATGCCATATTTTTATATTTATAGTAGTGTCTCACAACACCCTATAATTTTTTAAAATCCAAAAATCCCATCCTTTTTTTCAGGCTTCAAGGAAATTATCAAAATTTTTAAATTTAAAAAAATTGTGATCGCAGCATGTTAGGCCATTGAATAAGCTAAATAAAAAATGTTTCCAGAATAAAAATATTTACTTTTAAAGAAGTTATTGTCCAAAAACAAAACCTGTCTCACAACAGTGGGGTTGGAAGACCATTTAGTTGAATTTAATATTCTGTCTCATCGAGTTCTTGAATGTAATCAAGCATTTGTTGCAATGTTGTACAAAATATAAATACATTTGTTAAAAAAAGTGTTAAAACACATAAAACACGACTTAGAACAAAATATGTATCCAAGGTGACCCACGATTACCATATGGTAATGCCCTGAGTAAAATGTAAAGGAAATAAATAAAATAATATTTTGTCGGCAAAACTTTATATGCACTTCATAGTTTATTTCACTACCTATTGATTAGTGTAATTATTATTGAAATTGGTGTTAAAAGCAGCATTTTATGCATGTTTTGGCCAAAGTTAAAATACCCCCACGGCCGATTTTTAAGGGAAAATAATCTTAAAATCAAGAGAGCTTTTTGTATGAGATTTTGTATGAGTGATTTTATTATTTTTGTGTCTAAAATACATACATATCAAATTGTTTTTTTGCAGCTTAAATATAAGCCTTTTTATAAAGTTTTAAATTTAAGGGTTGTATGGGAGGTGGGCGTGTTAGTTTGTGTATGACGCCCATTTTTCTAACAAACCTCAGTTTTGACGCAGAATATACGAATACCGAGTTTCCGTCTTGTAACTTTAATATTAGCCTCTTTAAGATTTTTCAATTTTGGGGTTGTTTGGGAGGTGGGCGTGTTAGAAGGTGGATGACGCCCGTTTTTCTGCCACACCACATTTTTGACATAAAAAACACAAATACCGAGTTTCCGTCTTGTAACTTTAATATTAGCCTCTTTATCGTTTTCAATATTGGGGATGTTTGGGAGGTGGGCGTGTTAGTAGGTGAATGACGCCCATTTTTCTAACACATCTTAGTTTTAACATAGAATACACAAATACTGAATTTCAGTATTGTAGCTTTAAGATTAGCTTCTTTATAGAGTTTTCAAATTTGGGGTTGTATGGGAGGTAGGTGTGGTTTTCATCCGATTTAGACCATTCTCGAACTTGATCTTAGTTTTTTAAAAAAAGCTTAAATATCGAATTTCATTATGATAGCTTGAAAATTACGGCTGTTATGGTGTCGACAGACAGGAGGACAGTCGGACAGACAGACGGACATGGCTAAATCAACTCAGGTGGTGATGCTGATCAAGAATATATATACTTTTCTATACCTACCATACCTCCTTTTGGGTGTCACACACCTCGTGGCAAAATTAATATACCCCTTACGCAGTACGCGTGGGGGTATAAAAATTGTTTTTAAATAACATCTTGATTGCAAAAATTTTTTCAATGGGAGTTATATTTTGGTATGCAAAAATGCATAGAAAACTATACGTATATCTTTTTAACGAAAAAAATATTTCCAAACGGTTTTCAATATTAAAAAGATAAAGATATAACCTCTATAAATATATACTTATTTTAAATAAGTATTTTTACCAACTTTAATATTTCCTTTAAATCGAAGAAAGAGATTTTTAACATGTATTTGCAGTTCCGAAAACAATGAATCTACGTTAAATCTTATTTAATTTTTGAAATCAGCGGCAAGTCCATCATCATAAATAATTTCTTAAGAATCGAACGACTTCTTGTATTTATTCCTCATTTTTGAATGGGCTCAAAGTACTTGTCACCTCAATTTGCAATGCGATATCTTCGCTAATTGAACTTAGAATAACACAAATTTACACTTGTTGGCAAGCAACAATTGTTGCACGTAAAATACCTTTTTCTTTTGGAGTGTTGTTATGTAGCTTAAGAGTTATTCATGTAAATGTAACGGCATATTTTGCATTACGATACGGTGAATTATTTCGGGTTATAGAGAAGCCTATTTATAGAGTTTTCAATTTTGGTGTTGTATGGGAGATGAGCGTTTTAGCTAGTGGATGACGCCCATTTTTCTAACACACCTTACTTTCGGCGTAAAACACATAAATACCGAATTTCAGTTTTGTTGCTTAACTAATAGCCTTATACAGTTTTCATTATTGTGGTTGTAAGGGATGTATTCATGGTTTTCATCCGATTTAGCTCATTTTCGAACTAGATCTTCGATTTTTAGAAGAAAGCTAAAATATCGAATTTCATGACTATAAATTGAAAATAACGACTGTAATCGTGTCGATACACAGACAGACGGACAGACAGACGGACAGACAGACGGACAGACAGACGGACATGGATAAATCAACCCAGGTGGTGATGTTGATGAAGAATATATATACTTTTCTATACCTACCACGCCTCCTTATGGCCGTAACACATTTCTTGACAAAATTAATATACCACTTACGCAGTACTCGTGGGGGTATAAAAAGGAACATTAAAAAATGTATGTGAAAATGGGAAAGCACTCTAAAGAAACAATTAATGAAAAACATATAAAAAAAAACTTGCAAATATGAAATCCAGAACAAATATGAATCCATAAAAAGTGTGACATGACAAAAACGCACAAAAAAATAATAATCTTAAGATATTGGTAGAAACCACTTCTGGATATAAAAAATGCAGGTGAAATTCTAAGTATTTGTAAGAAAACAAGTTTGTAAATAACTTTAAAAAAGTGCATAGAAAAGTGAGCTGTTAAAGGTTGTGTCTCCTTTAGCCTTAACCCTTTTTGTTTTATATCCATATTTCATATCTGATTATATATCCATATTTCGAATATCTGCTCATCGAATAATAAATTGAACTGCTACTGGTACGATTTGATACCACAACTAAAATTCTCGAATTGTCCTTGAGACGGTTGTCTGATGAGTTCTAATATTTTCACCAACTCAGCTTTGAAAACCGGGGTTATCTAAAAATCTTAGATGCATTCGCATTTTTTCACTATTTATTAATGCACCACCGCGTGATTCCGTGGATTGGCCAAGGAATTATTCTACCAAATAATCAGTATTTTCTTTATTAAATTGAAATATACATTTTATAAAATTTAATTTATATATATATACTTATAACTTTTTGAAGGATGAAAATATGCTAGTACCTACTCTGCCATTTGGGCTAATTTAATTTAATTCGAGATCACTGCATAGGAGACTCAACATAAAGTGGGAATATTCTTATATGAGTGAGTTTCATCTGACTTTTAAACATACGATTTTGAGATTATTCTCGTCTAGAGCTTTCTTTTCAAGTATCAGCTCAGGCATTGAGATCCATCTCTGGACTCGAGATTAAGCTCAAGATATTTCGATTTTTATGCATACGAAAGCGAGGAACTTGTTGAAAAATCGAGTAAAAATCAATTGCTCATTTTTATGCATAAGACCCTAAAAGATTCAATCTCTTTGTTTTTAAGATCCAAACAATGTTGTCAACCTATTTTGGAATCAGTGTTGTGAGAAATTTTTAAGAATGGTCTTTAAAAATATAGCTAGAGAAGATAAGTCGACTTTCAAAAAAGCTAAAGAAAGGCTAGATTTGTCAATTTTGTGAATATACATGCGTTTGTATATATTTACAGTGTGACAAATATGTGTCCATACAAAACTTTGTAGCACTGTATCTTTTGGAAACATAGTGTTATTAAAAACAAATTGGCCATTTCAGCCCTTGAAAGGACTTTGACCGAGCTTCTTATGATCAATTGTGTTGTGTGTGTTATTAAATGTTTGCACACAATTGACCGAGAACTGGACCTACATGTTTTATTCCAGCTCCGAACGGCTAAAGTTCATGTTCTCAAGAAGCTTTACATGGCATTATTTATTTACTCTCTGAGGTTTGCCATTGTCTGCAGAGAGGTGGTGACCGATCAGAAAAATTTTTTATTGAAAAAACTTTTCGCCGCGGCTGGGGATCGAACCCGGTCTCCGAGCATGCTAATCCACACACTTTACCTGCATGCCACGGTCACCATTGAAAATATAGTAAAATTTTAAAAATTTGCATTACAAAATATTTGTTAGAGTTTCAGTTATATAGAAAATTACATTTACATTGTTTAAGTAGCGACAGTTTAAAGTTATTCGGTATGGTTGATTTACGCTCCTTAATTGTTAATAAATACAAAAGTGGCTTAAGTTGTGGAGTAATCTTCCGCCATTTGTCACATTAAGGAGTGAAGAGAAATTACGTAATTATACGATCAAGCGATTTCTGGATACTGGATTCATACAAGACCGTTAGAAAAGTGGGAGAAAACGGAACGTCCGTACCGCGAATACTATTAAAATAGTGAGAAAACTAATTCGACGAAATTGTGACTGTCCAGCACAAAAGATGGCTAAAAATATTGGAATGAACCGAGCATCTTTAAGGCTCCTTTTGCATTGCGACGTCAATATGAAAGCCTTTAAAAAGAAGAAAATGCATGGCTTACTAACTCAACAGTCGACAAGCAATTGCAAAGATCGAAACTTATCCTTTCTTGGCACGTGGGCGATGATATCGTTTTTCCGATGATAAACTTTTCGTTCTGGAGGCATTGCACCACACGCAAAATGACAGATTATGGGAAGTATCATACAAGGATATCTCAAATGACAAAAAGCATGTGTCAAGATACCAAAACTCATCATCCATTATGGCCTGGGATGCGATATCCAGAAAAGGTAAAATGCCGCTAGTCTTCATTGCAAAGGTATAAAAATAAACGCTCAGTATTACCTAGATGAAGTCTTGCAAAATTATCTGAAGCCTAGCGTAGAGGCCATGTATGGAACTGAATGGAACGTATGGAACGTAGAGACCATGTATATTGCTTCCAGCAAGATGGCGCACCTGCTCACACCGCTGAACTGGTTCAAGACAAGTGTGAGCAAAACTTAACAGATTTTATACCTTAAGATGAATGGCCACCTAGCTCACCAGAATGCAGTCCATTGGACTTTTTGAGGATATATGGAACAGCGACTTAGGAATATAAGTACAATAGCTTGAAGGATTTTAAAGTTGCTATTATTGACGAGTGGAACAAAATACCAATGGAAGTAGTGCGTGCTGCGTGTAACAATTTTGATTGCAGACTTCAGCGGGTTGTGGCTAATAAAGGGCTGGCCATCGAATAATTGTCATATAAATGAATTCTTTAAACTTTATTTAATATTTGTGCATTCATATTTCTTAAAATAAAATTAAGCTTTATTGAAAAGACCTACTTTTTTTTTGTATCAACACATATTTATCACACTGTATATACTATATGAATTGGATCTAAAAAGGAACAATACCAAAAACAAAACATGTTTGAAATTGATTAAAACAGAATTCAGTCTTTCAAGTTTAAATATATAATAAGCATAAAACTTTAACAGTTGAAAAATTGCACCAACAAGCTTTTAAAATACAAACGATTAACAAAAACAAATTCATTATTTCAATCTTATAAATATATATTATTCATTCAAGTGCGGTCGGTAAAAAAACGTTGAACGTCTACAGTTTTAAAGTATATAAGTATCTCAAAAAATATTTCCTCCTCTTCTGAAGAATCAGAACATACATATATGGAAGCATGTGTTTTTTTCTTTTAAGAGCATATCGTATCGTAAGAAGAGAATTTGGAATGCCAGTTTGAATATGGTTTCTATGCTTGTTTTTTACAAATTTCATTCTATTAAATATTCTTTGTACCTCAGCTTTGCTTACTGGCAAAATAAAAAAAAATAAAAACCAAACTGATAGTTTTTGGAACGGATCTGCATTCAGAGAACTACTTATACTCTCTTAACAAAAAAAAAAACAAATTGGCCATTTCAGCCCTTGAAAGGACTTTGACCGAGCTTCTTATGATCAATAGTGTTGTGTGTGTTATTAAATGATTGCACACAATTGACCGAGAACTGGACCTACATGTTTTATGCCGACTCCGAACGGCTAAAGTTTATGTTCTCAAGAAGCTTTACATGGCATTATTTATTTACTCTCTGAGGTTTGCCATTGTCTGCAGAGAGGTGGTGACCGATCAGAAAAAATTTTTATTGAAAAATCTATTGGCCGCGGCTAGGGATCGAACCCGGGCTCCGAGCATTCTAAGCCACACACTTAACCTGCATGCCACGGTCACCACTTATACTCTCTTACTAAAGTATAATAAGAGCAATGCAAGGCTAACACTTTCAAAATTGCATACAAACGTCAGAAAAATTGGATGTGGTAACGTGTCTTTAAGCAATATATTAAAAAAGGCTAGAAAGGCTAGAACAAAACAAAAAAGGCTAAAAATAAGCTAGAAGCTTGATGGTAATTTCCGATACTAGACGACAAAAAAGGCTAAAACTAGCCTCAAAAAGGCTAGACTGGCAACACTGTTTGTAATATATAACTAGGTAAGACCACTTTGAGAACGGTTATTTCTAGTAAACCTTCTTGTTGTAGGCCTTTTTCGTAGGACTTTTTCCTGCACATTTTTTATATTTTTAAATTATGTCGCATTTATTTTTAAGAGATAAAACACACACAATTCACAAATGAATCAAAACGCTTTGAAAACAAAATATGCGCTATTTTGAAACTGCCAAAAAATTACAAGAACAATTCGACAGCAGATGATTTACAATTAATTTTTCATGTTTTAACGCTTTTTAATGGTTTTATGTCGTGAATTCTGATGTACACGTTACACAGCTTTTCAAACGTTTATGCTACAGAGTAGTCAATATAAAAAGTAAACTGTTCACTTGAGGCGGCGTTCACGTTAGCCTATGTTCACCCCAACCAAATACTACGGTACCGGTGCCACAAAACAATCAAAAGTTAAAAACTAATTAAAAAAAAGAAATAGTCTGAGTAACTAAGAATTAAATTTTGCGCATAAAAAAGTGAGTCTTTGTAATAATTTTTTGAGCTAGAGTTCATATCGTTTCTTAAAATGGAATTTCGAGGAAAGCATGCAAGCTCTGACTGACGCCTTAGAAATTTAACTTTAACATTTTATTACATACTTTAAAGATGTTTTCCAATAAAATGAGTGAACAATTTAAAAATTGCTTTAAATATTTTATAAGAATTAAATTTGCATTTTTAAATTATGTGGAGCTCTTACCTAGACTATTTATTATTTTGTCCACAAGAACACAAATATTTATATAACATCTTATATAAATATTAATATATATATATAGTTACACTTAAAAATGAAAAAAACTTGCCAAACTTTTGTAGTCAGCTATCCATTAAATCACTATTCCAATGAAGCTGCATCTCTCTAGAACCAGAATCTTGTTAATTTTGCTAACTCACAGTTAATTCTAAACTTCCGACGGCACTTCAATAACGTAATGCAGAAAATTGCACTTTAGTATTTAATGATCAATTCTTCCGTTTAGTAGCAATTCATTTCGAACAATTTGCATCTAATTTCTTACAAACAAAATTAGATTTTTATTTTGAATTGAAGATTGTTTAATCACCGCTGCAGTAATAACAGCAGCGAAATTAGGAAAAAACTACAGCAACTTTTATATTATGTTCTGGGAAAATTCACTTGGTTCAATTTTATTTCGAATTTTCTTGAACATTTTGAATGAAGCCTTTTTATGGACGCACTTGATTTAACACACACAGTCTGACATGCACACGCGCTAAAGTACCCACGCACACACGCACCTTGGACAGCAATTGGATGCCATTATTAAAGTAAGAAAAAAAAACAAAAAACATAATAACCAGCAACAAATTGGAATCGTTTGTGATGAATTAAGTTTGCTTATCCGTTGAATTCTTTGCGCCCGAAAGATTGCGCTGCTATTCGCGTCAACAATAACACAAAAGAAAAAAAACAAAAAAATTACTAAACAATGCGACGATTGACAATTTATCTGGGAAACACGGCTGGAGCAACCTGGAGTGTCCTTTGTGAATTTTTTTGAAAGCCACTAAAATGGCAAATAATACGCTGCAGTTAAGTATTCCAGAATCAAGAGTCCTGGCGCAGCCATTTACGCCAAGATTCGAACTAGAGCATTAAACTGCAAGCAGCAGTGCAGAGGCAGCCGAAACGAACGTGAGTTCAGAGATACGCAGATACGTAGATGCAGAGACACCGTTTTGCACTTGGCCATTGTTGGAGCGCTATGTTGAGTGAGGGGCAGAAGCAACAGCACAAGTGCCAGCAGAAGAGCTCGTCCATCAGATGAGGGTTGTTGTTATGCAGCCTTCCTTACAGCACTTGCGTCGTTTGGATTCTGCTGCTGTTAGCTCTTTTCTTCTTTTATTCGAACTTCGAAACTTCGCAATGTTGTGCGATGAGAACGCGCACAAATACTAATGGTCGCACAGAGAAAATATTTGCTCATTCACTTTGAGGATGTTAAAGAGGCTTACATACGTGTGTAGCAGCTAACAGAGACGAAACCCGAGTTAGCCTTCGTCACAGTCAAGCACACTGATTTGCAATATGTTGCAACATTCATACTTTGGAACTACTGGGGAAGGAGACGCCGATTAAAGTAGTGGCGAAGTTGAAGCTGGCTTAGGTCAAAATATCTTGAGATTGCTGGGAAGGAGCAAGCCCCAGTTAGGCAAAGGTGAAAAATGACTGCATTTTTTGTTGCTTTTTAAAAGCGTTCAATGAGTGTTTGATGAATTGCACCTATTTGAAAATAATACCAAATTGGTCATTTTAGCTCTTGAAAGGACTTTTCTAATCAATTGTGTTCTGCGTGTTGTTAAATATTTTTTTTTACAAATGATCGAGAACTGAACCTCCAAGTTTTACGTCAACTACGAACGAGTTATGTTCATTAACATTTTTATGTTCGGCTCTATTTGTCGTTTGCCTTTGTCTGCATTGTGGGGGCGGCCGAGCATAAAAATTAATTTATATTCAATAAGTTTTTGCTCAGATAGATAGATTCTAGTTGGTATAGAACAGTTTACGCTGGTGTAAAGGACATAAGGGACACTTGATAGGTAATTAAATACAGTGAAACCTCCCATAATGGGACACCGTTAGTCGTGATGTAGGATTTATATGGTTGTAGGAGGGATAAAAAAAGCCTATATAAATAAATTTTTCACTGAATAAAACTGAATAAAATTAATAAATCCGTCAATTAAATTACAAAACATTATGCATATTTAAAAATATGAATTTTTCGCTATTTTGCCAACACTCATTTGACGCAGTTTTTTTTTTACTCGTCTTGGATTTATTCAGAAATATAGTTGTTCTGGCTTCTAGCCTTTATGCGAATCGGAACAGATTTCTTCTCAGCCTATTTGAGAAGCTTTGAGCCTAAGAATTGTTTTGGTGAACATTTATGCTAGAATATCATTTAGAACGAATGACTACTTATTTTTCAGAATTTCTATAGCATACTTTTTCACATTTCTTGCAACCGAACAAGTTCGTGAACATATCCTACTGTGTGTGGACCATTTGGTGTGAGGTTTTTGGTTTTTTTGGGCAGATCTGCAGTGACAATATTTATCGAAACGAAAACGATGCTGCTGCTTCAACTTTCGAACTCAGTGAAAGTTGCAGTCAGTCAAAGCAATAACCGTAGAAACTTTCGACTGCTGAAGTGCTTTGCAGTCTATCAGCGATTGCTTTTTGCTTTGACTGCGACTGCAAAATTTTTAGAAGCATAAGTTTAAGCAACTGCAAAGAAAGTGACAAGTTCTTGAAGTTTTTAAACGCTGGTTGAGACAGTAGCGAAAATCTTTCAAGTTATCGAATGCTTGGGTTGTTTGATTTGCTTCATACAGAACATCTTTCTGTATTACATGTAATATTAATCCTACACTGAAATACATTACACTACATATTGTGTTAACTGATGAATACAAGGTATTTGCATAGTAATTATATATATATATTAAGCCGGATCGAAATTTAGACATCGCCGGACACCAACTCAAAAGTTAGAGGGACTCTTAAAAACTATTTCTGCATCATTTTTTTTTTGGATCGGAGAAATCCCCATGGAGCGGTTTTGGTTCTCCTTAACCCTTTTTTTGGCCAAAAAATCAAGTTTTTTGCCTATAACTTTTTTTTTCTTCAGAATACATACCCAAGATAAGCAAAAAAGTTAAGATTGTGATAGTACACAAATATTGGTTAAAAAAAATTTTAAAATTTGTTGTCCTTACAAACTCTTTTGAGACCCCAAAAAATCGATATATCATCATTTTTGAAAAGGTGGTTTTTTTAAACACCTATAAAATATTTCAAGCAATTCATATGCATTTATGCTTAGTGAAAAGATATTGAGCACTTCTTTCCATTGATATATCTTATGGTGTAGTTTAACCAAAACTAAGTGCCACAATTATATAAAACATGAGAAATTGATATTCAGAAGGATTCTTTAGCTTAATTATTATTTAATTGCCTTAATTACCGTTTGATTTTGACAAATCTTGGTATGTTTAAGTTTTTAGGTACGCTAAATCGAATTCTGACAACCATTTTTTAGAAAAGTATACGCCAGATGGCGCTCCAGTACAAAATACATGAATTTCGAAAATATTTTTTTTTAACGCCAACAATATACGTATTTTTCATGGAACTCACTTTTGATAAAACCACTCCATACGTTATACCAATGGAAAGAATAGCTCAATACTTTACCAATAAGCTTAAATGCATATGAATACCACGAAAAATGTATATTTTATAGGTGTTTAAAAAAAACACCTTTTCGAAAATGATGAAATATCGATTTTTTGGGGTCTCAAAAGAGTTTGTAAGGACAACAAATTTCAAAATTTTTTTTAACCAATATTTGTTTACTATCACAATCTTTACTTTTTTGCTTATCTTGGGTATGCATTCTGAAGAAAAAAAAAAAGTTATAGGCAAAAAACTTGATTTTTTGGCCAAAAAATGGGTTCATGAGAACCAAAAATGATGCAGAAATAGTTTTTAAGAGTCCCTCTTACTTTTGAGTCGGTGTCCGGATGACTTTATTTTTCTCCATACAAAATCGATCCGGCTTAATATATATAATAGTTAATAGTTCTTAATATACATATCGCACACTAAATACAAAACAGTCACAACTCAAAATTTTTTTATATCGACTTTTTGATTTATATCTTTTTGATTTTGTGTGTTTAAATGAAAATAGTTTTTCTTCTGCAGTTTCAACCAAAGTGTTTTATTTTTCACTTCTCCTGAAAAGTTATGTTTTTTGAGTTGTGACTGTTTTATATTTCGTGTGCGATATGTATTATTTATGCAACAAAAAGCACAAACCACGATACGCATGATTGCAATGGCTATGGTTTGAAACATATTCAAACACACAAAAACAAGAACATATAAAATTTTAGCCGTTCGGAGTCATCATAAAACAAGTAGGTGCGGTTCTCTGTCAATTGTGTGCAAACATTTAATAACACACACACAACACAATTGTTTATAAGAAGCTCGGTCAAAGTCCTTTCAAGGGCTGAAATGGCCAATTTGTTTTTTTTTTAAAGAATATTTAAAAAAATTGTTAAATAATAGAGAGATATAACGGATTTATTGTAGATCTATTGATCATCACTAGATCATCTGAAACCAAAAACTCAAAATGCTTTTTTTAGTTTATTACTTTATCTCCCCAGTCTCGTCGAGTTTTTTTAATTGTTGGCACCATTTTGAAGCCAAAATGACGATTTTTGACGAAAAAAATCGACCTATTTGTTATTGTGAAATTGTTAGAAATTAAAATATACTAAAAGCTATTTACATGTAGAATATGTGTACAAAATTTCAAAACGATCGGTTCAATAGTTTTTCCTTAGGTTGGTCACCGACTTTAAAAGTAACATGTTTGAGAAAATCGATTTAAAGTTTTGTACACGTCGGTTGTTACGTTCGAGGTACACTTACTTATAAATGCATATCTTCGTTAGTTTCACTCGGATCAACTTGGACACAATATTTTTGAGATATTGTACATTCATATAACAAAAATTAAAAAAATCGTAAAACGAAATGTGTAAAAACCTTACCCCCCGTAAAGTTAAACGCGCTAACGGCGCACAGTTTTTAATTTCATACAAGTTAGACGGAGAAAGTTATTTTGTAATATATTAAAGGAAACATTATAGGAAAACTAGCTGGTACCCAGCGCATTGCTGCCGTCCTTGTCCAATGTCTGCTCCAGTTTGCCAATAGAAGGCCATCAACAAAAAGTAACTCCACTATGAGTTTCAATATTCTGTGACCATTATTTCCAAAGATATTAAATAAAAACAATTGACTTTTATGGGCGGATCAAAACCCCTTGTCCAATACCCGCTTTAGTAGAGTAGTGGAATATCACCAAATAGTTACTACAAATCGAGTTTCCTTACTATTTAAGACCGCACATTGCACAATGCTCATTCTAGCATTCCATAAGCAGGACACCACCAAATAGTAACTCCATTCTGAGTTTAAATGTTCTGTGTCTTTTACTTCTATAGCTAGGGGCAGAGTCACGCCCCGTTTTACTACATCCGTGTCTGTTTTATAATAGAAAGACCTGGCCAATCAGTTGCTTTATACTGAGTTTCATTGTTATACGACATTTTGTTCCAAATCTCTGCGATATCAAAAATTTTATGGGCGGTGCCCCCTGACCACCTTTCCAAAGATCGCTAAAATTTAAAATTAGTTCGTACCGAGTTTCATTGATGTGTGACTTATAGACGAAAGTAGAACCGAAAAATTTGTGTTCTTAAAAAGTGCCACGCCCCTCTTGGATAAGAGATTCAAAAATACTTTAAGACTTATTCTCATACCTACCAAGTGCACAAAAAAATTTCACTAAAATCGGTCCAGCCGTTTCAGAGGAGTTCAAACATTAACACCGTGACACGAGATTTTTATATAAAGTATGTAACAAAACTGATCACATTTTTTAATCAAAAGAGAAAGATTGTTTTTTTATATCGTTTGAAGTTTACTTCTCATCGATTGCTATGTAATTTAATATAATCATGTACAATAGGCAAAGTGGGTAAATATATAAACTCATCATGTATAAACAGTAAACATTATTAATTTCATTACCAATATGTTATTTCGTTATGAAAAACTGAGGATATAAAATTGAAATAACTTAAACTCGAAACGTGGAAGTTTGAAGTAAATTTTTTTACAAATCGTTAGGATTGAACCAAATCTAGAAGTCCCCAGTGTTCTTCCAAAACTAAATCTTTATTAAACTTATCTCTCAAAAATTTTATTTTAATATGAAATCCATTAAAGTTGACCCACCCTACACCCTAGATTTATGCCTAATTACTTCGTAGAATTCATAAAAGTGACAACGACCTCAGAAAATGCCATTGCATACGATTAGCTATAGAATCATCATTTTGTTCGAAATGTTCCATGGATCCCATAAAAAAAGCAATGACCTATCTGTGCTTTCAGATAATTCCATTGCAACTGGTTGGCCAAAGAATCATCCATTTTTGTCCAAATGTTGAATGGAACTTGGTAGTGCATACGATTAGCTATAGAATCATCATTTTGTTCGAAATGTTCCATGGATCCCATAAAAAATGCAATGACCTATCTGTGCTTTCAGATAATTCCATTGCATCCGATTGGCCATAGAATCATCAATTTTGGTCCAAATGTTCCATGGAACCCATGAAAGTTCCAATGACCCGCCTGTGACCTCAGATAATCCTATTTGCACCCAACAGGCAGATCATTGGCTTTTAAATGGAGAAAGTGTCATTCCTGTGCCATTTCTCCATGGAGAATTGAATGGGATTATCTAAGGTCACAGGCGGGTCATTGAAACTTTTGTGGGTTCCATTCAACATTTGGACAAAAATGGATGATTCTTTGGCCAACCAGTTGCAATGGGATTATCTGATGTCACAGATGGGTCATTGGATTTTTTATGGGATCCATGGAACATTTCGCACAAAATGGATTATTCTATAGACAATCGTATGCAATGGGATTTTCTGAGGTCATTACAAGTACTTAGACATAAATGGATGATTTTGTGGTCAAGCGGATGTAACTGGATGTAACTGGTTATCTGAGGTCTAGGGTGGGTCAAGTTTAATGGATTTCATATTAAAATAAAATTTTTGAGTGATAAGCTTTATATAGATTTAATTTTGGAAGAACTCTGGGGACTTCTAGATTTGGTTCAATCCTCACGATTTGTACAAAATTTTACTTCTGACTTTCACGTTTCGAGTTTAAGTTATTTCAATTTTATTTCCTCAGTTTTTGGTAACGACATTACATATTGGTAATGAAATTAATAATGTTTACTATTTATACATGAAGAGTTTATATATTTACCCACTTTGCCTATTGTACATGATTATTTTAAATTCCAAGGCACGCACTCTTTGTTTTTTTATTTTTGTACTTTCTTTTTTCTATGAAAGATTAATGAAATAAAAAATAATGTTCCTTTTTAAAAAATAATTATAAATATATTCAAACATGAATTTAATAAATTCGAGTTATTTGTTTATTTTGTATATTTACTTGCTGTTGCTGATATTAATATTCATTCAGGTATTTATAATTTTTATTTATTATTTTTCTCTTAAATTCTCTGTTTCAATGTTTGTTTTAAGTTATATTAAGGTAAATGTACGGAATTCCGTAAGGTTAAGGAATCTTTTTGCTTAATGAATAATTTTAGAGAGGTAAAAAGACATTTTGAGAAAAGATCTTTTTAAGAGATTTGGACATGTATTTTTTTTAATTACAAAATAGTAAGTAGGGAGAAAAGTTGTTTTTAAGAGAAAATTTGAAAACATTTTCAAATTTACCCAAATGTCTCTAATGCCGTGATAAAATTTGTTGATTGAATTTACTCCGTAAAGTCTCTAATTCCGTAAAAAATCCAAACCATAAGTTCAAGGGTTTCTATTGTAATTTTTTAAGTAATGTGATGACATTTGATGCATTCTTAAATTTTTTCAAAATTCATTTTAGTAACGAAACATGAAATAAGGTTTGAATGGTAATGTAATTTTCTGGATTACATGGGATTGAAAAAAATGTTTAACCTTAGTGTCAACACCCGCATACCCGGGTATGTCTTTCATATTCAAATTGCCATATATTGGATTCTAATGTGTCCAAAATATTGTTTTCTATTAAATTGCAAAATTTGAAATTAATATCTGCCGCAGAACGCAATATTTTAGGGGCGGCACTAAAGCTAAATAAAGCCTTTTACAAAATAAATATGTGTACAATATCATTTTAAGGTGTACAAACAAAAGAAAGAACTAAAATTAATGAATAAATTTGGCCACCACTGTAAATGTAACTATATTAATGAACTTCGTATTGACATAATATTTAGGCATGTGCGAGTAACTCGGCTACGACTTGAAACTCGCATTGAATAACTGGTGTTTTCGAGTAACTCGAAGTTTTTTAGTGCTTTAACTTATCAGTGGAAATGCCCAGTAGAAAAGTGGTTTAACAGAATAACGTTTTTCAACTTTAGGTATATTTGGTAAAAATAGCTGTTTTGTGCTTTGATGTATTGAGTGTGGGAGAAAGGCGGAATTTTCGTTTGGTTATGGCGAATTGTAAGTTCAGAGTGCATGTTAAGAAATAAGACTTATGCGTATAATTTTAAGTCGTATCTATTTTATTTCTGATTTTTGAAGGGATTTCACTGTTTTAATAAAATCACTTTGGAGAGGAGTAAGGCGTGGTCTAAACTGATTTAGGTCATTTTCTTATTTAATAATTTAATTATTAATTTTGAAGGATTGATTTTGAAAAATGGCCACAATGTCATGTTCTTGCTGAAAAACACGCAATTCTTACTCCTTTGATTCTCCTGAATGATAAGTTGGAATGTAAACTGAATGAATTCTGTCACGAAGAAATTGACAAGAAAGAATTTCTCGTTGAGAGAAAAATACTTCAGAATATTGTTTCTATTTCTCACAAAGAAACTGTTATTGTATGAAAGGTCCACTTGAACTTTTAAATTTTTTTTGTATATAGAAAACGCAGTTCCAAACATTGTTTACCTGTTACGAAAGATGCGTACTAACCATACTAACCATTGCTGTTAGTATTGCCACTTGTAAGAGAAGCTTTTCTAAGCTCCATTCTAGGCTTTTATTCATAAAAACCTACATTAGAACTACAATGAGTGCGTCTCGCCTACAAAATCTTGCCATATTATCTATAGAATACAAGTTAAGTAATGAAATAAACTTTGACATTGTAATTAACGATTTTGCTGATAAAAAAACAAGAAAAATAATAATTTCATAAAATATTAAATAAAAAAAAATTGTATTTGTATAAATTTCTTTTTCGGCGTCATTAAGGAATAAACTTTTTTATCGTTGGCCTAATTCTAATATGACGAAAGTCAACATTTGGAATAATAGCGATTATTTACGTTTAAGGGGCTGACGCCTTCAAAATTTTGTTTATTTTAATGTTTTTAAATGTGTATAAGTTCAATAAAAATAAGATATAATTTTGAAAAATTAGAAATATATTTTTCGGAAAAATATTACTATTATTGTTAAAAATATTTAAATATTATTATTAGTATTTTAGAACACTTTATTCTTTCCTGTTTTTTCAAAATCAAGTAAATTTAAAGTTGCTTGGTTTTTTTGTATAATTTCAATTAAAACACAATTGTTTAGAAAATAAGTTGAACATTTGTTACAATTTTAATTTGCAAGTTATTTAGGGAAAATTTAAAAAAAAATTCACAAGTATCTTATTAAGTAAATTATATATAAATCTATTCATTAAACTCAATAAAAAATCTTTTGTTACTATTTTGAATAAAATTAAAAGAACATATAAATAAATTCATGAATTTTGGTATTATGTCATGGCTTGTAAAACCAATAGAAAGATCCTTAGAATCTGCACATTCCTTAAAATCTTCCCAAAAATTAATTTTTGTGTTATCATGTATTAAAGGAATTAATTAATCAATAATATCCTCCTTTTAAGATGGGTTTTTCACGACTTCCTTATTTGTATTTGAAAATTTCAGAAGATCTTTTTGATGAACTAATGTGCATTCAAAAAGCTTTGCATCGGTTTCGAAGGAAGTTTTATAAAAAATTAAAATAATCCTTTTTGAATTCTTCTGAAAATTTTTCATTACATTTTTTTTTGCAATTGCTGTATGCTGGATGCAATAATCTTTTCTTTGCAGCACGATTGAAAACGAATGTTTAAGAATCCTTTGTAGTACGATTGGAAAAGATTGTTTGAGAATCTTCAGATCGAGTATCCATGAAATGATTGTCCATGAGCGCATTTTTTCGCATAAAATTTTACTTCGTTTAATTAAAGTGCTGAAAGTACTGAAGTTACTTGGTTTTGTTGTAACCCATTTTAATCTAATCAAGGCATTTCAAGTTACTTGTTTTATTTTTTTTTTTAAATATTAGTGTTTAGTAATGAGTAGGCAAAAATGGATTGAAGTTTTTCGTAGACTTTTTGCTAAAGATTTTAGAACATGATAGAAAAATAAAACCACGGGTTAAACACGGGAGAAATGAGAGCAAAAACAGACTCTTGCGCGCGTTTTGCTCTATTTTTTCCAAACTTGCGTCGTATTAGAAATAAGTTGATGATATGTATCTTAGAATTTTTTTTTATATAATTGAGAACAATGAAAGACCACATTCTATATTATATCAAAGATGTTTTTTTTATAGCATTATAAAGAGGCTAAGCATTTTATAGCGGGCGGCTTAGCCTCTCGGTACGCCACTGCTTAAGATGTGGATTATTTTCTATATACATATATAACAAACGCTAATGCAAATGCAGCCACTTCTAATATTTTATAAAAAATGCCAAGGGCCATCTTTTTGTTATCCTTTTTGTTGAATATTTCCCAAGGCATTTGTTGATGTTATCAACGCCTCCTTTGCTCCTGTTTGTAGTCTGGAGTCATGACCGGTTTGTTTTTTGGACCTTCAACTGTGGTACACATAGATATGTTGCTGCTTAGAACACATAGATATGTTGCTGCTAAATCCAAAAAGTGATGATTGGATTTCTCTGCCCCTTGGATTAGCAAATTCACTGGGCACAAACGTGCATTTCCTATTCAACGTGCCTAATATGGTGAAATATGCCTAATACAAAAATAGAAATGCGTTATTATAATTCCAGTATTGCCATATTATAGTAAATTACAGTTTTTCAGACACAAGCGTAGTTTAAATTTACAGTTTTTTTAAAAAAATCTGGCAATACCTGCATATTTCCTACCTAAAATCCGGTTTATAGGATTAAAACATCAAAATGTTAACAAAAAAACATATAATATGATACACATTCATATTATTTTAATACAAAATACACTGGCATACCCCGGTATCCGGGTGTTCGGTCATGTACAATTTTTCGGGTGTTGACACAACGGTTAATAGAATAAAAATAAAACCTTTTAGTGGAGGTAATTTATACTGAACGCCATGATTCTTGATTTGTTCTGGAGGTCTTACTTTTTAAAGCACATCTATTTTGGTGTCAGTAACATGGTTTTGACCTCTTAGCGCCGAGGAGTAACCAAAATGTAAGCGACTTTTCCTAGAAACTTTTCTTATTCATATTTTCTAAAACATAATATCCTTTCAAAACAAATAGTTCATTGATTAAACCATTAAAAATTACTTCTGTGGTGTGTGTGGTTTTTTATTTTGGTGTAGTTTTTGATAATATCGGGACTTAAGCTAGACTGACTGAATGCGATGCTCAAGCAATTGCAGTAGGCACAACTTCTTCTCGTTTTAAATGCTCTGCAATATTATTGATAAGCAGATTTTGCATACATATTTTCTAAGAAACTTTAAGGGAGTGGAAGATGACAATAGCTATTGGTTAAATAAAATGAAAAATGACAGATGAGAAGAATGCCCTCTATGAAGAGCGACATTAAAAATTAATTGATTTTTAGTGACAAGACACCCTATTTTTGTCAAGTTATAGACCCGTTCAACAATTAATGCTTCCACGGTTTATAAAAGTATTTATTTCTCAATTTACCGACACATAAGGTATAAATTATAACCATTCTTAAAGAATTAAGTGCTTAATCTAGTTCTTTACTTAATTGAGTGATAAAAGAATCACTTATGGTCAATGAGGTAAAAAGATTTAGTTAAATAATCAGACAGCAAAAAGATGTTAACATTGTTGACAATGACGCCTTTACTCAAGCTATCTTAAAAAACTGACATGATTTTCGAAAACAGCACTCAATATTCGTCTACAATAAATTTTTATTTCTTCTGAATTGTCATATTTATTCCCCTTATTAATTCTTTTTCAAAAAAGGCTTTTTCGTTAAGAAATGAAACGTAATTAGAAACCTTATGCTCCTAATTCCGTGATATATAAGGGAATGACGTTACGTTGAAGAAATTTTGAACTTTATTCCGTAAACGATTTTTCGGCATTCATTATTGTTTCCAAACAGAAATTTAAAATTTAATATAAGAAAAAAAATGTTTTGTACAATAAAAACTAGCAAACTGGCTCGATTTTGTTTGCACGTTTTCAAATAGACAAGAAATATCTATACTTCCATAACATCCTTTTTAAAAAACTTAAAGGAAATCAATGAATTACAAATACACATATTAAGGATTTGGAAAATAATTTAATATCACGTAATTGGCTCAAAATGTTTCTGAAGGACAAATCAAGTTAACAAAACTTAAAAAAATAAGAATATTATATATAGAATACTTATGAATATGTAATTTAGTAATTTAAAATGCAATAACTTTCCTTAAATCCGTTACTATCACGTCATTAGGTACATTCAAAAAGTTGTTTGTCCTCAATTACGTAAATCACTAAAATAACTGCTTTTTTTTTAATACCTACTTTATTAAATCAACAAACACTATTAAAAAAACTGCTTACTTTTCGTTCAAAATAAATTTTATAAACTGTAAATTTTCAAATTATAAGCTTAAGAAAACATACTCTAAGGCTTAACCATTTTTGAATGAATGATCTAACGATATCTCGAAACTGAGTGTGATGCAAATGTGGGAAGGACACGTTTCTCGAGACAGTGGCTTAAAAAAATTGATTGATTTTAACCATGGCATCTTATTTTCCGTCATTAAAAAATAAATAAAAAAATTTACGGGATAAGGTTCACTTACGGAAATCCGAATATTTACCTTAGTTATTCTTGTTTTTTTTTTATTCATTTGTTGTTTATTATTTGTTATTTCTGTAATTATTATTACATGTAAAAGACTCTCTCTTACTTGTAAACATTATTTTTAAAATAAATTGAAATTGGAATTGAAATGACCTCTTGCAGGGGTGGTTATAATCCCCAAAATCATTTTGGATATTATTACCGCAAGTTTAGCGAACCTACATATGCCACGAAAAATTCCCTAAAAGTATTAAAAACCTTCTATGACAAAGAGAAAAACATAAAAATATATCGTTTTTAGAGAAAAAGACTTATTTATTTTTGAGAAGAGATTTCTTTTCATTGAGGAAATTCATTCCTAGTGACTTTTTTATCAGAATATAGGAAACATTTTTTATTTTCAATAAAGTGTTCTCTATAAATGAGAATTTTTTGTGCGAGCAAAATACTTATCATTATTACTAGACTCCGGATTTTGCATATTTGCATAATTTTGAAGGATTAAGATAGGTAAATTCTGATGACATCAAAATTCGTTTCATTGAAAAAAGAATGGACAACGAAATGCCTATTTAAAATTTTTTTTGCATGTTTGCATAAAATGCATATGCATAATATATGCCAAAAATATGCAAACTACACAGAGGGAAAAACCTATGGACTCAATACATAAATTTATGTACTCATTCATGTATTTGAGTACATGTATTTGATTTTTCATGTATTGAGTACATGTTGAAATCTCTATTGACTACAAAATGCTTTTAAGCGGTTATGTAGTCAATAAAGAATTTTATGAATTTTGTGCGGTTCGTGGGCCGGCGGCATCGTTGAATGGAGCAAGGTACCACGCGATGTTATTTGACTATTGTTATTTGACATGTGGTACAAATAAAGCGATGCCACATGCCACACGGCACGCGCTTCTATAGATCTACGTATAGGCGACTTTGGTGAGAAATTAATCTCTAGTTTTTGAATAGTCCAATGACCGCCAAGATCATGTGATTTTACCCCACTAGACTATTTTTGGTTGGGCTACGTGAAGTCTCTTCTATACAGAGAAAACCAGCTACAATGCAGCCTTGGAAGACAACATTACAGATGCCATTTGTGGCATACCAGCCGAAATGCTGAAAAAAGTATGCCAAAATTACTTTACGGATGGACCTAATGGTGAACGTAACTAACATAATGGACTGATGGACATGAAATTATCTTTAAAAAAACTTTTTAACAAAAAAAAAAAACCTACTTCAAAATCACTACAAAGTAAGAAATAATTTTAAATTACTTTACCTATTAATCTTGGTCAATTATGATAATTTATTTATATACTTTTATATATTGGAAATCTCATTACTTTCATTTTTAATAATTTATTTTATTTTTGTCAAAAATATATTAATTATTTTATGACAATAAAAGCTTTGTAGTCACTCTAACTCTACCTACTCTTGTATCGTTTTCAGTAACCCAACTGCTGAAAGTACTGAAGTTACTTGGTTTTGTTGTAACCCATTTTAATCTAATCAAGGCATTTCAAGTTACTTGTTTTATTTTTTTTTTTAAATATTAGTGTTTAGTAATGAGTAGGCAAAAATGGATTGAAGTTTTTCGTAGACTTTTTGCTAAAGATTTTAGAACATGATAGAAAAATAAAACCACGGGTTAAACACGGGAGAAATGAGAGCAAAAACAGACTCTTGCGCGCGTTTTGCTCTATTTTTTCCAAACTTGCGTCGTATTAGAAATAAGTTGATGATATGTATCTTAGAATTTTTTTTTATATAATTGAGAACAATGAAAGACCACATTCTATATTATATCAAAGATGTTTTTTTTATAGCATTATAAAGAGGCTAAGCATTTTATAGCGGGCGGCTTAGCCTCTCGGTACGCCACTGCTTAAGATGTGGATTATTTTCTATATACATATATAACAAACGCTAATGCAAATGCAGCCACTTCTAATATTTTATAAAAAATGCCAAGGGCCATCTTTTTGTTATCCTTTTTGTTGAATATTTCCCAAGGCATTTGTTGATGTTATCAACGCCTCCTTTGCTCCTGTTTGTAGTCTGGAGTCATGACCGGTTTGTTTTTTGGACCTTCAACTGTGGTACACATAGATATGTTGCTGCTTAGAACACATAGATATGTTGCTGCTAAATCCAAAAAGTGATGATTGGATTTCTCTGCCCCTTGGATTAGCAAATTCACTGGGCACAAACGTGCATTTCCTATTCAACGTGCCTAATATGGTGAAATATGCCTAATACAAAAATAGAAATGCGTTATTATAATTCCAGTATTGCCATATTATAGTAAATTACAGTTTTTCAGACACAAGCGTAGTTTAAATTTACAGTTTTTTTAAAAAAATCTGGCAATACCTGCATATTTCCTACCTAAAATCCGGTTTATAGGATTAAAACATCAAAATGTTAACAAAAAAACATATAATATGATACACATTCATATTATTTTAATACAAAATACACTGGCATACCCCGGTATCCGGGTGTTCGGTCATGTACAATTTTTCGGGTGTTGACACAACGGTTAATAGAATAAAAATAAAACCTTTTAGTGGAGGTAATTTATACTGAACGCCATGATTCTTGATTTGTTCTGGAGGTCTTACTTTTTAAAGCACATCTATTTTGGTGTCAGTAACATGGTTTTGACCTTTTAGCGCCGAGGAGTAACCAAAATGTAAGCGACTTTTCCTAGAAACTTTTCTTATTCATATTTTCTAAAACATAATATCCTTTCAAAACAAATAGTTCATTGATTAAACCATTAAAAATTACTTCTGTGGTGTGTGTGGTTTTTTATTTTGGTGTAGTTTTTGATAATATCGGGACTTAAGCTAGACTGACTGAATGCGATGCTCAAGCAATTGCAGTAGGCACAACTTCTTCTCGTTTTAAATGCTCTGCAATATTATTGATAAGCAGATTTTGCATACATATTTTCTAAGAAACTTTAAGGGAGTGGAAGATGACAATAGCTATTGGTTAAATAAAATGAAAAATGACAGATGAGAAGAATGCCCTCTATGAAGAGCGACATTAAAAATTAATTGATTTTTAGTGACAAGACACCCTATTTTTGTCAAGTTATAGACCCGTTCAACAATTAATGCTTCCACGGTTTATAAAAGTATTTATTTCTCAATTTACCGACACATAAGGTATAAATTATAACCATTCTTAAAGAATTAAGTGCTTAATCTAGTTCTTTACTTAATTGAGTGATAAAAGAATCACTTATGGTCAATGAGGTAAAAAGATTTAGTTAAATAATCAGACAGCAAAAAGATGTTAACATTGTTGACAATGACGCCTTTACTCAAGCTATCTTAAAAAACTGACATGATTTTCGAAAACAGCACTCAATATTCGTCTACAATAAATTTTTATTTCTTCTGAATTGTCATATTTATTCCCCTTATTAATTCTTTTTCAAAAAAGGCTTTTTCGTTAAGAAATGAAACGTAATTAGAAACCTTATGCTCCTAATTCCGTGATATATAAGGGAATGACGTTACGTTGAAGAAATTTTGAACTTTATTCCGATTTTTCGGCATTCATTATTGTTTCCAAACAGAAATTTAAAATTTAATATAAGAAAAAAAATGTTTTGTACAATAAAAACTAGCAAACTGGCTCGATTTTGTTTGCACGTTTTCAAATAGACAAGAAATATCTATACTTCCATAACATCCTTTTTAAAAAACTTAAAGGAAATCAATGAATTACAAATACACATATTAAGGATTTGGAAAATAATTTAATATCACGTAATTGGCTCAAAATGTTTCTGAAGGACAAATCAAGTTAACAAAACTTAAAAAAATAAGAATATTATATATAGAATACTTATGAATATGTAATTTAGTAATTTAAAATGCAATAACTTTCCTTAAATCCGTTACTATCACGTCATTAGGTACATTCAAAAAGTTGTTTGTCCTCAATTACGTAAATCACTAAAATAACTGCTTTTTTTTTAATACCTACTTTATTAAATCAACAAACACTATTAAAAAAACTGCTTACTTTTCGTTCAAAATAAATTTTATAAACTGTAAATTTTCAAATTATAAGCTTAAGAAAACATACTCTAAGGCTTAACCATTTTTGAATGAATGATCTAACGATATCTCGAAACTGAGTGTGATGCAAATGTGGGAAGGACACGTTTCTCGAGACAGTGGCTTAAAAAAATTGATTGATTTTAACCATGGCATCTTATTTTCCGTCATTAAAAAATAAATAAAAAAATTTACGGGATAAGGTTCACTTACGGAAATCCGAATATTTACCTTAGTTATTCTTGTTTTTTTTTATTCATTTGTTGTTTATTATTTGTTATTTCTGTAATTATTATTACATGTAAAAGACTCTCTCTTACTTGTAAACATTATTTTTAAAATAAATTGAAATTGGAATTGAAATGACCTCTTGCAGGGGTGGTTATAATCCCCAAAATCATTTTGGATATTATTACCGCAAGTTTAGCGAACCTACATATGCCACGAAAAATTCCCTAAAAGTATTAAAAACCTTCTATGACAAAGAGAAAAACATAAAAATATATCGTTTTTAGAGAAAAAGACTTATTTATTTTTGAGAAGAGATTTCTTTTCATTGAGGAAATTCATTCCTAGTGACTTTTTTATCAGAATATAGGAAACATTTTTTATTTTCAATAAAGTGTTCTCTATAAATGAGAATTTTTTGTGCGAGCAAAATACTTATCATTATTACTAGACTTCGGATTTTGCATATTTGCATAATTTTGAAGGATTAAGATAGGTAAATTCTGATGACATCAAAATTCGTTTCATTGAAAAAAGAATGGACAACGAAATGCCTATTTAAAATTTTTTTGCATGTTTGCATAAAATGCATATGCATAATATATGCCAAAAATATGCAAACTACACAGAGGGAAAAACCTATGGACTCAATACATAAATTTATGTACTCATTCATGTATTTGAGTACATGTATTTGATTTTTCATGTATTGAGTACATGTTGAAATCTCTATTGACTACAAAATGCTTTTAAGCGGTTATGTAGTCAATAAAGAATTTTATGAATTTTGTGCGGTTCGTGGGCCGGCGGCATCGTTGAATGGAGCAAGGTACCACGCGATGTTATTTGACTATTGTTATTTGACATGTGGTACAAATAAAGCGATGCCACATGCCACACGGCACGCGCTTCTATAGATCTACGTATAGGCGACTTTGGTGAGAAATTAATCTTTAGTTTTTGAATAGTCCAATGACCGCCAAGATCATGTGATTTTACCCCACTAGACTATTTTTGGTTGGGCTACGTGAAGTCTCTTCTATACAGAGAAAACCAGCTACAATGCAGCCTTGGAAGACAACATTACAGATGCCATTTGTGGCATACCAGCCGAAATGCTGAAAAAAGTATGCCAAAATTACTTTACGGATGGACCTAATGGTGAACGTAACTAACATAATGGACTGATGGACATGAAATTATCTTTAAAAAAACTTTTTAACAAAAAAAAAAAACCTACTTCAAAATCACTACAAAGTAAGAAATAATTTTAAATTACTTTACCTATTAATCTTGGTCAATTATGATAATTTATTTATATACTTTTATATATTGGAAATCTCATTACTTTCATTTTTAATAATTTATTTTATTTTTGTCAAAAATATATTAATTATTTTATGACAATAAAAGCTTTGTAGTCACTCTAACTCTACCTACTCTTGTATCGTTTTCAGTAACCCAACTGCTGAAAGTACTGAAGTTACTTGGTTTTGTTGTAACCCATTTTAATCTAATCAAGGCATTTCAAGTTACTTGTTTTATTTTTTTTTTTAAATATTAGTGTTTAGTAATGAGTAGGCAAAAATGGATTGAAGTTTTTCGTAGACTTTTTGCTAAAGATTTTAGAACATGATAGAAAAATAAAACCACGGGTTAAACACGGGAGAAATGAGAGCAAAAACAGACTCTTGCGCGCGTTTTGCTCTATTTTTTCCAAACTTGCGTCGTATTAGAAATAAGTTGATGATATGTATCTTAGAATTTTTTTTTATATAATTGAGAACAATGAAAGACCACATTCTATATTATATCAAAGATGTTTTTTTTATAGCATTATAAAGAGGCTAAGCATTTTATAGCGGGCGGCTTAGCCTCTCGGTACGCCACTGCTTAAGATGTGGATTATTTTCTATATACATATATAACAAACGCTAATGCAAATGCAGCCACTTCTAATATTTTATAAAAAATGCCAAGGGCCATCTTTTTGTTATCCTTTTTGTTGAATATTTCCCAAGGCATTTGTTGATGTTATCAACGCCTCCTTTGCTCCTGTTTGTAGTCTGGAGTCATGACCGGTTTGTTTTTTGGACCTTCAACTGTGGTACACATAGATATGTTGCTGCTTAGAACACATAGATATGTTGCTGCTAAATCCAAAAAGTGATGATTGGATTTCTCTGCCCCTTGGATTAGCAAATTCACTGGGCACAAACGTGCATTTCCTATTCAACGTGCCTAATATGGTGAAATATGCCTAATACAAAAATAGAAATGCGTTATTATAATTCCAGTATTGCCATATTATAGTAAATTACAGTTTTTCAGACACAAGCGTAGTTTAAATTTACAGTTTTTTTAAAAAAATCTGGCAATACCTGCATATTTCCTACCTAAAATCCGGTTTATAGGATTAAAACATCAAAATGTTAACAAAAAAACATATAATATGATACACATTCATATTATTTTAATACAAAATACACTGGCATACCCCGGTATCCGGGTGTTCGGTCATGTACAATTTTTCGGGTGTTGACACAACGGTTAATAGAATAAAAATAAAACCTTTTAGTGGAGGTAATTTATACTGAACGCCATGATTCTTGATTTGTTCTGGAGGTCTTACTTTTTAAAGCACATCTATTTTGGTGTCAGTAACATGGTTTTGACCTCTTAGCGCCGAGGAGTAACCAAAATGTAAGCGACTTTTCCTAGAAACTTTTCTTATTCATATTTTCTAAAACATAATATCCTTTCAAAACAAATAGTTCATTGATTAAACCATTAAAAATTACTTCTGTGGTGTGTGTGGTTTTTTATTTTGGTGTAGTTTTTGATAATATCGGGACTTAAGCTAGACTGACTGAATGCGATGCTCAAGCAATTGCAGTAGGCACAACTTCTTCTCGTTTTAAATGCTCTGCAATATTATTGATAAGCAGATTTTGCATACATATTTTCTAAGAAACTTTAAGGGAGTGGAAGATGACAATAGCTATTGGTTAAATAAAATGAAAAATGACAGATGAGAAGAATGCCCTCTATGAAGAGCGACATTAAAAATTAATTGATTTTTAGTGACAAGACACCCTATTTTTGTCAAGTTATAGACCCGTTCAACAATTAATGCTTCCACGGTTTATAAAAGTATTTATTTCTCAATTTACCGACACATAAGGTATAAATTATAACCATTCTTAAAGAATTAAGTGCTTAATCTAGTTCTTTACTTAATTGAGTGATAAAAGAATCACTTATGGTCAATGAGGTAAAAAGATTTAGTTAAATAATCAGACAGCAAAAAGATGTTAACATTGTTGACAATGACGCCTTTACTCAAGCTATCTTAAAAAACTGACATGATTTTCGAAAACAGCACTCAATATTCGTCTACAATAAATTTTTATTTCTTCTGAATTGTCATATTTATTCCCCTTATTAATTCTTTTTCAAAAAAGGCTTTTTCGTTAAGAAATGAAACGTAATTAGAAACCTTATGCTCCTAATTCCGTGATATATAAGGGAATGACGTTACGTTGAAGAAATTTTGAACTTTATTCCGTAAACGATTTTTCGGCATTCATTATTGTTTCCAAACAGAAATTTAAAATTTAATATAAGAAAAAAAATGTTTTGTACAATAAAAACTAGCAAACTGGCTCGATTTTGTTTGCACGTTTTCAAATAGACAAGAAATATCTATACTTCCATAACATCCTTTTTAAAAAACTTAAAGGAAATCAATGAATTACAAATACACATATTAAGGATTTGGAAAATAATTTAATATCACGTAATTGGCTCAAAATGTTTCTGAAGGACAAATCAAGTTAACAAAACTTAAAAAAATAAGAATATTATATATAGAATACTTATGAATATGTAATTTAGTAATTTAAAATGCAATAACTTTCCTTAAATCCGTTACTATCACGTCATTAGGTACATTCAAAAAGTTGTTTGTCCTCAATTACGTAAATCACTAAAATAACTGCTTTTTTTTTAATACCTACTTTATTAAATCAACAAACACTATTAAAAAAACTGCTTACTTTTCGTTCAAAATAAATTTTATAAACTGTAAATTTTCAAATTATAAGCTTAAGAAAACATACTCTAAGGCTTAACCATTTTTGAATGAATGATCTAACGATATCTCGAAACTGAGTGTGATGCAAATGTGGGAAGGACACGTTTCTCGAGACAGTGGCTTAAAAAAATTGATTGATTTTAACCATGGCATCTTATTTTCCGTCATTAAAAAATAAATAAAAAAATTTACGGGATAAGGTTCACTTACGGAAATCCGAATATTTACCTTAGTTATTCTTGTTTTTTTTTATTCATTTGTTGTTTATTATTTGTTATTTCTGTAATTATTATTACATGTAAAAGACTCTCTCTTACTTGTAGTTTTTGAATAGTCCAATGACCGCCAAGATCATGTGATTTTACCCCACTAGACTATTTTTGGTTGGGCTACGTGAAGTCTCTTCTATACAGAGAAAACCAGCTACAATGCAGCCTTGGAAGACAACATTACAGATGCCATTTGTGGCATACCAGCCGAAATGCTGAAAAAAGTATGCCAAAATTACTTTACGGATGGACCTAATGGTGAACGTAACTAACATAATGGACTGATGGACATGAAATTATCTTTAAAAAAACTTTTTAACAAAAAAAAAAAACCTACTTCAAAATCACTACAAAGTAAGAAATAATTTTAAATTACTTTACCTATTAATCTTGGTCAATTATGATAATTTATTTATATACTTTTATATATTGGAAATCTCATTACTTTCATTTTTAATAATTTATTTTATTTTTGTCAAAAATATATTAATTATTTTATGACAATAAAAGCTTTGTAGTCACTCTAACTCTACCTACTCTTGTATCGTTTTCAGTAACCCAATGTCATTATTGACCAAGATATAGTGTTTTTTTTAGTAGTGTCACGCCTCTTTGTCGAATTTCGCCCACTTTGCCATACTGTTTTCAATAATTCTTCCCATTCTTACAATGAATTTTTCACCCTTGTGTCAATATTATACAGTTTTTTCAAACACTGCCACACCCCTTAGACGAATAACGCCCAATTCCTCGGTAGTGATATATTATATTTGTCCCTACATCTGTACTTCATTTCAGTACCCTAGTGTCAATAGTATTCGATATAGTGTTTTCTAATATTGCCACACCCCTTTGTCGAATGACGCCCACTTTTTTGACAGTCATTTGTAGTAAGTGTGCCTACCTCTGTACTAAGTATCAGTACTCTAGTGTCAATTTTATTCGAGATACAGTGTATTTCATGTATCTACACACCCCTTTATCAAACAACGCCCACTTTACTGAAATTATTTTTTTATTATTGTGCCTAATTGTTCCTACCTCTGTAGTAAACTTGAGTACTCTAGTGTCAATATTTTTCGAGATATAGAGCTTTGAATTTTAAATTACTGTGAATTTTATTTCTCTAGTGGCAATATTTACTGAGATACAATGTTTTCTTATAGCGACACGCCCCTTTGTCGAATACCTCCCACTAAACGGGCACCTCCGAGCTTATGAGGTCTATATGTTGACAAAAAATCACGGCAATCGGGCCAGTACTTTAGGAGTAATCGATGTACAAAAAAAAAAAAAAACAGAGAAACCAACCAACTTGAGAACCTCCTCCTTTTTGAAGTCGGTTAAAAAACATACAATCTGCCAAAGATTCAATCTTCGCCGATGGGCCAGAAAACTTTTAAGTCGTAATGAATCCCTTAGAAGTTAGTTGCCTCGTGTTAACAAGCAGAAACTAGCTAAAAAACTAAGGAACTCGGGAAAAGAATATTTCAGCGTTAATACTAGAAAATTCAATTAATTTTCTTCATTTATCACACGGTGTGACCAAATTAGGACAAATAAAATCTTCTAGAATAATTGAGCACCTCTAGGAGTGCAATGTAGGTAGTCGGAGGTCGGGGTCACATCTGGGTTCCGAGATACAGTTATTTTAAAATTTGTAAGTTGCGATCACTTATTTACTTTTTACAACGTAAGTTGTGGTCAAGAAAACATTCAAAAATATACCTTCCCAGCATAATTTTGGTCGTTGATACTACTTTAATATTTTCCACTATCCAACTAACATCAAATCGGTTTGCCGTTTCACAATTTTACACAAATAAAATGTCAGATTAATAGTGACAGTATCACAAAAGTTGTGATACTATCACTAACGCAATCCGTTATATTGCTGATTATGTCGGATTTCGCAATAATAGTAAAAATTTTTTGTAATATATGTGGTAAGCACACGCCGGAAAAAAATGCGTAGCAATTTTACAACGCGTGTGCAAGAAGCCTGTAAAAAAATACTTTATGATGGATCCTGTGCTTGACAATCCGTGGGCGCCAAACTTGTGCTGCGTTCAATGCACGGCGACATTCAGTGCATTCAGTGCATTCAGCAGAAAGTTTGCTACGTAGCTGCTACACAAATTTCCGGCTGAATGGTATGCATCATAAATTGCTCACACAACATGTTCCCTGAGCGGTCGCCATCTTAGGTAGCGAAAATATTTTATGCTACCTCGGTTGAGTGGTTTACGCTCACTTTATTTTGACAGATTAGTTTGTTAGAAATTTGACATTTCGCAAAAAACCCCATTCAGCAGAAAGTATCACTTTATGCTACTTCGCTACCTGAGCCCTTTTTTCGGATTGAATGCACTCATTGACTTCAATTTTTGATCAAAAAAGAAAGCACAGGAAGTTAAAAATGCCCGTTGGAATACCCTTGATTTGGTATTCGGTTTTCGCAGATAATGAAGGCAACTATTATTTATTTATTTAATTACTTATTTATTTGCTAAACCATACAAGGCTTTTTAGCATTATTCAAAATTTAAACATTAAAATAAAAAAGTTCATTAATATTATATAAATACAATTATAATTGTACATACAATTAAAATTTGCGTTAAAATATGTACATATAAATTATAAGATATATAAAATAAAACTGTGCTTAAACTAAATATGAGAAATCGACGCAGATACGAATACAAAGCCACAGCGTCGACTATTTTACCTTTACCGCACTCAGATGAGTTGCCAGTACCATCTTTTTCTAATAATATTGATGCCGAATCAGAAAATTTATCTGAATTCATTGAACGGTCATGTAAGCGATTCTTTGATTTTTGGTGCTTTTTCTGCATCAATTTAATACAGAACTGAACATCGATCACCAGCTCCAAAAATGTCACAAGATAAACTGTTCAAAATAGTGCGAAAACTGGAGCTCTCTCAACGAAAATCAGAACTTTTTGTGAGCAAGTTAAAGGCCATAAATGTAATCGACCCAATCGTTCCCGTTCACATTTTTTGAAATCGTCAGTAAAACTTTACGAAATATTTTGTAAATTATGCAGAAAATACATTTTTTTACTGCGCAGATGAAAGATGACTGAAAGAATGAAAGAAATGGGTATCGAATATGATTCAGATCAATGGCGCCTCTATATTGACTCCTCGAAGGATAGCGTGAAAGCCGTGTTGTTATATATCGATAACACAAAACCGTCTGTTCCGATAGCATACGCGATAGAAATGAAAGAGACGTATGACAATATGAAAACGATTTTGGAATGCGTAAAGTATAATGGTCATCGTTGGCGACTGTCGATCGTAACCGGAATGCAATCTGGATGGACGAAGTTTGCTTGTTATTTGTGCGAGTGGAACACCCGTTATGTCGGCAATCAATACACGAAAAATGATTGGCCGAGGCTAACTGATCGGAATAATATTGTGCGCGAAGCTTTGGTGCCTATAGAAAAAATACTACTGCCACCGCTCCATGTCAAGCTAGGCGTAATGAAAAATTTCATAAAATCCATGCCACAAGATTCTGCAAGTTTCCAGTATCTTTGCCAAAAGTTTCCTAGCATTAGTGCTGCAAAACTAAAAGAAGGTAATCCGTTTACTGAATGCCTCCTTTTCAACATAACTTTTTTCGAATAGTCAATATACCTACATATTTTTTTATTAAGATATGCTCGTGGGTCCAGACATTCGAAAGCTTGTAAAAGACGATGAGTTCAATGATCTTCTTTCTGCAGAAGAGTTAGTAGCATGGAATGCTAATTCACGTTCGAATGTCTTTTAAAATTCACTTCTTACACTATCATCTAGAAGAATTCGAGCGTCGGACGAAGAATACCCACTGAGTCGGACGAGCAAGGCGAGCGTCTTCACCAAACGTGCAAGCCTATGGAAACCAGATACCTCGGCAAAAATTAAACATCTTTTATCGCAGATCTTTGTTGGTTCCTAGCTGAAAACTAAATTTGTTCACTTCAATCATGTTATTTAGAAATAAAATCTTCAAAAATTAAATTAATTTGAAAAAATTTCATATGTAGCAAAAAAAGTCCACCGAAATCGTGGTAAGAAGTATTTTATTGCAAAACTTTATTTGTTTTTTGAATCAGCGACCACAACTTACGTTGTAAAAAGTAAATAAGTGATCGCAACGTACAAATTTTAAAATTACTGTATCTCGGAACTCAGATGTGACCCAGACCTCAGACTACCTGCATTGCACTCCTAGAGGTGCCCACTATCATAATTAGAATCATTCTAGTAGATTTTTGGTGCTCACACCTTGTAATTGATTTTGTTATACTATTTTGTAATAAAAACTAAATGAAATCATTAAAGTTTTTGTAATTTTCTTCTAACTTCTCACATCTTATCTCTATTTTGTATGATATAAAAAAAAAATCTCACGTACCAAGTATCTGATTCAAGGACTTATTAGAAACTCCAGGATAGGAAAATAAAATTTAAAAAAAATTTTAATGAATATAAAAAATTAATGTTAGTTCTTACAAAAATACTTACAGTTTAATTCTGTCGCGGTAACATTAATCTTATTAGCGAAGAAATTCACCTTGTGGTTACTTATACTACATTTTGCTATTCTGCAACCAATCGCTGCCGGTGAATATTGTTACCATCTCTTTAAGTGGTAACAAGCACAATAGCTTTTTATTACTTTTAAAGGATGCTGTGATAAGGGAACCAAATATATTAAACGTTCATAAAATGCAATCATTTTCTCATTTTCCATAGTTGACATATCACCAGACTGTATAACAGAATTGCCATATGCAAGAAAACAGCTTTATTTCAATACGGTGAACTTACAACGTCTAACAGCGTTACCGAGTGCACAGAATACCAATTTTTTAGACCGATAACGAGTTTCGGTAACAATATTGCTATTACCGGTAACACACAGAATAGATCTGTTAAATATATATTTAAATGTCAAATTTGACAGAGAAAACCTCAAAAAAAAAATCGCTCAAAATCTTAAAATTGCTCTCCTGCGATATGCAGTGAAATCAAATACGATACTACATGAGATAAGAGACGATATGTAAGCGTTCTACAATAGCAAATAAAGCGTTTTTCAAGCGCATGGTTTACTCTTCTTGTTTACATGGCTGATTGGGAAGAATATTCTTTACCATGTGCAAATAAGTTACAAAACAAGTTCCCCTGTTTGGCTGCTATGTTAAAATGACATTGACAGTGGTGAGTTTCTCAACAGTACTTTCTCCAAGCAGTATAAGAGTCTAAGAGGGACACAACAGTTAACAGTTTTCGAAATATTAGAGCAATCGTCTGATATTTTCAGTTAAGCAAGAGCGAGAAGAAGTAAGTAAGCACAGACTCTCTCGCACTTTCCTATTGGACAATATAGCAGCAGAGCTCTTTCAAAATATTCTATCTCACGGATACGTAGTCGACGATACATGTAGCTTACGTTTAGATGTGTTCGAAGCGCATCAAAAGATATTTTTGAGAGTTTGAGTGGTTTTATTTTTTTTTATATTTCTGTATAGGTAAAAAATACATGTGCGTATAACTAAGGAGTACAATGTTTAGATATCTTTGAGTTTGGTGTGTGATATACGTTTAAAAATAAAAAAAAAAAATAACCAAAACGGAAGAAAAAAGGCTCAAATTAAAAAAGCAAGCAAATTATGACAAGATTAGGCGGAGCGAAAAAATGTTCTTCTCAATCATATTTTATTTACTCGTTGATGTGGTTCGAGTTTCGTAGCTCAGAGTATTTTTGCTGTATGACGATACAGACACATTCGTTTGTAAGGGTCGTACGATAACACCGTCGGATGTACAAGGCGGAGTCTATTTGAATACTATTTTGCGTGCTTGTAGCTTTAAGAGCTGAATTATTTAATTATATTAGGATTGTTAATACATACATTAAAGCGATTTTCCCCATTTTTTAACTTTTATAATTATACAATAGGAAGGTATAAAACGATTAATTAAGGCTGTACCCAGAAGAAAACTCACTTAGGCGTCTTTAACTCAGCCCGTAATTTTGGCTTGAAATTGTGCTTATAATCAGGCTTCCATTTATTATTTATGATTTCTTGGCAAAATATTAAACATACATACAGGTCTTACTACATAGACTTAAATTTTAACATTAAATTAAACAGAAAAAGTGATGTCAAAATTTCAGATTTGGTTCCAGATACTAATCTGGCTTTAATTCCACTCTGTACAGTGATTACATTTTTTGCATTTCATTTGTGACAAAAATTAATATTTTTTTTGCAAAAACAACTTCATTTGGTGGTATTCTAAAGATTTTCTCAAGATTAACCTATGTTAACTGAGACGGATTCTCAAAAGATTCTTCTATTATAGGACAAGGACATTCTTATTATTTATATTTTTGTAAAAGATGTAAGTTACCCGTTTTGAACCGCTACCCAATTCCGTTTAGATATCGTTCTGAATATCGTACTTAAGTACTTCCTGATCACATAAAAAAATTAAATAAAAAAACACGTGATTTTTATGGATTTTCGTCAAAGTTGCGTTTTCTCAACAGTTAATTACAAAATAGCGTCTTAAAGAGGTGTTAATCGTTTTTCGAATACCAATGTATAAACACATGTTTTTAAATTTTTTTCCAAACGAAATTTATTTATAAAAAAAAAGGAAAGGTTATTTATTTTGTGACTATTTTTGCTGGAGTCCTTTTTTGGACGTATTTTATATTTGGAACTTTGCAATCTTGGTAACCTAAATATCGATTAAAAATATAATGTAAAAATTCCAAATAATCATTTGGTGTACCAGTTATATGTTTCCGATTTTTAGATAGTTTTATAATATTTATTGAACTTGGTGATGGGAAAACGCAACAGCAGTACAAAAAGTGAAGAGAGATTATATGATTACTACTTTAACTTTTCGTTGTTATTTACTTAACTTTGGTTCAAGGCACTCCAACGGAAAACATTTGGCAATACAGTAGAATCTCGAAATACTTCACCGAAATGTGCTAAGATTAATAAACTTTGTGAACTATTAACTAAACGGTTATTTACTTTTCTAAACGGTTTTCAAAATTGAAAAAACAAAATACAGTTATATACATTGAACTTTGAATTTTTTCTTTCGCCCTTTTGGCAAGATGCGGCGAAACACAAAATTCATAAAAATATATTTAACTTTTGGAAGGTTGCCGCAAGTATATATTTTCTAACAATATGTATTTGATTTATTTTAGTGGAAGTTTTGTTATTATTATGTTACTTTCGAGATATTGGCTTTAAAGGATTTCTTTACAAATTATGAGATAGCGAATACGTGTCTTTTCATAAAATTTGCAAAGAAGTTTTAAAAACTTCATCAGTAGAGTATTAACGGTTATATTCTGTGTACATGTTTATATTCGGATAACTAATAAATTAATTCATTTTTATTAAGTGGATATACTCGAAAAACTGCCTGTTGATAAAAGGATGGGTAATGTGATATACATGGCTAATTTAAATTGGTAAACTTTTAAGCTGCTTAATAAGGTACTACAAAAGCAGTACTCGATGTCAAATAGACTTGTTAGTGTTGATTTTTAAATTTCATGGTCCATTTGACCGTTTTTCGATACTTTTTGTTCCGATACTTTCTCACTCCTTCCTATTGTCTACAGATTCATAAAATCCACTATATATGTATATATATTAAGGTGCCTTGAAAAAAAAGTTTCATTTGTACCCATCCTAAAATGTACTTTGATGTATTCTATGATCATTCCCAAAATATTTTGGCTATACCAAAATCCGTCAGTGAGCTAAACCATTTTGCAAATACCTCCATAAATCATGTTTTCCATAAATATACTGACTAGTGTAATAGATGTAAATAAATAAACTGTCTCAAATTATAGGCATGAAAAAGTTCGTCCAATCTGCATCAAAAATTTGAAAATATTTGCAATTGGGTTAAGTTTAATGATGTTTCCATGCATATTTATACCCCCACGCGTACTGCGTAAGGGGTATATTAATTTTGTTACGACGTTTGTAACGCCCACAAGGAGGCGTGGTAGGTATAGAAAAGTATATATATTCTTGATTAGCATCACCACCCGAGTTGATTTAGCCATGTCCGTCTGTCTGTCAGTCTGTCCGTCTGTCCGTCTGTCTGTCTGTCCGTCTGTCTGTGGACACGATTACAGCCGTAATTTTGAAGGTATCGTGCTGAAATTCGATATTTAAGCTTATTTTTAAAAAACTAAGATCAAGTTCGAGAATAGGCTAAATCGGATGAAAACCACGCCTACCTCCCATACAACCCCAAAATTGAAAACCCTATAAAGAAGCTAATATTAAAGCTAGAATACTGAAATTCGGTATTTATGTATTCTATGTCAAAACAGAGATGTGTTAGAAAAATGGGCGGCATTCATCTACTAACACGCCCACCTCCCATACAACCTCAAAATTGAAAAATCTATATAGAGGCTAATATTAAAGAACCAAAACAGAAACTCGGTATTTGTGTATTCTATGTCAAAACTGAGGTGTGTTAGAAAAATGGGCGTCACTCACCCACTTACACGCCCACCTCCCATACAATCCCAAAATTGAAAACTTTATAAAAAGGCTAATATTAAAGCTCCAGGAAAACAATTTGATATGTATGTATTTAAGATACATAAAAATAATAAAATCTCTCAAAATCTCATACAAAAAGCTCTCCAATTTAAGATTATTTTACCTTTAAGAATCGGCCGTGGGGGTATTTTAACTTCGGCCAAGTCGAAGATATACCTTACTAGTTTTTAGATTATTTTCACAAAAATTCAAATAACTTTATTATTTCTTATTTATTATTTCTTATACGATCTTATACGTTATCAAGATATCCTTGGAAAGGTATGCACGGCTGTCATATATTTTGGACTCTTTTCTTTGTTTAACAATCTCTTATTTTATTTCTCCATTTGTGTGCAGTTTACCTGAAAATAAAATTTTCAAAATTCAAAATACTGTATTTTTTTTTTATTCAAGCGTTTGTTTCAATGTAGAATTTTTAAAAATCATTTAAAAAACTAAGAAAAAACCATGAAAAACATCATTATCTTTAATAAAATTGCAAATTTATACAAATTTTTGATGCAAATTGAAAGAACTTCTCCAGGCCTATAATTTGAGACAGTTTATTTATTTAAATCTATTACACTAGTCAGTATATTTACGGAAAACATGATTTATGGAGGTTTTTCAAAATGGTTTAGCTCACTGACGGATTTTGGTATAGCCAAAATATTTTGGATAGAATACATCAAAGTTCATTTTAAAATGGGAACAAATGGAACTTTTTTTTTCTTCATACAAGTCGAGGCACCTTAATATATACATATATCTTGGCTGACAGCAATATATCTATTTCTCCGTATTTTACTGATCTAATTCATTTATATATCGTTTTCATACGGAGAAAACTCTAAGACTCATGTAAATCACATTTCCCGACTTTCATAGGTTTTGTAAAAATACTTTTAAAAATTGATTTCTGAAGTGACATAGGAAACCACTTTTATTTCCTTCTTATAATGAATTGTGAATCAAATATTTAAATTGAATCATGCAATATTAAGACTTTTTGACGAAAATAAAAATGCATTTATTAACCCACGACGAAAAGTCAAAATATCGATCAATATTATCAATAAATAAATAGATCAATATTGTTTGGCCATGAAGATCGTTTGACAGAAAAAAACAATCGGGGAATACTCAGAAGTTATCTTAATCAGCGTTACGTGGAAGTTGAAATTCGTTATACTTAACCGTTTGTTCGAATTTTGCTTGATTTTAAACTTTTCCCTGATTTTACTAAACAAAAAATAATGTCTAGTATAAAACTAGTGCTCGGATTCTCATGCAATTGCATGTTTTTACTGGGCATCTTAAAATGAAAATAGTTAAATTATTTTTAAGAATCGTGAAATTTCCTTTAAAATGACATTCAATCGTTAATGCATATTTTTGCATATTTTGTATATTTTACAATAAATAAAGTTTTTGCAAATTTTTAATTTTTTATTTACAACAATTCCATTGATTCAAAACATAAAATTACTTTTAAACGTGCTGTTCTCTTATGGTTATGGTTTTTTGTGTGAAGTAATCACAAAATTAGACGGAAGTAATTCCTTGAAAGATGCAGTTGATTTAATAAATATAACACTTCATATAAAAATAAATGATGTAAATAATAATCAAAATAACGAAATACGCGGGTATTTTTGAGTTAAATTAAAGTTCTGAAACCAATTATGCTGTAGACGAATTGTGTGCCTTTAACCCATTTTGTGCCGAGCTGCAAAAATTTTCGAATTTCTTATTAAAAATTACTTTTCTAAGGTAATTAGGGCCCCCTAAACTCAAATCCGTCGTCAGAATTTCGCTATCGCCTATAGTTTCGCGGATATCGGCTGTTCGAAAAATCGAACAATGGCCATTTCTTGAATATTAGCTTTTACACACAAAGTGGATAAATATTAGAAATAATGACTAAAAAGAAGCCAAAAATTAACTGGAACAAAATTTATTTATTATTATAAATATATGTCTTTTTAACTGTATTCAGTTTATCTTATTGTATTGGATTATTTTAAGCTTCACATTACCATTTGTGGTGGGTGGAAAAGCACGTCTTAAGGTGCAAGTGCACTTGGCACTTATTGCACATTCTTAATGTAGGCTTGTGGCAAACTTTACACCTTCTGGCCTTGTTTTGAGGTTGCTAACCGCTTCATGATGTCCGGAGGCTCGAGGACATGGCCGTTGCGATTCAAAACTTTTTCCGCAGTTGTGTCTTCTACGCGAGACGGACTTGAAACTTCTTCGCCTTCAATCTCATCAGACGTATGTAAGTAGCAAATTATTTGCCAATTGTATACGAATTACAAGCCGTGAAATGGGTGGCCGTCCAAGTTGCTTGTCTACAAAGACTTGTACTTTCAGAAGACAGAAGATTCAAGAACAGCTAGCCAATGTGGCCAATACCACTTCTTTGAACGTATACAAACGCGGTAGTTGGAAACAGCTTTATCGTGGAGATCTACGCCACCCATAAAAATATTGTAGTGTCGGATTAATTGTGGCTTTTCAATAATGAATTGACTAGGCTGCTCTTCTTGTTGTCTCTGCCTGCGTGTAGTCATAACAGTCGGGTAAACTCCAATGAAACTTGACAGCAACGTTATCTCATGTTTGTCCTGCCAACGACAACAGACAATATTGTTGGCTGCATCAAATTTTGCATCATTTGCCCCTAAAAAAAATAATTAGGCTACCATTAGAACCGCAATTTTACCAAAACAAAATACATTTCTTAATACCAATTGGCAATGCTTTGCCGGTCTTCAAACCAGGGTCTGGATGGCCCAAACGATTACTCCGCACAGTTCCTGTAGCGCAAATACGTTTATCGGCCAATAAACACATCAAGTAGTGCGAAGAATATTAACTGCTGGCGCTAAACGTGTCGAAACACGCTCCCACATACCCAGCTGCAGTCTCATAATTTGTGATGTTGAGTTGTGCGCTATGGCCATTGTTCGAGTTTTCGAACAGCTAACTTTCAACGTTCCGAGACTTTTTTTTTGTACTGCATGCATCTGTTACTTTATGAAAACACTTTTTTGTACCTTTTCCTTCAAAAATGATGTACTTTCGAAAAAATATTTGTTTTTAATATGTCTTATTTTCCTTTAAGAAAATTGCTCTATATGTAAGGTTTTTTTCAACACCCCCCCGTAGCACCCATGAAGAGGAGGGGGTGGGTAATGTAATAGTTTTCTGAAAGCCAGAAAAATTTCCAATAACACTGCATCATTGCAGTTTGCATAGCGTATACTTCGTCATAGAAAAAAATTGTGTTGAAAACAGCAAAAATTACTGTTCGAAAACTCGAACAGTGGCACAAAATGGGTTAAGGGCCGTTTTCACAATGTTCGGTTAAGCGCTAATCGGAGCTTTAACCAGTGGTTAACGTAAGTAAGGTTGAGTAAGGTTAACGGCAAGTCAAAGTTCCGGTTAGAGTAGAGTAACAATATTATCAAAGTTGAGTAGAGTAACAATTTTATGTATATAATAGATCCACAGAAATAAATAGAATTATACTTTCAAACTAAATAGATACAGGACACATGCAAATAGACGTGATTATGCTGAATAGTATGACGACAGATTCATTAGAACATTTCGTTCGTTCAACAGTAGTTTTTTTTAAAATTGGATAAAATAAAACATAAAATAGGGAAAAATACTGAAAGGCTTGTATAGCCGAATTTAATTTTTAATCAATTTTAATCAAATTTATTGATAAATTGAACAGTCTATTTTTGCATATTAATTTTTGTTTAAATTAACCCTTATCACGGCATAAAAATCACAAAAAAGTAAACACAAGACAGCTGATATGCAGTGTTTTGCATATTCACAATTGAAAAAATTCACAATTAATGATCCAACCGACAGTTACTTAACAGACACCTGGTGAAAACTTAATTGTTATTTTATATAGCAATCGTACGGTTAGCTATCTGTTGGTTAAGAGCTGCGCTAACCGGACATTGTGAAACCGGCCCTAAATATGCTCCTATGGCATTTATTGATGTGGAGCAATAATTTTAATTGAACAAAAACTTCTTAAGAAACAATCGGGAAAGTTTTCTTTTTGAAAATATAAAAAAGAATTTTGTTATCTACGCCAATAAGGCAATAAATAAATATTGATCTTTTTTATGTATTTACTTAACTGCCATTATTTTACTTAACCCTTTGGTGATTGGTGTACACTTAAGGCCTGTAACGAACCATCCACCCATTCTATCCATCCGCTCATGCATATTTTTTACTGTTTTGTTGTCAACAAGTTATCAGTTTCAGGCATTATTTAAAGGCGTCAACAACGTAAACGAAATTGTAGCAAACTCCGATTTTATAAAATTAAAAAATATATTATGTAGTTTTTATACTTATTATCCATATTAAAAAAATTGTTCATTAATTTTAAATTGTTTTTGGATATTTTTATTAAAACAAGTGCTTAAATGAATTAGACAAGTTGCGACGTGAGAACCAGAGGGTTCTATCTAGCTTTTTCAAAAATGTTCAGGAGAGCATTTTTAAAGTTCGAAGCCAATTTTATACTATTTAAATAACAAATATGAAAAATATAAGACAGGGGAAATAGAAACAATTCATTTATTTTTTTTTTAATATAAAATTTTTTTCATTAAAATTTACTAAAAAACAAAACAATAAATTTGTTTAATTAAAAATTTCAGATAGAAGCTTTTGGAACTCACAATTAACACATTTTAAAAAATTAATCATATCCATAATTTTTTTATACGATTACAAAATTATAAAATAAGCATTGGCAATAAAAGAACTATTAATTTCTTTATTGCAATATTAAAAGTAAATGTGAAAAAAGTTGAGATGACGTAAAAAATTTAATACTTTTTAATGTGAACCTGCACATGAACCTTCTGAAACTCAAAACTTTAATTTTATATTTTCAAATGAGATCATCTAATTAAAAATTATTTTATAAAAATCTACATCTATGGAAGGCATCCACTTAAACATACTTTTCAAGTCAATTTCCTTGTCTTTAGTTAATGTTGGCTTAGTTTTTGCTTTTAGTTTTTTTTTAAGCTTAGACACTCAAAAATGTAATGATCAACACAAACACTTTCACAACACTGACGTTAGCGGCTATCTCCATGAGAACCACATAGTTCTCCGTGCTGCCATTATTTCAATATGTCCATTTTCATTTAGAATTTGTCAATTCAAGTTGTTTGTTAAAATTTTTAGGAAAACTAACTCAATTCATTCTATTTTTGTAATAGCACTGAAAAAAATTTTAAAAATTGGTAAAGATAGGCTTTTCAACAATACAAAGTCATTTCCATATTTTTATTTCTGCAAGAACTCATTACCGTGTCAAAAGGTTAAACTTATGTTCACTTGATATTTTTTGTTGCTTTAATTATTAATGACTTTTATATGTAGATATCTATTTTAAAATTAATTGTTTTGCTTTTGTTGTTACATTACAAAATTTTTTTTACGAAATAAAATTGTAATTTGCAAAAAAAATTTTTGATTGTATGTTTTATCTATTTTTAGCGCATATTTTAGAGTTTCAAGTGCGCATATATTCAATTTTTATATAGTGCAAGAGTTTCCGAGCCCTACTTATAACTTATCAAGAGACTAAGATGGTTTCATTACTAAAAGATATGTCATGAAATATCATTTAGCATTGCATCTTTTAGCAAAAAAGTTGATTTACAGGCCTTAATTTACTTTTAAGCTCAAGCTGCAGCACACATGTATTCTGTTCGTACAACGGTCGAACAAAAAAGAATTTAAGAAGCTAGTAGATCATAAAAAAAGTGTGTTACCTCAATTCTATTTAAGAAATATGTATTTGCTTCACAAGGAAAATATTGTGAATTCCTTTAAAATCATTCTTGTTTTAGAGCAATTCTACATATTCATTCAATGTAAATATGTTATATAAAAACAGCAAGAATCTGTCAGAATGATGTACAAATTTAATAAGAATATATTGCTGTAAAGAGACTATTCAAATGTTCTTTAGAGCAAATTATTATATTCTCCAATTAACTCAAAAGTTTTTGATATTTAAAACTACCTGGATATTCATTTATTCTGGAAAACATTAAAACACGGACAAGAAAAGGTCTTCACGTGTCGGTCTCTGATTTGAATGAGCTTAAGATATAGATAGAGAACAAAATTCTAAGGTTGACGTATTTTATATATATATGCTGAGTTCAAAGTGTAAGGCTTTAAGAATACGTCTTTTTTGAAAATTTTTAAACGCTATAAAAAGCAGCAAGACAATACAAAAAACACCAAACAACATTTGTACGCGAGAGACAAATGTTGTCTTCAAAAGCAAAACTGAAAAACAAAAGAATTATTGACATTCAAAATTAATACCTTTCTTTCAAAAAATTGTTACCAACTACATTTGGGCATTATTCAAATAAAAATTGTATGAAATAAAAATTATTTGAGATAGTGTTGCAACATAAAGTTTACTGTCAAAATAATAAAGTCTCTAATATTAAAATTATTTTATCCTGAAGTAAACTCAATGGCGAATAGGGTATTTCCATGTAAATGTGTACACGGTATAGGAAAAATTTGTCATTGCTTTTCAACCTGCAACTATACACAGATTAATGTTTAATAGAAGCACTTCAGTTTGGCTTTGGTGTCATAAGCATTGTGTGAATTGTTTCAGTGAATTTAAATTGTAAGAACTTTTTCACTGAATAATTCAAATTTTTGCTGTGTTTTATTGTTTTAAAGATGAAAAATGACACGTCGGTTACTTAGCATTTTTATATTTTTATTTTGAAAAAATGTCCCAAAATTGTTTGGTGGCATTACGACTTCGCTTCTAATCTCAGCCATTGCTGAGATGCGAACACGAAGCAAAATCGAAAATATACTTTTGGGGGATATTTGGGTTGACTGAAAAAATTCAAAACGTTTGACAGCATTACGCCCTCGCTTCTAAACTCAGGGATATCTTCCGGTCTGAGATCGAAACAAAAAAAAATTACAATTCTAGGGAAGTTTATAGAAAGCTTAAATGGAAATGCTTATTCTGAAATCAGCTAGATCTTCAAAAAGATCCGAATTTTCAAAGCAAGATATAACTTATTTCTCTCCGGATTTTATCAGATATGGCAATCGCTGACGGCTGGGTTATTGTAATTACTTTTTATTATGATAATATTGGTATGGTTCAATTATGAATAGAACAAAATATCGGCCAAATGGCCGCCGCGACCTCGACGGCACACCTCCATCCGATGTTCCAAGTTTTCGATGACGCTGAGGCATAATTGCCGAATTGTCTCATCCTTTAGCTCTTGAATTGTTGCTAGCTTATCAACATACACCTTTCCTTTCAAATAACTCCAAAGGAAGAAGACCAACGGTGTCAAATCACATGATCTTCGCGGCTAATTGACATCGCCACCACGTGAGATAACACGGCCATTGAATTTGTCACGCAAAAGAGCCATTGTTTCGTTAGCTGTGTGGCAAGTGCCACCGTCCTGTTGAAAGCACACATTGTCCACATTCATATCTACCAATTCGGAACATAAAAATTTATAATCTCACGATAGCGCACACAGTAACTGCCTGACCGGTTTCATTTTGGAAAAAAATACGGCCCGATGTGCCTTCAGCCACACTATCGCGAATAGCAGCAATACGTTCTGCAGTACGAGCTATACGAGCATGCACTGGTGTTTTCACATCTCCTCTAGACCCGGTTTGCTCAAATATTTGCGCGATTTTTCCGATTGTACGGATATTTGAACGATTAAATCGACCGAAAAAATCACGAAGTGCACGATATGCATTTTGGTTTGAAAGCCCATTGTCATAATAAGCCTGAATAACTTTAACGCGTTGCTCGATTGTGTATCTTTCCATGGTTCAAATTGAGTTAGTTTGAATTTGAGAAATGTCAAATGAAATGCCGAAAAAAACATGACGTTTAGGTGTGGTTCACATTCAACATCGGCTCTTAAATCGGCCACTAAAGAAGAATCCTGCTATTGGGAAGAAATATATGGATCTGGAAGTGATCATTGTAGTTCTGATGACAATATACCATTCACACACGTGTACTCAAGTGTACTCAAGTGTTTATAGTTTTGTTTTTTTAAACTGTTGGATACAATGAATTGATTGTTTAAAGCAATCTTAAAAATATTTTCTATAATTACATAAGTTACGTTAAACAATAATTTTTAATTCAATTATTTTGAAATCCTCTGATAAAAACACCCAAATTTATTCCAAAAATTATTTAAGTCCCCTTAAAAAATTACTACATTCTAAAACTGAACATATCGCTAAAATTGAAGCGAATAATTCATTACTTAAATAACGCGATTTTTGAGTTAATGATACAAAATTATTGATTATATCATATTTTATATTGTGTAAAATTTTCAAGTTATCATATTGAATACTCTCCGCGTGAGTAGAGAATATGTCTTTTCTTTTCTATGCAATATGCCAGTAAATTGAAAACTTTAAAAGCGTTTTCTGCAAAATTACTATTTTTTTTATTTATGACATTATTCGAGCAAATGAGCGATATGCTTTTTTTTAACCCTTTCATTGCATTTGTCCATTATATTGGACGCAAAAGAATATAATTTTTGTTTTTATTTTCCAACGTCTGTTTTAAAATCAAATAGGTTGGTACTATGAAATGAAGTTGAACCAACATGACAAACATGAATGTAGAGAGATATACAATATAACGTTTGATTAAGTTGGATTTTCAATTTTGTGCACAACTGAAGACCTAAATTTTGTTATTTCGGGTGTTGATAAATGTTGCAAAAAAAAAAATGGTATTTGTGATTGGTGTGCAAATTATAATTTTTTTATTTTAATAACAACATAATAAACCTGAGATCATAGTTGCATTTCGTGATTAAAACAAATTTGAGTGTTTCTGATGGTAACTGAGCTTTTTCAGAAGTCAAAATATTTTTAACAATAGAATATCTCTTCCTGTTGGAGCATTTAACCCTGAACACTTTGTATAATATTTGTAAAAGTTATGTTATTATCTTCAGTGTTTGAAAATGTCCACCCAACTCTTTTTTGGACGCATTTGACAATCTAACTATTCATTTAACTTGTTCCCAGGACTTGTACAAATAATCAACGCAGCCAGCCAGTAAAAAAACTACTTGCGTGTTCTTTGAATTGGTCTTAATTGGTTAATTGGTCACCCATTTTATCTAAATCTTTAATCATTATTTTAACAAATGGCAAAAGTATTTCACATCTGCGTTGGATAATTTAAAATTTAAACTTCTTTATGATCAGAGACACTTCCATCATGCATACTTTCTTAGAGGCAATCGTTGTGTAATTATGAAAAAGAGTACCCTGGAAATATTTTACAAAAACGTCTGCTTACACTTGTTTTTTTAAATATTTTCTGTTCATATTATCTTAAGGATTTCAAGAACTTTTTGAAATACAATATAAAAACAGGACATTTTATAAATAACAGAACATTTTCAACAAAATAATTCATACAGGACATTGCCTCAAAATACAGAATTGTACTGTAGTATACATGGAAATTAAGAAAAAAAAATAACAATTTAGAAATTTTCCAGTTTACCTACTCAGGTAAGCGTTTAAAAAAAACACCTTTTTTGGACCATTTTTGAAAATATTAAAAAAAAAATCTAATAAATGAAATGAATAATAAAACTATTTACATAAGCAGACAGCGATAAGACTAAATTATGAGAATCATTCGGTTTTGGACATCTTAGGTTAATTTACCTACGTGCTACTTTTTTTGGAATATTGGTGGTCGATTTTACGTCCACTGGCCTAATATGCATACTTTTTTTAAACATTTTCACATGTAATAAATTTAATGGAATTTTCAAGCTCGCATTGTCAATTGACTAACTAATGGTACCCAACTTTGGGAAACATTCATGCAAAATGTTTATAGAAAAATCAATCCATTTTAGATACTGGTTCAAATACTGGTGCTCAAGCGATGGGTACATGTTTTTCTTTATACTGTAGACTGGCACAGTTGAAGCTTATAACATGGACATTGGACTTGGCACATATGTTGTTTTGAGACTTCTTCACAACGTTGACCATCCGGAAAGATACACTGTTTTCTGTGACAACTTTTTACCTCTTACCAATTGCTCTGTTTCGCTAAATGAGAGAAAATTTTATGCAACCGGTACAAACGTTCGGTTGCAATCGGCAACGTTCAAATCGGGTATAAGGCGCTGCATTGACAAACCTAGCAAAACCTGGGGAAATGGATAACATTTTTCCCAAGAGGAATGAACTCAACTTCGTGCGTTGTTACAACACCATCCAAGTAACAATTGCTAGTAACTACGATTCCATTGTGCCAATAAAGTCTGCTCTCCGATATAATCGTATGAGAAAGAAGTACGTCGTCATAACTCAAACGAATATAATTATAATATCAATATGGGTGGAGTCGATTTACACTTTAATGAGGTCGCAAATTATCGCGTTGACATTCGCAGTAGGAAGTGGTATTGGTCATTGTGGGTAAACGCTATCAGCAATTCGAAAGTGAATGCATTGAAATTTCAATGTCTTGTGGCTAAAATAAACAAACACAAGCCAATATCACAGTTACAGTTTATATCGAAAGAAACTAATAAGTGGCGAATCCAGAAGTGGACTCATACTCTGATATAGATGAATAGGAAAGACCGGCCGGTTTGCCTCAAGTTAACAAACTTGAGCACGTCATCGAAATCAAGTAGAGAATAAGCCTCGGAGATGCGTTGTATGCCACAAGCATACCATTTAGATATACTTATATGCAAAAAGTGCAATTTACATTTGCACACAAAATGTTTTGGACAATATCATAATATAAATATCAAAGTCATAAAAAGTACATCCAATAAATAAATAAATGTAAATAACAACTTATTTATTTTATACTAGCGATACCCTACGCGCGTTACTACTCCTACATATCCCATTTTCTAATGCCCGTGTCAATTTTCCGGTAGAAGATATGACCAACAAGTAACTTTATACTGAGTTTCAATGTTATGCGACATTTGTACTAAGCTATTCGATGTTAAACATTTGAATTTTATAATAAATATTATATTCCAAAATGGTTTAAATACAATACGTTCCTTTTTACTCATATTTTTCCAAAAACTTATAAATCTCTGCCCTACTTGAACCATAGCTTCTTTTTCATATTATATATATTCATATTCTTTTATGTTAAAAAAGTAGTAATAATGTACTCATTTTATAAGGAGTTAGTTAAATTGTATCTTATTGTTATTCATTTATAAATATTTAACTATAAGCTTCATCTAATCTTACTGTACATCTTTATGTACGTATTTAAAGTTCAACCCTTAATATCAACAGGCATATCTCATAAAGGTTACATTTTCATTGACGAATATTCTATCTTCTTTCAATCATTTCAACATCTGCCAATTCATTTTTTTTTTTTTTTTGTTTTTTGGAATGCATGAATATTAAATAAAACATAAAATATGTATGTTATCACGTTAATTCATATATGCATAATATGTCATATATGCATATTGGTATATGTATGTTCAAAATGGTGCCACACATTCAACCCTTCATGATATGAGGCAATCATCTCTTTTATGTTTTATATACTTTATGCAGGGTTGTTGCATTAGAATGGAATAATATCCCTTAGATGGCAGATACAAACGTCTATTGGCATTATATTTTGATACTCTCATCAACATCTATGAAGTGCGTTTCCATGTTTTAATGACAACTTAATTTGACTGAAAAACTGCATGGAACTTAAGTTCTAAAAAATTTAACACTTTCAGTTTGAAATTGTTAATAAAATATTTTGAGCTTAGTTGTCTTTCTATGTGTATGCTATAAAGCTCTTTTGATAGTGATTATTTAAGTTTGTGGCAGAATATTAATTTAATTTTGGCTTTTGCTGCCTGTTAAAATCATAATTCTTATTTCCTTGTTTTTCATTAAGTAACTAGCATGCAAGATTTTTCATCTTGTTTGAGATATTCATGGCGATATTATGTTGATAGGTACTCTTACCAACATTTAACCCGTAGAATTTTTTTTTATTCATTATAGCTAGATTGCCATCTATAAGTGCACCAACCTTTGTGTGACCGCGATCGACCAGTTCTTCTTCTTCTCTAATGATTTTCTTCTTATTCTTTAAATTATTTATACCTTCATAGGTTTAGAACAGGCAAAACGAAACGAAATGGTCATTTGAAGACGCCGATTTGTCTCCAGAATGAAAGAAGCCCATCTTTGAATAAAAACAAAATGTATAAACATTCGGAATTTACTCCCGATTCTCTCTTGGTTTATCGTTTCCATTGCAGTTTTCATTTAATATGGAATAAATTAGTAATCTGAGTTAGAGGAAAATATAAGAAACCTGATACAAACCTGTTGTATTTATATGCAACAAATCTAAATATAATTATGACCACACGATTAGGTCATAGCGAAGGTCAGTTTAGGCTGACTATGTTGATTGTCACAAAAAACATAAATATCCTTAGTAGCACTGCATATGAAATGCATATATTTAAGGCAGTTTTATGTGTATCGCATAGAAACTCTAATAAAATCGCTATATATGTACATATATATAAAACTTGTACAATCATACCTGCGTCTACACACGACTATGCATAATTAATATGCTATGATGTTAGATACAAAAAAAAAAACCCGGTCTATATGATAGCCAAATAATCTTCGGGGGGAAAAACCATTTTATGAAAATAATTTAAAATTTATACATCAACTAATCTAATAAAACAAAATAGAAGCGAAGGAAAGAGAATGGAAATGCGTTGGTAACGAAGCGCATTGGTATTTATTGGTGGCCATTAGAATCTGGCGTGGAATAATTATGGTCGAAAGGTTTCAAAATGTGTGGGTTCATCTACTTTTTAGTTTATTAACTCTACGGCATAAAGACGAAAAAAAAATCATTGATTTATGTTTATTTGTGTGTTTATGTTTATTTTTCTTTGTTGTTTTATTGAATTTATGTAGAATTGAAATGTCATAAAAACTCTAATCACTGTAGACAACACTTCTTTATATACTTTTAATGATGGGAAAAATTAAGTTCAGTCCTGACTGTAGATAAGTATGAATAAAAAGCAAATTATAAATTTAGAGTTTTAAGACCTTGTGTGATCATGATAAGGACATGACCCAAAAGCTTCTTAACCATTTCCAAAGAGTTGTTAAAACAGTTGTTGTCATGTTGTACTGTTAAATACTTTTTCCTGACCCAATCAGTTGTGACTAAAATATGATTACTTTTAAATTAAAAAGTACTCTACTGAGCTTTCAAAAACAAATTGTATCAATGACCATTTTTTTTTATCAATAATATATAAATATAAAGTTTTTAATTAAGACTTAGATACTTTAAAGCAAAAAACTGTTGTTTTCAGTATAAAAGCACAAATTTATATACATCGAAAAAAAAAAGATGTTATCAGGATTTGCACAGAATTTCGTTTTTAATAGAAATTGATAATTCATTGCATTATGAATAATTTATAATTAAAAACTAACAATGATTATCATAATATAATTATTTATAATTCAGATTGTGTATAAAAATTCTTCTTTAAATAGTTTTAGTTTTGCTGGTCATATTTTTTTTGCGGTTATGCCTCGATATGTTTAAACCTTCTAGTATAAGCCATAAAAAGATTTATGTAACCAAATCGATTGCACTGTGCTACCGATTTGACTTTTAAAAACATTTTATATAAAATTCTTGGTTATTCCTGAGGAAGGAGGGATGTTTTGCGGTATTATCGCACTCTTAAATCTATCAAAAACACAAAAAAACAAATTGGCCATTTCAGCCCTTGAAAGGACTTTGACCGAGCTTCTTATGATCAATTGTGTTGTTTGTGTTTATAAATGTTTGCACACAATTGACCGAGAACTGTACCTACATGTTTTATGCCGACTCCGAACGGCTCATGTTCTCAAGAAGCTTTACATGGCATTATTTACTCTGAGGTTTGCCATTCGCCCATTCCAAGCATAACGCAAAACGGGTCCGTCTCATGGCTTTCGATTTGTTTTATTTTTGGGCTATAGATTCCTATTAAAATTCTAAGAATATAAGTTCATTTATTTTTTTTATCGCCATTCGTTGAAAAGTTATGGACCTCTCAATTCTGCAAAACGTCCGAAAACGCCAGAATCGTGAAATTTTCAATTAATTGTATCTACGTCAGTTTTTATCCAATTTTTATAAATATGAACCGTTGGAAAGGTATTGGAAAGAACTTTTTGGAAAAAATATATAATTTTAAAATTTTGGTCTTAAAACAAAAAAGTTACGATGGTTACTCTGACGCTCTATCCATACTTGTCAGCCCATACAGATCATTGTAACTTTTTTATTGATAGAGCGTCAGAGTAACCATCGTAACTTTTTTGTTTTAAGACCGATTTCAAAATTTTTTTGCTACAAAACCAATTAGAATTTAATAATCTCTAATATGGCAATAAACATTTTTTTTAATTTTATGCAAATACAAGCTAAAAAAATAATTTGTGTTTTTTTATTTTTTTTTTCGGTTTTTACCAGTTTTCTATACCAAGGTCAAGTGTAAGGTCATCAAAATTTATGAATAAAATGTTGGTCTTAACAAGGTAAACCATTTTGCTGAATAAATTTTCGAACATCTTAGCCATTATAAAATTTATAAACGATAAAGTGTCTCAAAATGATAAGGTTTGTGCACAAAAATTGAAATTGCGAAAAAATTTATAAAAGCTCCATCATAAAATTGCTTTTGATGTTAAGGCAACATTCTTCTTCAAATTTAAAAAATACAAAATCAAAAAAAAATTATGCTTTTTTGAGATATTAGCAAATACATTTTTTTTTTAAGTGGTTGGCAACCCTAACATCCAAAATTTTAAAATTTATATATATTTTTTCCAAAAATTTCTTTCCAATACCTTTCCAACGGTACCTTATTTATAAAAATTGGATAAAAACTGACGTAGATACAATTAATTGAAAATTTCCCGATTCTGGCGTTTTCGGACGATTTGCAGAATTGAGAGGTCCATAAATTTTCAACGAATGGCCATAAAAAAAAAAATAAATGAACTTATATTCTTAGAATTTTAATAGGAATCTATAGCCCAAAAATAAAACAAATCGAAAGCCATGAGGTCAATTTTTGAAAAAAAGTATTGCGTTATGCGTGGAATGGGCGCATTGTCTGCAGAGAGGTGGTGACCGATCAGAAAAATTTTTTTACTGAAAAAACTTTTCGCCGCGACTGAATGAATTTTGTTTTTAATATACTTGACTTTCAAGAAATCTAAAACGAAATATACCATTTAGCAATGGAGAAATAAATTTTTAATAAATTTTACATGTATGTTAGTGTTTCTTCTTCTCTAGCAAAATAAAAAAATTCTCTTCTTGATAAATGAAGTCAGTTGGAAATTCATAACGGCAACAGTTTTACATTTTTGTTTACATCGACAAGGTTATTCCATCTGTTTTTATAAAAAAGCGAAGTCGCGTCACCATCTTTATATAGATGACAATATATAATTTTAAACATTTTTTTTAGTAAGCCGTTAGCCAATGGTGCCGCTCGAACAACTTGAGGGTGAGACGAAATGTCATGTTTTAAAGGTTTTTGCTCCTTCCCCTCAAAAATATGAAAATCTAGACTAGATATAATAATGATCAGTATCATAGAAAACAAAAGCACATGCAATAGATACTTTGAGTCACAGTGCACACGACCATTTATATGTAACAGATTTATTTTTTTTTAGTTTTTTAATTTTTTAATTTTTTCTTTTTCATATTTTGAACAGCTCAAGAATATTGTATTTAATTGTGAGGTCTATCGAAGCAAAATTGACTGATATATGACAGTTTGAATGACCGATGCTGCAACTGAGTTATGCAAGTGAGACACAACTTTAAATCGATTTTCCCAAACATGTCATTTTAGAAGTCGGTGAACACCAATCAATCTTACAAAAACAAATACGTCGATTTTAAAATTTAAAATGCTGCAAAAAATTTAAAAATTTTTGAAATAAAAAAAAACTTTGAGTTAATTGAGGGAAAAACTAATTGACTACTCAAAACCATTTGTGTCTTTTTATTATACCCTAAACCTGAAAGGTGAGGGTATATTAACTTTGTGCAAACGTTTGTAACGCATAGAACGAAGCGAGTCCGATATAGAAAAGTATATATATTCTTGATCAGCGTCACCACGTGAGTCGAGCTATCTATGTCCGTCCGTCCGTCCGTCTGTGTGTTGTCCGTAAACACAGGATAAGAAGAAGGAGTACAGATAATTGGATGAAACTTGGTACACATGGTCACATGCACCCAAGGATCTGCACAATTGAATATTTTTGGAATCCGCCCACGGACACGCCTACCTCCCATACAACGCAAAAATTTAAAACTGCATAACTCAGCTCATAATAAGCCTACAAAAATAAAATATAAATAAGCCTCTGTTTAACCTACAGAGATAAAATTTGGCACATATGTTTTTTATAACAAAACAAAGATGGTTTTGTAAAATGGACATCATCCGCCTACGGACACGCCTACCTTCCATACAAACCAAAAAGTTTAAAACTCAATAAATAAGGTTGTGTTTGTCAAAGAGAAATTAAATTTGGTATGTATGTATTTTATACCAAAACTAAAGTGTGTTCAAAAATTGGGAGTCATCCGCCCACGGAGACGCCCATTTACAATATAAATTTTTTTGTTTTTCAAAAGTAGGTTTAGGGTATTTCATAGTCGGCCTAGACCGACTTTAGACTTTCTTTACTTGTTTCACATAATTCAGTGCTGAGGATTATCGCGGTCACCGCAATAAAAATTATTTTCGAGGCACTAGCGGAGAAATACAAGAACTCCGTTATATCTTTATATTTTTGTACCAACATTTTTTTGAAACACTCTTCAAATGTTGTATTATCCCTGTGGACAAAAGAACCGGTTCAGAACCTATCATGTGATAGGTCCCAAAGTGATAGTGACCGGTCCCAATTCTGCCACCAACATATAAACCAACCGGTCCCTTTTACATGGCGTTGTTATTGACACTTGTAAATTAACACAGGGGTAAAGTAATTTGATACCTTTTGACCTAATCAGTAGCTGGTCTATTTATAGAACACGGTACGCTTATACTCACGTTGTTAATGAAATTGAATCATCGTTTTATAAATTCATGTTTAGCCGAGCCTGCTAGCGTTCACGTTCACTGACCTGGGTTCAATCCCCGGCTGAACCACACAAATTTTTTTTTTTAATTTAAAAATGTTGTTTTATATAAAAAATTAAATTTAAAATTTTTTCAAGGTGTTAAGCAAACTTATTTTGATGGTTATTTTTGATGAAGCAGATAATGAAACGAAATTAAAATTTAAATTATTAAATTAAAATTGTTGATATATTTTACAGCGAGGATATATATTTTTTCACTTTCACAGCGAGGATACGAACCAATGTCCACCGCGTGACAGTCCCACGCACTTCCACTGAGCTATTGGTAACGATTAGATAAATATAACAAAACTCATTTAAAAACGATTGATCCCGTTCTGAGTTAAATAAAACCTGTCCTGTGATAGGTTAAATAAGAAATGTCACAGGACCGGTCACTTTAGGGCAATTGACCTGCTTTCGCCGTAGGATAATATTGCAATTTTCAAAATAGATCGATAATATGTTAAAATTCCTGAAAATAGGCTTTTTTTAACCGAACAAACTTTATGAGCTTTCACTTTTATGGGATCTTTGGGAGTTGCGCGTGTCCGTCGGCAGGAGTTTTGATACTCGCACTTAAACACACCAAGCGTACAATACATATGACAGTCTTACGTCATGATTTCTATCATATCACTCTTGTGGGCTGCTTTAAAGTACTTTATTCTAAAAGCGAAAATAAATCCATTATTTTCTATCTATCGTTATGTCAGAAAAGTATTCGATTTAATATCGAATGGTATATAATTTATTTGTTTTTTGCTCATTTTGTAAAAATATCTAAGCCAGATATACAGCTGTGGACAAATGTCTAAGAACGATTCATTCTTTTTAATACAGAATTTTAAAACTTCAGTACAATAATATTATCAAAATTGAAATTTTACAAAAATTTTGTATTTTATGGCTGGACATAAGTGTGAGACGAATTAAATAATGGTATTAAAAATTTAATTTAAATGAAATATCATAAAAAAATATGTTATAAAAACAAATTAATATTTTGTGGCAAAGACTTTCTGGTTCAAAATCTCTTGGCATCGATGCTTCATCGAATTTATTAAGCTTCGGCATCGTTCAACCGGAATTGCTGCGCACGCTTCCTTGACTTTTGACACCTGCGTTTTGGATCATTATCCTGTTGGAACCAGCGTTTAAAAACTTCAAGAACTTGTCAGTTTCTTTGCTGCTGCTAAAACTTGTGCTGTTAAAAATTTTGCAGTCGCAGTCAAAGCAAAAGCTGATAGACTGCAAAACACTTCAACAGTCGAATTTTTCAACAGTTTTTGCTTTGACTGACTGCAACTTTCGCTGAATTCCGAAGTTGAAGCAGCAGCATCGTTTTCGCTTCGGTTGCTATCAAGTGCTGCGTTCCTTTTTTTTTTGTGTTATATGCAACAAAATCAAACAAAACACACAATGAAACCAAAAATCAAAGACAAAAAAAAAAAACTCGCGTGTAGCAACGTACACGTGGCAGAAGTGAAACTTCTTTAACAGTAAGAAATAAGAGAGATTTTAGTGTGAAATAGAGAGCGAAAGTATCTGAAAAGAAATTCAATCAATACGAAATGGAATAATAATTTGTTGATTCAATATTTGCATCCAGGGACCGTACCGAATATGATTTTTGTCGAAAGTGTCACATATTAACTTTTATCTCTTAATTTTTATTTTTTCCGACAAAAATAACAGTTTTTTGTGCCTTATAGTTTTTTTGGGCAAAAATAACAGTTATTTTCTGCCGTTTATTTTTCGGTCAAAAATATCAGGTAATTTATATATGTTCAAGTCATTTTACCGATAAAAAAAATTTGATATTATTATTTTGATCTCATCGGTGAGACATTTTCACATGGTGTCAACAGTTCAATCTGTCAAGCGGCCTTTAAGAAAACACAAATTGCTTGATATTTTTGACCGAAAAAATTAAAGTCACAAAAAAAAAATTACTATTTTTGACCGATAAAATAAAAGTCAAAAGTAACCTTTATTTTTCCTCGAAATATACTAGGCAAGAAATTAACTTTTAAAGAATCAGTTTCAAATTTAAAAGCGACTTAATATTCGTGAAGCTGAGGACATTTGTAACATAATTGTATATTTGAAAAAGTCTTTCGACCATTTTTTTCATTTGAAAATTGTAAAATAACAGTTATTTTCGTTCCTTGTTTTAGTTCAGTTGGTGTTTTAGTTGCTTTCGAATGTCTTCTCAACACTGTTACTTTTTGAATGCTGGATTGCATTTGCATAATACTCTTTGAAGGAGACTCCGAAAGCAGAGGCAAATCTTGTTCATTATTACCTCCTGCTTCCTGATCATAATAATTGCTGTGTTGATAGAGGGCCTCATAAAGCAGCGAACGTTGATTGTTGAGTACATCAACTTGGTTGGCTTTAAAATTTTGTTGAGATGCATCAGTGTGTTTTTTGGGGATTGGTTCTTTGTAGATTCACCAAAATACACTGATGTTTCGTAAAAATGCATTTTGAAACTCAGCCGTTGTTGCAATCACCTTACCTTCATCATTAGTTGCAGACCCAGCAGCGGCTGTATTCTTAAGAGCTCTAATTCGCTCTTTATATGCACGAACGCGTTCTGCTCCTGTTTTAGCTATTTTTCTATTTTTTTTCCGTGCATACTTGTAGGATGAAAATTAATGTTACGGTTATGTTAATAATGTAATGTTAATGTTAATCTAAAGTTAATGTTATTTTCATTATGTTACGTGTTCACTTTTAATAACATTTTGTTAGACTTGTTTCATGTGCCTACGTGGCGTAAGGGAATAGATTCCGTCTAATAAGCAACGATGTTCGGGGTTCAATCCTTGGCAGCGGCAATAATTTTTTTTAACTTTCATATTAATTGAAAACGTTAGCCTAGCGTCACGAAAAATGACCTTGAAATTTCACTCGCCGCCAAAGAAGTTTCACTTCAAAAAATAGCATATTCAACATTATTACGATCGGAATTGTTAAAAAATGCTTTAAAAAAAATTGTTAAACGTGAATTTGTAACACGATGGAGCGCCAGAACGCAAGCGGTATGCGTTATTGTCCATTGATAGGAAGAGTACGTAGAACTTTTCGAAAAATTAGCAGATGAAAATACTGCCACAAGTGGTACCAGAAATGATGCTGCAATCTTATTGAAAAATACACCGAATTTTAATATCATAACTTAAGTCCATTTCTGGCATGAACTCTTGAAGAGAATTGATCGTGTGCAGCTCAGATTACAAGGTTCTTAAATGAATTTTAGAGAAGCGTTCCATGATCTCAAATAATTGGCGACTGAACTTGCAGAAATTCATAAAGAGATCTGTGAAAAGGTTAAGACTCGTTGTAACGAATGGGGAATCGATACAACAATCCGTATAAAATGTCGCCGACAAATACCCGGAGAATCGAATAGAGATGATGGCCTTTCCGCAGAAAGCGTCAAATCACGCGTTATGAAAAGCGTTCTTAATCGTCTACTGCTGACTAGAAGATCTAAATTCCAAATTTGAGCATTTACTTGACGTTGAAAATTTATTAAGTAAGGATAATCCGGATCTTGAAAAGAATTGTAAAAATTTGGGTGAATTTCATAATACAGATTTACCTGGAACACAACTTCATGTCGAAATATGTGCCTGCAATATGCTTCTTCGCAGTAGAAAAGAAATAGAATGTAAAATTCCATAAGAGCTTCTAACCTTTATAATCTCGTATGGAGAAAATGTTTTTCTCCATGTCCATTCCTCTAACACGCCTTAGTTTTGATAAAAAGTGAATAAATACCTAATTCTATTTATTTAACTTGCACAGAAGCCTTTTAATATAGTTTTCAATTTTGGGGTTTTATGGGAGATGGGCGTCATCTTAGTTGGTGGATGACGCCCATTTCTCTAACAAACCTCAGTTTTGACATATAATATACAAATACCGAATTTCAGTATTGTAGCTTAAATATTAGCCTCTTTATAGAGCTTTCATTATTGGGATTGCATGGGAGGTAGGCATGGTTTTCATCCGATGTAGCCCATTCTCGAACTTGATCTTCACTTTTTGGAAAAAAGCTAAAATATGAAGTTTCATTGCGATAGCTTGAAAATTACGGCTGTAATCGTGTCGGCAGACAGACGGACAGACAGACGGAAATGGTTTAATCAACACAGGTGGTGATGCTGATCAAGAATATCTATACTTTTCTATGCCTACCACGCCTTCTTATGGGCGTTACACACGTCGTGACAAAATTAATATACCCCTTCGCAGTACGCGTGGGGTTTGGTAGGTTTTTAATATGGTTGGTAGAATATTTTTTTCCAGTGGCAACTCTGGACGTGTGCCACATCTTCCAGGGCGGCAGATGGCATTAAGCGGCAGGAGTCAACATTCTTACTTTTGGACAACACAGTCATCTTGACAATTTCTTCTGTTCCTACGAAGAATGCTCAGCAACTCGAGGAGATGGTGTTTTAAAAGCAATGATTATATTCAGTTTTGCTTTAATAAATTTGATTACATTAAAATAATTCTAAATTTTCATTGCAAGAAAATTTTCAAACAAAAACTTTTTTGTTTTGGCAAACAAAACAAGTTAACTAAAATATTTTTATGACAAAAGCACCAAATTCCATGTGTATAGTTTAAAAATGTTCGTATAGCCCGTTTCAAAAGAGAAGAACATTTTTTAGTTTAATTTTTCGATGCGCAGTGAGAAAATATTTTTAAAGCTAGAAAATTTTTTAGAGCGTAATTTCTTGCTCTTTTTGTACTGTTCGCTAAACTTTATGCTTTTTTTGAGTGTTTTTTACTATTTTTCTATATATTTAAATGCGCAAACATTCAAAACAAATGATCGCACAAGTACGGTGTTGCACCGACAACCTGCAGCAACCTGCATCTTGAGAGAGAAATCAAATACAAATTACATAAAAAATAAATTATTTTCTCAAGAAAAAAATGTGAAGTGAAATTTCGGCTAACAAATTTTTTTTTGACGCCCCCTTTTTTTTCAATTTTGATTGGTTGATTTCGAAAAATAAAATTCAGTACTTCCGCAGCGCAGTTGCGATGAACAACAAAATTCAAGAATATACATTAATTTTTTTTTCCATTTATTTTTCTGCTCAGAGAATATTCAATTTTTTTTTTAATGTCGACCAATCAGAATGAAGAACGCTCTCAAAATTATTTTCTTATTCTCAAACATGCGCGAAATTGTTCTTCTCTTTTGAAACGGGCTATATCTCAATATGCATAGAAAAAATTTTGACGTTTCGTAAGTTTTTACGAAATACGAGCTTACGTAGTACTTACGAAGTGACATGAAGCACCTCATTATGTATTCAGCACTTACGAATTCAGCGCAACTAAGAGAATTTGATTTTGTCTGATATCAATTGATGTCCTTAATTTTCATTTTCAGACTTTCTTTTAATGTAGTCATCCATTTCTTAGTTTTTTAAAGAGCAAAATGTTCAAGCGAGGTTTGATTATCCTGTCGAAATTTCAGATGGGATTTGGTCTAAGCAATGATGGCAGTTAAATAATAACTCCTATTTCTTTCACTATTAATCGCGTTTTTCTGATCTTGATAAATATAATATAAATTTTGTTGTAGTAAAACATCCACTAAAGTAAAAAGTAACATTTAATTTTCAAAAAAAAATATTGTGGATGAAACTTTCACTTAAAACTATTATATTGTGCCTCAAGCCATGACCAAATTAAGATAAGAAAGTTTCAGTCACTACCTTTAACCCTGCGTTTTTTACAGACTCTTCCAAAACTATGATTAAACTAATTTTACTGCTTTTGTACTATTTATGTAGAATTCATCGTTGCAAGAAACATTTTTCTCCACTTTATTAGTGAGTTGCTTTGCAAACAAGTATGATTTTACCGTTACACCCATTTACACACTCTAAGACCCTTATGTTAAACAAACTTTTTAAGGCAATGATTTCTTGAAAGAAAAAATTGTTTTGGTGGTATACAATTTTACTAAACCATATTTTACCGGTAAGCGTATGTTGAATGGGTTAAAGTCTAAATTGAAATATAAAGGCCTAAGGCCTCTTAAGAAAATAAAACGATTTTTATAATTTGTTACTGTTAAGCAGGGACATGACTTTCGCGGCAGAGAAAGCAGACCTTTTCAGTCAAAAACAAACATTTATTATTGTAGAGAATTGAAAAAATTACAAGAAAAAAAAAATTAAAAAAATATATTTTTCACTCCAACATGGTTTTATAGAGCTCCAAACTAGCGGCAGAGAAAAAAACGGGGCCTCGTGTTTGCAGCGCTGGGAGTAGCAAAAATTGTTCGATCTGGAAAAAAAATTACTTGTTTAAATCTTAACAGAATTGGTTATCGAATGACAAGAGCTTATTTTTAAAAATTTTTTTTTCATTTTTTGGTGATGTTCCAAATTTGAAAGTGTGTTTTTTTCGAAAAAAATATTGTCTTTAAAAATTCATAAAAAATCGAAAAAAATTTAAAAAAAAACTTGTGAGATACGATAGCGAATCAAGTTGAAAAAAATACAAAAAAAAAAATTTCGTCAAAAAATGAACCCGCTAGTGCCGCAACCAGTACGAAAAACATGTTTTCGAGATAAACGCGTTCAAAGTTTCTGAACAAAGAAAAATAAGGTGAAAATTAAAAATGCGCTCTCACTAATCCGGCTGCAACTTTTGAACCCGTAAGAATTTTTCCATGTAATTTTTTTGCTTAGAATTTTAAGAATATTTTCAAAATTATAAAAAAACTCTCTAATTAAAAGAGAGATTTTTCAAATTAACTTTTCAGGGGTGATCCTTTTGAGCTGACATCTGTAATTTTTTCATTACGTTCTTAGCGAAAAAAACCATTGATTCATACATTTAAGAACTATTTTGTGATTATTTTATAAAATTTTTGTGGTTCTTGTAATGGTGTTACTTTTATTTTAAGGTTTTTTCATATTTAATCCTCTTGATAAGAAACCACAAAAATTTAAGACAACCAGGAACAAGCAATGAAAAAATCATGTTAATCTATTATTAATACATCACAGATGATAAGATTAAATTGAAAAATGTACCGAAATAATGCAAATACTCCTTAAACAATCGTTCAATACGTAGAGTTGCTTAGGTTTTGCACAACCTCTTTTGGATTATATTTCGATTATGGTGTATTGGTTACAGGAAATAAAACAAAACTGTTTCGAATTTTTTATGTTTGATAAGATTACAACTTATACTTAAAAAATAAACTAATTTAAGTAAATTAATTACATCCTTCCAATGTGAAGACAGAATTGCTTAGGTATTGCACAATACTGTTTATCAAAACTGGTTAAACTTGAATTCAAGCTCATTAAGATTCATTTCGTTCCCAATTTAATCATATGTCAAAAATTCCATGTGTATGAAAAATTAGAGAAAAACTGATAAAAAAGTCTTACTATACTTGTGTTCTAGTTCTGCGTACTTATTAATTTTCTTTCTTTTTTTTGTGTCAGAAAACAAAACGTATACTTGTATTGTGGTAATCGTAATCGTTTTATACCGTGCTCTGTGTTTATTTCACTTTTGTCTTAGAACACATTTTCATTACGTCAGCATAAAAAATAAAACACTTTCTAAATTAAATGTTCTTTCTTGCGTTTTTTTCTTTGGCTAGAAAAATCAATAGACGATTTCAACATTTGACAGAAGAGACAACCACAACTGTATCCAACAGATGCTGGTTATATGTCTGCGCGAATGCCCTCGTGTGTATGTAGTCAAAGTTGTTGTTTCTTTTTAATATATTTGTGTCTGTGTATGCGTTACTACTGCCGATTCCACCCACAGTCTAACAGCGCTGTTAAAACCCTTAGTTGAAGTCACTTTCGTAGACACAGTTTTTATCATATACGTATAACTTATATGTGATTATTCCCAGCAGAAAAAGGAAGCTCTTCTAAACAAGTTCTGGAATTGGATTTAGTGCATTCGCAAGTTATTTCAATTTTGGTTATTGCTAAAACTATGTTTGCAGGCGATGGCGACAGAAAAAGTACTTCTACTCTCACTTTTATCAAAAGTTATATATAAAAGAGAATAAACATATGTATATGCGAAACAAGAATCACTTCCGTTTTTGCTTCTCCAACCCTATTATCTAGCAGATAAAAAAGTAAGACAAGTACGATGTGTTTAAATGCTGAGCTGTAAAATCTGCATTCGTATTCAGAATTCTAAGTACAAGTGCATAACCACACAAGAATGCATTCAATGAATACAAAATTGATTTATGAATAAAATTTTGAATTCACATTCCGTTTTAAAAAAATTGATTTATTGTTCTTTTCGATAATTAATTTTTCGTTATTAAGATTAAAGTATTAATTTTTTTATTCAAATTAATGCTGTTCATAATGAATGCAATTCACAAAGAATCGTTATTCATTTAGCATTCATTTTTTATTCACTGTGCATTTTGTATTCATAATTCATTATTCAATTTTTATTCATAATTCATGTTTTATTAGTGTTGTCTCCACTAAATAAAAAATTAATCTAATATCTATATAATTAATAGACTAAGGTTTTTTTGTGACTTCAACTCCTCCCAGACCAATGGACTGATTTTATTGATTCAGATGTCATAAAATAAGGTTTAGGCTGTAGATGTGCAAACCACTTTTAAAAATTGTAATTTTGCTTCAGGGGGTTCCCAACCTTTTAAAACAGAAATTTAATTTGAGAAGAGCCTATCAATTGCTCGAATTTGAATTTTTTTCAAATCTAAAAATTTTTAACCAAAATTATCTTTTATGCATTCCTCAAAAGTCAATTGTCCGAAAAATGCAGTTTCAAAATCAAAAATTCCACTTTCCGAGCAACAACGCAGTCAAATTTCAACGGTTTTCAAAAAAAAATTTTTTGGGTTTTTTGGCGTTTTTTCATCTAAAGGTGTTATAAATCGATGTTGTAAGTGTTCTGCAAGTACTTTTTATTAATTCCTGAAGTATCTCTTAGTATTATGTCTTAAATCTATTTTTCACTGCGTTTTTTTTTAAATTAGGGGGCGTCCATAAATTACGTGAGGTGTTTTTTAAAATTTTTTTTTCTTAAACGCGGTTTCTTACGTAAACGCGTTGGATTGTTATTGTAAACAGAAAAAAAAATTTGCTTCGTACTTTTATTTACGACTAGTTAAGACTAGTAATCGATATTGCTGAGAGTTATAAGTGTAATAAAAATTTAACAATAGAATACTTAAGGTACTATTACAGTGTGTAAAAAATTAAAATTTTTTTTTTTTTTTTAGAATCTGGTTCCTTAAGGTCTTAAGAATACGTGTACGAAATTTTGGAAAAGAATATAAAATAAAAAAAAATATATAATATACATTATATTCGTGTTTCACGCATTTATTCATATATTATCGTTCATAGAAGAAAATCTAATCGCGTTTTTCTCGAAACAAGTTTTTGCGAATTGGTTTCTAAGATATCTCGAGTTCTGCTGGATCGATTTCTATGAAACTTGATTTATTGTGATCTTCATAGACTCTGTTAACCTATAACCTATTCTACCTATAAAAAGCAGAGAAACTTTTATATTTTATTTTTTACGGCTCAGAATATCTGCCAAAAAGAGGGGTTTTTTGTAAATTTGTTTTTCAACGCGTACGCGAGACGAGAAACCAACTTACAACCTTTTTTTAAACACGTCAACTTCAACGACCTCTAGAAAATAAACAACATATACAAAAAAAAAAAAACAAATTTCTTTTTTATCTTCAACTTTAACTGTACATAATGTAAATAAATTTGAATTGAATAATTTTATAATACTATGTAAAAAAAATTAATAAAAAAGATGTTGTTTTTAATCGCTTCACACTGTAATAGTACCTTAAATAGGCTGACAGTAGCGCGAAAACAAAGGACGGGCTACACTGTACCGTAAATTCAAATTAAATTGAGCTATTTGGTACAAATCAAATATGGTGATTTGACAGTCAGTAAATGTATAACGTCGAAGTAGGAATGAAATTATTTTCTTTCGAACGAATTAGTGAATGATCTTAATCGTATTACGATTACGCTTAAGATTAAATCTTAAGCATGTACAATCTTAATTAAATGGACCAAAATAGTATAATTTTTGTTTGTTTCAACCAGAAAAAAAATTGCGTGATATTTGCCGAGACCCCCCCTCTCTCCAACGTAAGATTAGATGAGATTTGACTCGACCCCCTCCCCCCTTAAACATCTCACGTAATTTATGGACGCCCCCTTAGTTATGTTTTATAGCTGGAAGAGTTAAGCTGCGATGTTTTCGAATAGTGATAACACTGGTTTACAGCCAATATGTACTTTGAATGCCGCTATTCTTTTCTCATGTAAAATCGGTCGCTAATTCCGAAAAAAAATTTTTTTTTTTCTGTCACTCCGTTTTCGAGATATTGCCCACTGTAGGGTTTTCAACGAAAAAAAAACAGTTGGTTCCACTTAATTGCATATATCTCCAGAACCAACAACAGTAATCAAACAAATGATATATCAAATAAAAGCTAATAAAATTTCTTACAAACAATGGAAACATCATTTTTTGGTCGAGCTGTTAGTTTTGGCGGAATAAATTCAAATTTCGGGGATTTTTTTATTTTTCAGAAAAATTTCCAAAAAAAGACAAAATAGTTGCAAATTTCGTTAAGAAATCAAAATATTTTGTTGCTTTTGATATTTTTTACAAAAAACCTTTATTTTTCCAAAAAAAAAATAAGCTATTGTTGAAGAAAATCTATTGAGAAATGAAAAAGTTGTGTTCAATGGAACGAAAGAACCCAAATTGTGTGATTATCAATTTATGCATTTGGACTTATTTAATTGCCATAAAAACAAATGAGAATTAAAGGTTGTTGTTATAAAATCATATATTCTTAATTTTTATTGTTCTTTTAATAATTTACATTATTCGTCGCCCATCATTCCTTTGTCCCAAAATCCTTGGTACCGATTCTCAATTACTTTCATCTGTTGGTGGAATCTTTCCCCATGTTCGTCGCTCTCGTCACCGAGATTCTTCGCTTTCTTTGTCTAACGCCTTGAAAGTGTTTTTCATAAGTCCAAGTTTGATGTGCAACGGTGGGAGAATTAAGTTTTCCTTTTTGACGAGTGGAACGTTTTTGACGTTGCTCTCTCCAACTTTCGACTCAATTCTTTCTGGCCAGTCCTTATTGTAATAGTGGTGTTCACGTGCTCAACTATCCCACTTGCATAGAAAACAGCAGTACTTTGTGTAGCCACTCTGTAAACCACAAAGTATACCAACGACTTTGAGATCAGAACATATTTTCCAGTAGTGTTGTTCATATTTAATACATGTCAATAGCTTCGCCATTGTTTCGTACGTTTCCTTTGTGTTGACTGCATGTGCGATCGGAAGCGATGGCTTTTTGTTTCCTACATGAAGTAATACCGCCTTCAAGCTCACTTTGCTGCCATCAATAAACAAACGCCACTCTTTGGGAATGTACGGCTGACCGAAGGTATTAAATAAGCCAGGAATGTCTACGCAATAGCAGATATTGTCATTCTTAGTAAAGTGCACTCTAAAACTGATGGTAATATCGTGTAATATTACAGCAATAATTGCTGTGAAATTTCACGCATTTATTGACGGTTTTTCGAAAATATCTCTCAAAGCAGCGAGCTTTTTCAATTAAGCTAAGATGAAGCGCATTTTATCGCTAGTTTAGCGTGTTTTCGCTCAGAAAATCTTTGAACGCTCCTTAAGAGAGATTTTACGCTATAACAGTGGGTTTTCGCTCATTTCGCTCTCACAATTAATTCATATTTTTAGCAGATACATTATTTTACTGCAGTTAGTTATGATCATGGTTGAATAACAAGGTTGCTTCAAAACTGACTGTGCTCTCTTTCGCATATCCGAAAGTGTCAAAATCAACTGGCTTTTGAAAAAAAGAACAGCAACAACAACAGCTGAAGCAGTTCGCTTTGACATTTGCGGCAGTCGCGCTCTCCGTGTTGCGGCTACCTTATTCAGTGTAACCTGGTTATGATCCTCACATGGAATAACATCAATGTTTTTGATGCTATTCCATGTAATGATAAAAACAAGCCAATTAATGTTTTTGAATGTTGATTATTTACTAATTACTCCATTGTTAATTAATAAGTCATCAATATAACAACAAGCAGGATAAATAACACGCATTTTCCGCGTATTATTTGTCAATGCACTCTATTCAAAAGAGCGACAAAGATAAAATGTAGGAGAGATTTGAGAGTGAGAGAAAGAGGAGTGAGAGAGAATATTCCTTATTTTGTGTGGCGGGATTTTACTACAATAATTGCTGTTAAAGTGTTGCCAGCAATAATTGTAGTGAAATCTCGCCATTTTTTCTCAGAGTGTGTATAGCAAACGGTTTTTCACGATTTCTGTAGTATGTCGCCTTAAAATCGAGTCCCAAAAAGTTGAATTGTTGCAAACGAGAACCATGCAATTCCGATTTTTCCTTTGACAGTTCCAAATCTCTTATCCAATCATTCAGCTGCGCTTGCGATAAAAGGTGAGTTGTGTTTTTAGTTGTAATAGTACTACCACCTGTGGTTCCTTCCGACTCCACTGAATCTACGGATTTTCGATTGTTTTCACGTGTTGAATCGGGACAAGTAGGATATGGAACATCGTCAGAATGAGATACTGGCAATGAAACATTCGGGACAATGGCGTATATCACTCCTTTGTGTTTTCCAACACCAGTCATTTTGGCCAGACAAAAATAGCAATCGTTTAGGTGGCAAAACGGTTGTATCCAGATCATCGGAACATCGAATTTCATGTATCGTTTTTTACCCGAGCTCCATTCAGACAATATTAATTTGCACGATTGACACAAAATACTTGGCGTCCATGATTCACCAAGTTCTTAGCCGCAATACCAAAATAATGTAGATATGACATTTGGAGTAAATTCGTAAAATTGACTCGTTTCTTTTCGAAAGTAAATTCACCGCACATGTAGCAGAAAATATCTGGGTAGTTTTTACACTGGAATTCTCGCAGTCTTTTACTCATTTTATTTTGAAGTATATCTTATTTTTTCCTCTCGTTACAAATTGTGCGTCCCTTTGTTTGCCACGTTTTTTAGTATAATGCATGAATGTTGTTGCTTTTATGCATCTTGAAAGTGCTGCAGGTACAATAAAGGTAGGTAGGTCCACGACTCAGGGCGCGACCGCCGAAACTGTCAAAAAAACACAAAATAAGTATTCACATGGCATAATAAAAACAGGTAGGCTCTCTTTCTTATAGCCATAAGTGTCGAAATCAGACGTTTTGCTGTGACGGTTTCGACGGTTGCACTCTCAGTCGTGAGCCTACCTGTTTTTATTGTAGCGTGTTTCTTCTTATCTTTTCTTTCGCAAAACTCTTGACTTGATTCCTATGAACAATAAAAATGAAAAATAAAAAATTATAGTACAATAACCCAATTTAATTATATGACAATAAAATTTGTAAAAAAAAACATAACAATAGCTTATTTTTTTTTGGAAAAATAAAGGCTCTTAGTAAAAAATATCAAAAGCAACAAAATATTTTGATTTCTTAACGAAATTTGCAACTATTTTGTCTTTTTTTGGAAATTTTTCTGAAAAATAAAAAAATCCCCGATATTTGAATTAATTCCGCCAAAACTAACAGCTCGACCAAAAAATGATGTTTGCTTGATTACTGTTGTTGGTTCAGGAGATATATGCAATTAAGTGGAACCAACTTTTATTTTTCGTTGAAAACCCTACAGTGGGCAATATCTCGAAAACGGAGTGACAGAAAAAAAATTTTTTTTCGGAATCAGCGACCGATTTTACATGAGAAAAGAATAGTGGCATTCAAAGTACAAACAACTTTTCGTTATTTGTAAACCGGTGTAATGTTTGTCTCAATAGTAATATAAGTGTTCGTCCTGTTCGGTCAGATCATACGTTTCAAGTCAAACCATTCATATAATGATCTTTTATATCATTATTGAGACTGAATATATCGTTATTGAGTATAATAACTTCTTGAATAGAATATCATACCTATATTAAACGTCTATAATGTTTCTAACACTTAATTTTTATTGAATTGCTCGAATTCAGGCAACAGATTTACTAGTTTAAAATCAAATGTTTGTCCTTCTGTCTATCTGTCTGTCTGTCTGTCTATCTGTTCCGTATAGGCTCGTTCACCGTTTATCCGATTGAGCTGAAATTTGGACACCGAGTACGTTTCACAAAGAGGAAGATCATAGAGGGTAAAAGAGTGGGCGGAAGTATGTGGGCGCAGCACTCTATAATTACTCCTAAACAGCTGGACCGATTTCAATGAAATTTGGTACAAAGGTTCAACTGTACCCAAAATAAAACATAGGTTATAAAAATATCCAAAGACTTTCGCAAGAGGGCACTTTAAGCAGTGCGTTTTAAAGTTTTAAAGACAGTGCGTCATAAAGAGAATGAACGTTCAACTGCACCCAAGATAAAACAAAAAATATAAAAAAATTCCAAAGACTTCCGCAACAGATACTTCTTCTTAACTTTTATATTGGTTGGTAAACGCGCGCTGCAGTTTTGTTTTTCAGTTTTAAATTATGATCAATCAACATGACACATACAGCAATTCCAAAGACAACGCTTATAGCCTAATTCGTATCCTATGCAAACAACGCAAGGTATTAAATATTTTCCATTTCAATGCTCAAAGCTTAAAAAGGAAAATAGATGAATTTAGATAATTATTCGAAGAGTCATAAATGGACGTGGTATGCGTATCTGAAAAGTGGTTTTTACCGTCTTTACAAGATAGCTTGATTAAAGTTAAGGTTTTCGTTTATTCCGGATGGATAGAGATTGGCATGCGGGGGGCGTCGCAATTTTTGTGAGAGACAGCATTGTATGTAAACATATTTCTAAATCTAATACTGATAGCGCTATAGAGTATATTTTTATTGACATCATTTCAGGCAATAACAAAATATTAGTGGGCTGTGTGTATAGACCAAACCGCAACCTGCTGCCTTTTTTCGATTTCTTACAAATTGCAAGCTTGTTGTACATTAGACCGGATCGAAATTTAGATTTCGCCAGTCGGGGTCTCAAAAGTTAGAGGAACTCATTAAAATGATTTCTGCATACTTTTTTTTCAAATCGGAGAAAAACCGCCGAAGCAATTTTGATTCTCCTGAAGGTCCTTTTTGGTAAAAAAAAACATGTTTTTTGCTTGTAACTTTTTATTTTTCACAGAACGCATAATCACACCTTAAATAAATATTCTTATTAAATATTCAATTTCTTACTTATACCAATATTCTGATATTCAAAAAATTTAAAAATTATGTTCCATTATAACTCTTATTGACCACCAAAAATTGAATTTTTTGATATTTTTAAAAAGAAATTTTTTTTAAAACCGCTTTAAAAGACACATTTTTTCTAGATTTACGTGAAAGTGTTATGGTTGGAAAGGTATTAAGTTCTTCTTTCTTTCTGTGTATAGCTTTAATCAAAGCTGTGTGCGAAAACTAACAGAATGTGAGAAATCGACTTTAGAAATTTGATAAAATGAAATATTTCATTTTCATAGAAACAATTTATTTCATTTGTTCACTGCTTTGTCGTCCAATTTTCGATAATTTTTTTTTTTTTAATCTCATAGCTTTGATTAAAGCGATACACAGAACGAAAGAAGAACTTAATACCTTTCCAACAATAACAATTCCACGTTAATCTAATAAAAAATGTGCCTTTCACAGCGGTTTCAAAAAAATGCCTTTTTAAAAATAGCAAAAAATTCAATTTTTGGTGGTCAATAAGAGTTATAATCAAACAAAATTTAAACAATTTTTTATGTCAAAATGTTAGTATGAATAAGGAATTTAACATTTAAGAAGATGTGGGGATGCGTTCTGTGTAAAATAAAAAGTTACAAGCAAAAAACATGTTTTTTTACCAAAAAGGACCTTCAGGAGAATCAAAATTGCTTCGGCGGTTTTTCTCCGATTTGAAAAAGAAGTATGCAGAAATGATTTTAATGAGATTTGAAAATTCAATTTCTTCTGTCATTATACTTTATCCCATAATTTTATTTCAATATAATATTTCTATTATAATTATTTAGTACCTGGGCGACCGAGCTCCGCTCAGATTCCTGCCGTATATTCAAATTTTTTACGGTATTTAATGTATCGGAAATGCCAACTTTATCTTAGAAACAACATATAAGATCATATTTTTCAATTAACTTTAAATGCATTTTTATTTTATGATAACTTCGTTTTTCAACTAAACGAAATTTGTTTTGGTTTTATATTTTTTTTATATTTGGTTTAATTATTTTGATAATTTACTTATGCTGAACTTATGCCGGCCATTCCAAGCCTAAGTAAATTTTTTTTTTTCCAAAATTAATTCATGCTCCTTTTCCACTTACAAGAATAGAAGTTATTTTTTTATGTCGCAATTTTTTCTAAAGTTTTGGAGATAGCAATTTTTGATCAAAGTGAAAATCTTGAAAATGGAGTCATTTTCAATAAATCATACCTCTGTCATTTGTTACCCCTATTTTTGTAAATGAAGTATCGTTAGAAAGAAAATAAAATACTTTTGGAATTTTTTTGCTAGAGTTGCCTACTTTTTCAAAAAAAAGTAAACTGTTCATATCTCAAAAAATGCATTTTCGGTTTTTTTTACGTAGAATTACGTCTTACAGCGCGGTTTGAATGCAGTCGTTTTAACAAATTTTTTAAGGTCATACCTACAGCCTATAATATTCATCGTTCAAACATAATATTTATACTAAAGTATCAGATATATCCTGCGCTAAACGAATATCTAATTTTGGATTTTGTTACTTTTATATTAAAGTCACAAAATAGCAAAAGCTTAAAAGAATAATCTAGATTTTTATATAAGAAAATCAATCATTAGCTGCTTGCATGTTGTGTCTGCTGCTTTCTTTGTTTTTGTTTTGTTAGTTTTGCTTGTGTTGAAATAAAAAAAAATTTTTGCTCCAGATTTTATAACAATGTCTCAAACGGTATAGAAGTTATGAACGATTAAATGAAATGATTATCAGAAAAAACTGAAATTACGAAAAGCATAACATTTGGTCATTATATTTTATTCTGGTGGAAACTTAATTTGTTTCTCAAAATTACAAAAAAAATTCACTTTTTGAGATGTGAGCAAATTAGATTTTTTTTTTCAAAATGTAGGAAACTCTAGCATAGGAAACTCTTACAAAAATATTTTGTATTTTCTATTTGTAAGATTTCTTTTTATATCAAAAATTGGTACATCAAAACTGTACTAAAAACGTTTCAATAAAAAAAAAATATATGAAAAATATAACAAATTCACCAAATCACTGTTTGGTGAAGCTTAAAAATAAAAACAAAAAAATTTAAGTGCACTGCGGGATTCGAACTCACAACCTCGATATCATTGGACAGAAGCTCTATTCTCCGAGCTATCACTGCTATATCAACGCAAGCAAACTAAACATAACATATTCGGCAGGAAAATTAACGTATTTATTAAATGCGTGAAAACTCGGAAAAACAGCTTTTCCCAGAGATGAGACCTAGCTGGATCGATTTTTCCGCCCCCTCTTCATATATATTGTAAATTTCATCGAAATCGTTAGTGTCGTTTTCGAGAACGCAATTGCAAATATATATACAAATATTGCTCGTTTAATAGAATAAGATTTTATCTTAATTTATTTTTTAAATATATGTATAAATAAATTGGATGATAAAGATTTTGTTATTTATATAAGATTATTGTAATCTTCAGCATAAGGAGAATAAAATAAATAAAAAATAAAAAAAATAAATAAATAACTCCTAAATGCCTGGACCGATTTTACTAAAATTTGGTACGTGAAATAATCTGACCCTGCAACAGAATTGAGGCTATTTAAATTTCAGAAAACTTCCATGAGAGGACGCTTAATTCAATTAACTATGTCTGGATCATTCACGTCAAAACGGATTTGATGACCGATTTTGATGAAACTTGGTAAGCATTTGTATCTGTTACTGAAATAGATCCTTTGCTTTTAAAAGTTCATTCGACAAAAATCAAGGAATGAGCCGAGGCAAACGAAGTCAATAACCAAAGACTAATGAAAAACTAGTAAGGTATATCTTCGACTTGGCCGAAGTTGAAATACCCCCACGGCCGTATTAGTATTCGTAATGGTATAAAATTTTAAATTGTAGCTCTTTTTGTATGAGATTTAAAAAAAATGTTACTCTTTTGTTGACGTCTAAAATATATTCATATCAAATTGTTTTCCTGCAAAGTAAATACAATCCTCTTTATAAAGTTTTCGATTTGTGGTTGAATGGGAGGTGGGCGTGTTCTTGAGTTTTTGACGCCAGTTTTTCTAATACGCCTCAATTTTGATATAATATATACAAATATCCACTCTCAGTTCAGTGGCTTAAATATTAGCCTATTTATACAGTTTTCACTCTTATGGGTTGTATGGGAGGTGGGTGTGTTCTTAGGCGGATTACGCCCACTTATCTTCCACAATTTAGTTTTGATATAAAATACAAACGTATCAAATTTTGTTCCTGTAGCTTAAAGAGAAGACTTTTTATAGATTTTTAAATTTTGGGGTTATATAGGAGGTGGGCGTGTTCGTGGGTGGATGACACCCATATTTCAAACACGTCTTAATTTTGATATAAAATGAATAAATTACTAATTTTACTTTTTTAGCTTTGACAGAAACCTATTTATATAGTTTTCAATTTTAGGGTTGTATGGGAAGTGAGCGTGTTCGTTGGTGTATGACGGCTATTTTTAGAACACGTTTTAGTTTTGATATGAAATGAACAAATACTTAATTTAATTTATGTAGCTTTGACACAAGCCTCTTTATATAGTTTTCAATTTTGGGGTTGTATGGCAGGTGGGCGTGTTAGTGGGTGGATGACGCCCATTTTTAACCTCAGTTTTAACATAGATTACACAAGTACCGAATTCAAGTTTTGTAGCTTAAATATTTGCTTTTATATGAAGTTTTCATTATTTGGGTTGTATGGGAGGTAGGCGTGGTTTTCATCCGATTTAGCACATTCTCCTACTTGATTTTAGTTTTTTAGAAAAAAACTTAAATATCGAATTTCAGCACGATAATATGATGATAAATCAAGTCAGGTGGTGATACTGAGCAAGAATATATGTACTTTACTATACCTACCATGCCTCCTTATCAATCGGGTGACAATTTTCATGAGAAACCAGACGTCATTTCGAGACGTTGAAGATGTCATTGTTTTTGTAATCATGTCCGGCAGGTACAGTTTTACGGAAATTTGACTAAACACTTTCGACGGAAGTAGGGGGCAAAACCCCTACAAACGTTAATTGAAAACATGTTCAAATGAGAGCAGTTTTAAAATCGTCCTTTCTCTGTGCTCGAGGCACAACCGGGTTACATTCGCTGGTAATGAATAAAAAATTAATAAACTAGTAAGGTATATCTTCGACTCGGCCGAAGTAAAAATACCCCCACGGGCGATTCGTAATGGTGCAAAATCTTAAATTGAAACCCTTTTTGTATGATATTTAAAAAAATTTTACTATTTTGATGACTTCTAAAATACATTCATTAAGTTTTCAATTAAAGGTTGTATAGTAAGTGGGCGTGTTCTTGAGTGGTTGATACCAATTTTTTAACACGCATCAGTTTTGATATAAAATTCACAAATACCCAATTTCAGGTGTGTAGCTCAAATATAAGCCTATTTATAGAGTTTTCACTTTTATGGGTTGTATGGGTGGTGGCTGTGTTCGTATGCGGATGACGCCCACTTTTCTTCCACGATTTAGTTTTGATATAAAATACAAGCATACATTTTTTTCCTGTAACTTAAAGAGAAGCCTTTTTATAGAGTTTAAAATTTTGGGGTTATATGGGAGGTGGGCGTGTTTGTGGGTGGATGGTATCCATTTTTCTAACACGTCTCAATTTTTATACAAAAATAATAAATATCTAATTTTACTTTTGTAGCTTGGACAGAAGTTTATTTATATAGCTTTCAATTTTGGGGTTGCATGGGAGGTGGGCGTGTTTGTGGGTGGATGACGCCCATTTTTCTATCATGTCTTAATTTTTATATAAAACGCATAACTATCCAGTGTTATTTTTGTAGCTTCGACACAACACTATATATATAGTTTCAATATTAGAGTTGTATGGGAGGTGGGCGTGTTCGTTGGAGGATGACGCCCATTTTGCTAACACATCTTATTTTTTATATAGAAATAGTAAATGTCTAATTTTACTTCTGTAGCTTGGACAGAAGCTTATTTATATAGTTTTCAATTTTGGGGTTGTATGGGAGGTGGGCGTGTTCGTGGGTGGATGACGCCCATTTTTTTATCATGTCTTATTTTTTGTATAAAACGCATAAATATCCAGTTTAATTTTTGTAGCTTCGACACAAGCCTCTATATATAGTTTTCAATATTAGAGTTGTATGGGAGGTGGGCGTGTAAGTAAGTGAATGACGCCCATTTTTCTAACATACCTCAGTTTTGACATAGAATACTCAAGTCCCGAGTTTTAGTATTGTAACTTTAATATTAGCCTTTTTATAGAGTTTTAAATTTGGGGGTTGTATGGGAGGTAGGCGTGGTTTTCATCCGATTTAGCCCATTCTCAAACTTGATCTTATTTTTTTTAAAAAAAGCTTAAATATTGAATTTCAGCACGATAGCTTCAAAATTACGGCTGTAATCGTGTCTACAGACAGACGGACAGACAGACGGACAGATGGACAGACAGACGGACAGTGCTAAATCAACTCAGGTGGTGATGCTGAGCAAGAATATATATACTTTTCTGTACCTACCACGCCTCCTTATGGGTGTTACACACGTCGTGACAAAATTAATATACCCCTTACGCAGTACGCGTGGGGGTATAAAAATAAAAAATTAATAATGAATAAAAGTGAAAGCATGAATGCTAAATGAATAACGACGAAATTCTTTGTGAAAAGCATTCATTATGAATAATATTAATTTGAATAAAAAAATTAGTGCATTACTCAAAATAACGAAAAATAAATAATAGAAATGAATAATAAATCAATTTTTTAAAATTGAATGTGAACTCAAAATTTTATTCATGGATTTTTTTGTTCTGATATGCATAAATACCTCAATTGCGAAAAAACGCAGAGAAAAAAAACGTTTACTGCCAATTTGCTGCAAACGAACTTCGTTTGTGGTGCTTCGAATCATTTTGACGTAGAATTACGTCTTACAGCGCGGTTTGTATGGGGTCGTTTTAACAGATTTTTTGAAGGTCATGCAACGTTTTTGGCGAATACTTTAGGGTATACCTACAGCCTTTAATACTTATCGTTCAAAGATAATATATATACTTAAATATCAGATATATCCCACGCTGAATGAATATCTAATTTTGGATTTTGTCACTATTATATGAAAGTCAGAAAATAGTAAAATATAAGAAGAAAAATGCATGTTTTTATATAAGAAAATCAATCATCAGCTGCTTATAATGATTTGCTGTGCCTGCTGCTATCTTTGTTTTTGTTTCGTTGTTTATGGTTGTATTGTTTTAATTTTGCACGAACTGATTGGTTCGTATTCAGAATGATTCTATGGCCAATCGGATGCAGTGGGATTATCTGAGGTCACAGGTGGGTCATTGGTACTTTGATGGGTTCCATGGAACATTTGGACCAAAATGAATGATTCTATGGCCAATCGGATGCAGTGGGATTATCTGAGGTCACAGGTGGGTCATTGGCACATTTATGGGTTCCATGGAACATTTGGACCAAAATGGTAATTCTATGGCCAATCGGATGCAGTGGGATTATCTGAGGTCACAGGTGGGTCATTCGCACATTTATGGGTTCCATGGAACATTTGGACCAAAATGGATGATTCTATGGCCAATCGGATGCAGTGGGATTATCTGAGGTCACAGGTGGGTCATTCGCACATTTATGGTTTCCATGGAACATTTGGACCAAAATGGATGATTCTATGGCCAATCGGATGCAGTGGGATTATCTGAGGTCACAGGTGGGTCATTGGCACATTTATGGGTTCCATGGAACATTTGGACCAAAATGGATGATTCTATAGCCAATCGGATGCAGTGGGATTATCTGAGGTCACAGGTGGGTCATTGGCACATTTATGGGTTCCATGGAACATTTGGACCAAAATGGATGATTCTATAGCCAATCGGATGCAGTGGGATTATCTGAGGTCACAGGTGGGTCATTGGCACATTTATGGGTTCCATGGAAAATTTGGACCAAAATGGATGATTCTATGGCCAATCGGATGCAGTGGGATTATCTGAGGTCACAGGTGGGTCATTGGCACATTTATGGGTTCCATGGAACATTTGGACCAAAATGGATGATTCTATGGCCAATCGGATGCAGTGGGCTTATCTGAGGTCACAGGTGGGTCATTGGCACATTTATGGGTTCCATGGAACATTTGGACCAAAATGGATGATTCTATGGCTAATCGGATGCAGTGGGATTATCTGAGGTCACAGGCGGGTCATTGGTACTTTGATGGTTTCCATGGAACATTTGGACCAAAATGGATGATTCTATGGCCAATCGGATGCAGTGGGATTATCTGAGGTCACAGGTGGGTCATTGGTACTTTGATGGGTTCCATGGAACATTTGGACCAAAATGGATGATTCTATGGCCAATCGGATGCAGTGGGATTATCTGAGGTCACAGGCGGGTCATTGGTACTTTGATGGTTTCCATGGAACATTTGGACCAAAATGGATGATTCTATGGCCAATCGGATGCAGTGGGATTATCTGAGGTCACAGGTGGGTCATTGGCACATTTATGAGTTCCATGGAACATTTGGACCAAAATGGATGATTCTATGGCCAATCGGATGCAGTGGGATTATCTGAGGTCACAGGCGGGTCATTGGTACTTTGATGGGTTCCATGGAACATTTGGACCAAAATGGATGATTCAATGGCCAATCGGATGCGGTCACAGGTGGGTCATTGGCACATTTATGGGTTCCATGGAACATTTGGACCAAAATGGATGATTCTATAGCCAATCGGATGCAGTGGGATTATCTGAGGTCACAGGTGGGTCATTGGCACATTTATGGGTTCCATGGAACATTTGGACCAAAATGGATGATTCTATAGCCAATCGGATGCAGTGGGATTATCTGAGGTCACAGGTGGGTCATTGGCACATTTATGAGTTCCATGGAACATTTGGACCAAAATGGATGATTCTATGGCCAATCGGATGCAGTGGGATTATCTGAGGTCACAGGTGGGTCATTGGTACTTTGATGGGTTCCATGGAACATTTGGACCAAAATGGATGATTCTATAGCCAATCGGATGCAGTGGGATTATCTGAGGTCACAGGTGGGTCATTGGCACATTTATGGATTCCATGGAGCATTTGGACCAAAATGGATGATTCTATGGCCAAGCGGATGCAGTGGGATTATCTGAGGTCACAAGTGGGTCATTGGCACTTTCACGTGAATACGAACTTCACGTGTAGTTCGTGAATAAAAGACACGTGTAGTTGAGTTTTGTGTTTTTACTTGATTATTTAAAAAACACGTGAACACGTGCTTACGTGAAACTGGAAGTTCTAGTTCGTATTGGAATTATTGTAAGCATTGGTTCGCATTGGGTGTATTTATGCACTTCTGTTCTAGTTTACTTAGTGCTCTATTTTGAAACCAGAGGTCATGAATCTCTTTTCAACTCAGTCAATGAACTCGAACTGTTAAATTTAACGAAATGGGTCTGTGATCCGGTTAGATTTAACTCTTATGAAAAAAAACGAGTTGGATCATATTTCGTTTTTATGCTTTTAATTATAAAATTTTAATTTTCGTTTTTATGTGTTTAATTTTTATACAGTGTAGTTCGCAAACTATACATCGAACGGAGAGGAAAGGGTAGCTCGCAAACTAAATATCGGACAGTGATGAGAGTGGCACTAATTGAAAAGGCATGTGCTCAGCGTGAAATATAGTTACCATACAATTTTTAAAAATCGGGATCTTAATTTTAATTTGAAATTAGTAGTTAAACTGACTGTAGCTCGCAAAGTAAATATATATCGGGCAGAGACGAGAGTGGCACCAATGGAAAGTGCATTTGCTTCGCCTTCTTTTCAACTAAGTCAATGAACTCAACCTATTAAACTTAACGAAATGATCGAAAAAATTTAAAATTTTGCTTGTTTCTTGTTGCTTGCTCATTTAATCATACACTGAGAAAAAAAACATACTTTAAAATTAAACAAAAAATTTTAAAATAGAAATTTAACGCCTTTGCGTTTCTACAAAACAAAATTTAAAACATGTGTGTTTAATTTTGAACAGCTTATAAACTTCTTTCTTTTTTTAATTTTCTTTCATTATTCTTTGAAAAAATAAACAAAAATTTCAACACAATGAAAATTTTTGAATTTTTTGAATTGGTTTGACAAATGTCGAACATATAATAAAATAAAAACTGATTAATTCTTTATTAAATTATTTCAATGGAAACTTCATCGAATGGAGCTAACAGTTGGCATTCGGAGCGTCCCGGAGGTAGCTGGTTGGGATTCTGATGCTAAGAATTCGGAAAAGCTAAAAGAATGCCACCGAAAAAATATGCGTTGAAATCTTTGTTTTGAATTTTAAAATTTTTGATTCATATTTGTTTTTCATCACAAAAACATTGTTTTAAAAACAAAAACTTTTGTTTTGAATGTAACTTAAAAAACAGTTGTGTTTAATTTTAATGAATTTGTTTCAAGCTCTATTTCAAAAACAAATTCGTTAGATATGAACACAATTTCATTTTATTTTAACACATTTTTCCCTCAGTGTACTTACTTTTTAACTTTTTCTTTGTTTTGGCCTCGATAAGTAGTCCATAATTGAGTGTTATTAATTTATTTGTTAATTTTTGGAAGATCAATAAAAATATGTGCAAAATGAACAAAACAATCGGACCAAAGAGACAAAGTAGAAGAGGTTACAACTTAAACGGAATTCTGCGTCTACACTTACGATACTTTCGAAACTGTTTCTTTTTTTTTAAACGTTTGAACAGTTGGCATAATAGTGGTTAGTTGCGGGGAAACGCATTATTTAGTTGCAAGAAATTCATTTCGATTGCCAATCACGTAAGTTGTTTTTAAATTTCGGCAACTAAAAAACTTGTTTTGTTCATTTGTATAAAAAAGATCCATATCTTATGACACACACATTTGTTATCTAAAAAAATTCATTCTACACAATATCTCACAATAGCTCAATGGAAGCGTGCTAGACTGTCACGCGACAGACGTGGGTTCGAATCTTGGCTGTGTAAGTATCAAAAATTTTAATTTAATTATTGAAATTCTAATTCTGTTTCATTAACTGTTTAGTACAAAATAACCGTCAAAATAAGTTTTACTTAAAAAACATTGATTAAAAAAAAATTATATGGTGTTGTTGTTGGGAATTGAACCCAGGTCAATCGAGTTCCTAGACTCGAACGCCAGCACGCTCGGCTAAACTTGAACTTGATAAAATTTCATTAAGATCGATGTTTTTTCGTTTTAAGCAAGAATATTTTTAAGTTGATGACAACTGAATATTCGTTTGCGGGATATGCAGATCGCAAACGAAGTATAGTTGGTGAATTTTTCAGTTGCGGTAAACGAAAAATTTCTTTGCGTGTACAGGAATTTATTACTCGCATGAATTTGGTCAATCCATTGTGACAAAATTACAGTGTGCTTTAAATAACCTGATTTCATGTTTCGAAAAATGAAAATTAAGATAAGCGCAATTAAGATTAGAGAATTGGCTGAATGGCGGCAGTTTTAACGAATTTTTTTCGTCGTCAAATACCGATTCCCATGTATAGGCTTGCTATCATACAAAGTGTTGCAATTTCGTCAAACCTTATCCGATTTTGGTCATCTTTAACTCGTTGGAAAGACGGTATGGTAAATGACACGTGTCAATATAGAACTTTATAAAAAAAAAAAAAAACAAAAAAAAAAATGGGTACACTGAAGGAAATATGTGTAAAATATATGTAAAATTAAATAAAATTGTGTTCATATAAAACGAATTTGTTTTTGAAATAGAGCTTAAAACATATTCGTTAAAATTAAACACAACAGTTTTTAAAGTTAAATTCAAAACAAAAGTTTTTGTTTTTAAAACATTGTTTTTGCTATGAAAAACAATTTAAAACAACAATTTTAAAATTTAAAACAAATATTTAAAAGCATAATATTTTTCGAGTGTTTGGCATCAGATTCATAATGAGCTACCTCCGGGACCCTCCGAATACCACATGTTCGATGAATTCGATGCATTCGATGAAGATTGCATTTTATATATTTCAATATTAAGTTGTATTAGTTTTTATTTTATCCCATGGTCTATATTTGTCAAACCAATTCAAATAATTCAAAAATTGTCATTGTATTCAGATTTTTGTTTGTTTTTTCAAAAAAATAATGAGAGAAAATTAAAAAAAAAGAAAGGAGTTTATAGGTAGTTGAAAATTAAACACACTTGTTTTAAATTTTGTTTTGTAGAAACGCATTTATTGCTATATAATTGCTATTTTAAAATTTTTTGTTTAATTTTTAAGTATGTTTTTTTTCTCAGTGTACTGAAAAAGCTGTTCCGCGAAATTTGACGCGTTCTATGCCTTCTTTGCAACGAGTTACGATAAATGAAATCGGTTATGATTTGACAAAATAGCAACACTTTGTATGATAGCAAGTCTATACATGGGAATTCTGTACTACAGAGTACAAATGTCTTGTATTGTTTTGTTTCTTTTCAAAAAATAGCTCTATAACTTTTCGAACTGAATGTGATCTCAATCTACTACTTTTATTCTGTTTGATTTTTTAATTAGTCTTTAAAAAACGGATGAATTTATCTGAATTTAAAACCAAATTAATTTTTCTAATGCAAATAAATTTTATTTTTAATATTGAAAAGAAGACATTTATGTATAAATAGTTAAGTTTTTGGTTTTATTTTTATGTTACTAGAAAATTATTTGGCAATAAAGTAAAGGGGCAAATATAACTGAAACGGTTTTAGGGAATTTCGTATGGAACATTTTAGTAGAGCGTACGAAAAAATAGGAATTTTTCGGCTGCGTACAGATTTTCTAAAAAAATATGAACCAACACTGGTGTGTCATTAAATTTTTGCACACAATTGTTCGAGAACTGGTGCTACATATTTTTTTCGACAACTCCGAATGGCTAAAGTTTATGTTCTCAAGTAGCTTGACATGGCATGTTGACTATCTGAGGTTTGCCATTGTCTGCAGACAGGTGACGGCCGAACACAAAAATGTATTTCTATTGAAATAACTTTTCCCGAGGTGAGGATTGAACTCGGGATTCGTTGGCTCGCACTCCATACGTTAAGGTCTTGGGTAAAAATTCAACGTATTTTGACATAAAATACAAAAACTGTAACTGGTGCAAATTTTCACATTTTCCAATTAAAAACTCATACATTTTGTCCCAAACATAACATACAACAAAATTTGGTACTTTTACCAATTTATACACGAAAAGTAGGTATAGCACTGCAATACCGACAAACTTCCAATAATTTTGTTTAGAAACTCAAACATTTTCATTTCATTTTGTTTAGAAGATCAATTCGCACACAGCCCAAGTTTTTAATTTTTTCGAGTAAAGATAATATTACCTTCCTGCAGGGAAGCGTAGATTAAAAGTATATATATAAATTAAACTCTAAAAAAATAATCAGTTTATTATTGTAATAATTTCCCAAGTAAATATAAAAATGGCGTTTCCGGGACTTTTCAGAAGTACAGCGGCTATTTTTACCTTAAACCTGAAAGGTCACGGCATATTAACTTTGTGTAAATATTTGTAACCCATAGAACGAAGCAAGTCCGGTATAGAAAAGTATATATATTCTTGATCATGGTCACCTCGTGAGTCGAGCTATCCATGTCCGTCTGTGTGTTGTCCATACACACAGGATAAAAAGAAGGAGTTGAGATAATTGCATAAGACTCGGTACACATGGTCACATGAACCCAAGGATCTGCACTGTTGAATATTTTTGGAATCCGCCCACGGACACGCCTACTTCCACAAAAAAATTAAAAACTGCATAAATGTGCTCATAATTAGCAATCAACAATAAAATTAAGTATGTATGTATTTAATATCAAAACAAAAATGTCTTCGAAAAATGGGTGCCATCTGCCCACGGACACGCCCACCTCTCATACAACGAAAAAATTTAAAACTCAATAAATAAGCTCATGTTTAACGTACAGAGATAAAATTTGGTACGTTTTTATTTTATAACAAAACGAAGATGGTTTTGAAAGATGGATGTCATCCAACCGCGGACACGCCCACCTCCCATGCAGCCCAAAAATTGAAAACTCAATAAAAAGAAACAGTTTCGATAGTATCGTAAGTGTAGACGTAGAATTCCGTTTAAGTTGTTACCTCTTCTACTTTGTCTCTTTGGTCCGATTGTTTTGTTAATTTTACACGTATTTTTATTGATCTTCCAAAAATTAAAAAATAAATGAATAACACTCAATTATGGACTACTTATCGATGCCAAAACAAAAAAAAAGTTAAATAGTAAGTATGATTAAATGAGCAAGCAAAAACAAACAAGCAAAATTTCAAATTTTTTCGATCATTTTGATAAGTTTGACAGGTTGAGTTCATTGACTTAGTTGAAACAAGGCGAAGCAAATGCACTTTCCATTGGTGCCACTTTCGTCTCTGCCCGATATATAGTTTGCGAGCTACAGTCAGTTTAACTACTAATTTCAAATTAACATTAAGACCCCGATTTTTAAAAATCGTATGGTTACTATATTTTACGCTGAGACATGTCCTTTCCTCTCGTCTCTGTCTGTTATTTAGTTTGCTAGCTACACTTCCTGTTCGATGTATAGTTTGCGAACTACACTCGCTAGAGCTAGTGGGATGTGGAATCCAAATTAATTTGCATTAAATACAAAAATTAATATTTTACGCCATCTATTGGGTAAAAGCATAAAAAGAAATATGATCCAACTCGTTTTTTTCATAAGAGTTAAATCTAACCGGATCACAGACCCATTGCGTTAAATTTGACAGATTGAGTTCATTGACTGAGTTGAAAAGAGGTTCATTAACTCTGGTTTCAAAATAGTATACAAGAACAGTAGTGCATACATAAACCCAATGCTTACAATGCTGCCAAAGCGAACCAATCAGTTCGTGCAAAACCAAAGCATACAAGCATAAACAACGAAAGAAAAACAAAGAAAGCAGCAGGCTCATAAGCAGCTGATGATTGATTTTCTTATATAAAAACATGCATTCTTCTTCTTATATTTTACTATTTTGTGACTTTAATATAATAGTGACAAAATCCAAAGTTAGATATTCATTCAGCGCAGGATATATCTGATATTTTAGTATATATATTATCTTTGAACGGAGAGTATTAAAGGCTGTAGGTATACCCTAAAGTAGTGATGTTCAGCTTATCGGCTCGCGCTGCCAGCTTCGTGCTAGCAGCAGCTCATCACATAAAACAATAACAAAGAAGCGTGTACGTAAATTTGTATTCGACGACATTGCACAGTGGACAAAAGCGAAAATATGCGGCTTATAGTTTTGCAGATTCATAAAATAAGTGCGAAACTTATGTTATAGCAGGTAACATGATTGGTAAAAATGTATTAAGTGCTCTTAACACTTTAATTTTAACAATATACTCACTTCAATTTTATTTAAAACTTATTTCAATTAGCAAAATTTTATCTTACGCACTTATGTCAACACACTTCAAACTGACTTTACATATAAAAATAATAATATTAATCGAACTTATTTCAACGAAATCTATTGCGCAGCTGCATGGTCTGAACTTCTGAGAAATAACAAAATTTCCTCTGTACTTGCTTGGTATTGAATTCAGCAACGAAATCTTAAAACTGCTCCACTGTAAGGAAAGCAATACACATAAACATCCCAGCAAGAAATATTAACTGTAACCGAGTACATGAATTTGATTACTTATGCTTCTATAGGCGTTTACATGAAGCATAATGCTTTATTTAATTTATTGTGCAGCTGAATTGCGTGCACATTTCAAAAATAATGCTTTTTCTTGTTTGCATGCTTAAACTGCCTTAAACTTAACAGAATCAAACTTCAAAATCAAAATCAAAATTATATGTTAACTTTTTGCATTAACTTATATATTTACATATATAAGTTGCAATTAACTACATTTTAGGAAAAAGGTTATTCTTAAACTAAAAAGTTTCAATATGAACGCTTTTTGTATAACAGCTGACTACATTGAAATGAATTTCTAACTGGGTTTTTTGTTCAAATAAAACATACACACAAACACACAGCGAGCTCGCCGTGCACGGGGTCAGCTCGTAAGTGCAGAAAGCTCGCAGGAGCTGAGTTGAACATCACTACCCTAAAGTATTCGCCAAAAACGTTGCCTTATGACCTTGAAAAAATCTATTAAACCGACCCCATACAAACCGCGCTGTAAGACGAAATTCTACGTCAAAAGCTTATGTTTAACCTACAGAGATAAAATTTGGTATGTGCATTGTATACTAAAACTAAAATGCATTCAAAAAATGGCGTAACTACGATGACGGACGCCTAGGATTGGCTAGTGAAAAGGGGCCCCTAAAGTGAACGTTTTAAGTGTGCTATTCATTTGTAATCAACTCACCTAAATATACAAATCTTCTAGATAGAATGAAGATTAGAAAGAATACCATCAACTTTCATGTCGGCAACGTTCTTATCCATAGCACAAAGAACGATGGTTACGGCGGAGTTAGGGCGGAGTAATTTGTTCGGAGCAAAATTTTCGAACAAAGTGTATGGCATATTCAAAATCTATGCTAAATTCTAAGCAAAACGTAGAACAAACTATATCCCAAATCTGACGTTTGACCCTCCCAATTTTTAAAAGAAAAAAGCAGTATATTATAATATAATTTTTTTGCTTTTTAATACTTGCAATAACAATAGAGTTAAACAGTATCTTTAATTTGTTAAAAGAAGAAAAATATTATTTCTAGAACACCAAACCTTACCATATTGTAATTGTTTAACATCTCGAGTGGTTTCTTATACGACACACGTTAAACTCAAACAACTTTTTGACTGTGGTTCCTGAAAGTTTCGCACGTAAATAGAAAAACTATATCGGGAATTTGCTAGTTTGGCTACCGATCGGATTTTATAATACCTGAAAGATATCGTTTGAAACTTGATTTTTCAAAACAAATGCTTTTTTCCTCATGGCTATATCTCTTGGTAAGATATTTGAAATTTTGTTTTCCTGTCTTCAGCAAAGTTGTAGCTATTGACAAGGAAAATTAAAACTCAGAGCAAGCTAATACGATAAAACTTCACCGTAGCCTCAAAATCGCAAAAATGGAAAAAACTTACTTGTTATTTTTACCATTTTGGTCCATATCTCTCAAACCGTTTTAAATTTCGGCAAACAATATTCAACAAAATTGAAGACAAGCAAAAACTAAATAACTATTTACAACATGTTGACTGCATCCGAGTACTCCTTGATACCGTTTTGCCTTGAAAATGTGACATATTTTCATAAATAACCATTATACCATCCATGTTTGAAATTTCACGATTAAACATCCACCAACTCATTACGTTTTTGCGTTATAAATTTTATTTTTAAGACATTTATAGTTTTTGTTCTATTTGCGTTCATTATGTATGGTTTTTTTTTTTAAATGAAATGCAAAGTTATGCGAAATACCATTCCTTTTTTTGAAATTTGCATTACAAATTTATCTATAATTGATTCATGTTTATATTGAAATATAAGATGAAATTCGAAACAATATAGAATCAAACGCAATTTTATTAAAAGCGGAAATCAAAGTATTAATGAACTCTTTTAAATAAACGAACCACTAGAAACTAGTTTATTATAAAACTCCATTTATAAAAACAAATTTAAATGACCTAAGGTTAATATTAACTAACGTAATATTTGGAACATACTGTGAAAATTTCAAGCAAATCCAATAAGTAGTTTTATTTGGCGAATTTTTTTATGTGGGCAAGTCAGGCACAAAATCACCTCATATGCACATATTTGCACAAATGTAAGCAAAGAACTAATGCAATGTTGTTTTTGCGTTTTTTCTCAACATTTTGTATTTGTATTTTAGAATAGAATTATTTTAATACTTTTTTGAATACCATGTCTTCGGGCACTTTCCACCTCATTTATCGGAAACCAATGATCCGATTTGGATGAATCCTTTTGTTTTTGATAGTCAACACCCAAATTCATGGGAAAAATCTCTAAAACAAATCGTTTTTTTTTATTTTTTTGAAAACAAATATCACAACCTTAAATGCGATTATCTCGAAACCACTTTTTCGCGATTTGTTGTATCAAAAAGTTATTGAAAAAATTGTCCGATTAAAATAATTGTTGCACCACATATTAAGAACAGCAGTCATTCTCGTCGGTACCAGAATCATGAAGGTAGCTCTAAAAACAATGGAATTAGACCTATTTTAAGCCCTAAAAAAATACTTGTTATGTAAATTTTGAATTTTGGATGCTATAGTTCCGTTATTTGTTGAACGAGCCTCTTTATTTTGGTACCGACGATAAAAGCATTAATTCTAAACATATTCCCGTTTTGGTTTTTATATTCTAATGAAGAACAAAAATTTTTTGATTACAAACAGTAGGGCATTTTTTTTTGTTTGTCTACTTTAACATGACATACAATTACAACAACAATATTAATTTTAAAATTAAGTTTGATATTTTTCCTACACTGAGAAAACAAGTAAGTAAAACGCACATTTTAAAAATGGTTAGTAAAATGTTTATTTTAAAAACATTCTACGCCATGCAAATATGAAAATCCTTCCTTTAAAATAAAAAAGTAAAATGAATCGTTTTAAAAACACAAAACAACGTTTTACTATGATAAAGTAAGCTGTAATGAATATTATCAAAAATATTCTACGCCATACATAAATGAGAACGCATATTTTAAAATACAAAAGTAAAACGAAACGTTTTAGAAACAACAACGAACGTTTAACAATGATAAAGTTGTCTAAAATTAATATTTTTAAAAACATTTTACGCCATACAAAAATAAAAACGCACATTTTAAAATACAAAAGTAGCAGGAAACGTTTTAAAAACAGCAATGAACGTTTTAACAAGAATTTTATAAAAAACTGCATGTTTTTGTCAAGATTTTCTGTTACTATATAAGCTGAGTAGTTTTAAATATGTTTTGTTACAGTTAAGGAGGGATATGACATTCGCTGCAGAGAAAACAGACCTTGTTTTAAAAATTCATAACTCAATCAAAAACAAACATTTTTCCAAAATTTTTTTATTATTGTAGAGAATTGAACAAATTACAAGATATAAAGTCCCCTTTTACACTAGTCAAGAAATGGAAGCAATTTTTCGAGTTCGAAAAACTTGCCAGTACACTTGACTGTGTACCGTCAACTTTTTCCTCTTTCGTCGCTTCCTATTTGCGGCGAATTGGCCTACAAGCTCAGAAAATTGACTTCAATTCTTGACTAATGTAAAAGGGGTAAAATTCAAAAAAATATATTTTTCACTCCAACATGGTTTTATAGAGCTCCAAACTGGCAGCAGAGAAGAAAAGAGGGCCTCGTGGTTGCAGCGCTGGGAGTCGTAAAAATTGTCCGATCTGGAAAAAAATGACTTTTTTGAATCTTAACAAAATTGGTTATGGTATGACAAGATCTTTTTTTTAATTCTTTTTCAATTTTTGGTGATGTTCCAAATTTGAAAGTGTGTTTTTTTGAAAAAATATTGACTTTAAAAATTAATGAAAAATCGAAAAAAAATTTGAAAAAAAGCTCGTCTCATACGATAGCGAATCAAGTTTAAAAAAATACAAAAACAAAAAATTTCGTAACCAGTACGAAAAACATGGTTTCGAGATAAACGCGTTCAAATTTTGTGAACAAAGAAAAAAAAGGTTGAAAAAGAAAAATGCGCTCTCACTAATTCGGCTGTAAGAATTTTTCCATGATATTTTTTTCTTAGAATCTTAAGAATATTTACTAAAATACAAAATTATAAAAAATTATTCGATTTACAAAACCGGCCAATGTCATGTCCCCCGTTAACTTATCGTTGCCAATAGCTCAGTGGAAGTGTGTTAGACTGGCATGCAGAGGACGTCGGTTCGTATTCTGACTGTGTATGTATCAAAAGTATTCATTTAATTATTTAAATTCTAATTCGAATTGTTTCATTAACTCATTAGTCAGAAAAAATCCTCAAAATAAGTTCGCGGTTACAATCTTAAAAACAATCTATCAAAATTTATCGAAAATAAATGTGTTTTAAATAAAAACAAATTCTTGCAGGTTTCGTCAGCGATTGAACCCTGGACGGTTGAGTATTAAACTCGACTGATACTAAGCTCGGCTAAGCTTGAACTTATTAAAAGATTAATTAAAATATCTTTTAAAATTTTCATTTTAAAATATCAAACGAACGATTTAAAAGTTCTTTTCAAAATGTTTATTTTAGAAAATCAAACGAACGTTTTAGCAATTCATTTAAACATTTTTATTGTAGAAAATCAAACAAAAGTTTTAGAAGCTCTTTTTAAAATGTGCGTTTTTAAAATAAAAACAAACGTTAGAGGCGCAAAATCTGGGGCACACGTTTTCAAAAGTAGCACGTTTCTGCTAGTTTTGAAAATGTAATTTTCTCAGTGAAGTCAATATAAAAAACCATTTGTCGATAACGTTAATAACTTTTGTAAAATTTAATTTTCAGCGAAGCATTACATATTGTGTCGCCAAGGTAAAAGGTGGCCTTAAAATTAAATTAAAATTAACGTGTGCCAATAAAGTAGCTAGACATTTTTGAATCATTTGTAAAAACCACGCATTTTTTTTATTTTTAGTAATTAATAATTTATTTTATTAGAGTATTCATTGCACATAGTAAGTTACATTTTTGTAAAGAATTAAAGGACCGTGGTCTTCAATTTTACGTAACTTGGATTTTATTCCTTGAATCATAGTTTGGACGACCTACATATCATTTTTCTTCACACAGTTCTTTATTCTTGCTTTGAGCTGTGCTTTGGATGTAGCTTCCCAGCCGTCCTTGTACACTTCCTGACATAAAAGACTCCAGAAACCTTATATCGGTCTTACCTTTAGAATGTTTGGTGGATTTGCGTACTTTGATACAAAACTAATTTTTCTGCCCTTCAGCCAGTCTTGGGTCTTAGAAGCATAATGGCTGCTGGCAAGATCCGGTCAAAATATTATGTTGTCATGAGCATGATTTCTTTTAATAAATTTTTCAACTTTGGTAAGGCAGTGAGTAATGTACGTATCACATTTTATGGCCGGAGCTTTTGAATCTTAAATGGAAATTTGTGACACTCCTTTTACAGATATGGCTGCCCAAACATAGAGTTTTGGCTCAAATTTACCTTCAACAGCAAATCTAATATTGTCAGTAGTATTTTCAATACTCTTTGTGTAAAATCCAACATTCTGTTTTCCGTTATTCCATGCAAAGAAAAAATACTCTTCATCATCAAGAATTATTTCAACATTGTTTGTCAAATATTTTCGACGAAGTATTCTGCACTTTTTTGGGATTTCCTCAAGCTGCTTCTCATTATATCCTGGAACTGCTACTCGTTTGTGATATATAACACCAAAAATTCGCAAATTTGACGGTCTGTTGTCCTTGGAAATACCAAATTTGCTGCCTAATTTTCGATTCGATGCACCAATTTTGTTTACTGCAGCTTTTTTTAATTTCTTGTGCTGGGTTATATTTATTTTTTTTTTTTATGACCTGGTTTTGCTACAGCTGGTTTACCACTTTCGTATCGTTTAAAAATGGAATAAAGTGTGGATCGAGCCACATTTTCTTGAAGAAGTATTTCAAAGCATCTTTTTTGAACATTGTCCAAGATTTTAAAAACACGTTGTAGCAAATAGTTCTACTTAGTGGCGTAGCTAGGGTGGCACCCGGGACGAAAGCTAAATTCTGCACCCCTTAAGAAGATTTTTTTTTTTAAATAAGTCGATGAATGTTACTACATATTTTCGAATCAACCTCTACAAAAATGACATATTTTAGAAAAGACAATAAAATAAACAAAACTATCTATTGTAAGACTCTAAAATTTTCAGAAACTTGAAGAATTTTTTTCTGAATTGTTCCAATATTTTTGTGTACCGGGCTTATAAGTTGTGAGAGAAAAATTTATTATCATTAAACCACACAATATCAGTTTTAAATAACTGGAGAACTATAAAAACTTTAGTTAGTTTAATATAGAAAACTTTGAAAAATTTTGCATAATTGAAGAAAACATAGGACCTGGAAGCAAAACGTTGACAAATTTTCCCTAGTGACCCTGAATAACTATTAATATAAATATTTTTTCGAAATCAACCCCCATTTTCTAAATAAAATTTAAATAAAAAGTTAATATATTAAAATTCATTTATACACATTTTTCATGATTTTTATCAATTTCTTTATAATATCTATATTAATCTCCGCTTGAACTTTTATAGACAAGATTGAGGTCTGTAACATTTGACTGCTTTAAAAATATCACCATAAATACCACCATAAATATGTCAGTATCAAAATATTATAGTGATACCAAAATTGATATCAGAAATTTCTTTCATTCTCATTATCTACATAATTCACAAAGCAAACTTGTCCAGGTTGGACAAGGTCAAGAGTCATGAATGGCTCAAAAAAAGCTGGCAATTCCAAGAAATCTGTTGATTCTTCACATTCGGTGATTGAGAACAAAATTTAATTTTAATATTTAGAATAATTTTTGAAGAACTGTGCATCTTATCTTCTCTTAAAAACAAGAGAAGAGTTTTTGTTGGATGATTTGAACATAATAATAATTGTTTTATTAAAATAAAGGAGTCAGAAAACCATCTTAGAGTTTTTAATAGACATCTTTAAAATAATATAAAAAAAAGTCAGAACGCCATAAATTGTCAAAGAATGCCATATATTTAAATTAAATAAAAAATCAATTTAATTTTTTTGAAATTTTTTAAGCAAGTAAAAAGTTTATTAATGATTTTTAAACTTTTAAAGTAAATATATTACTATTCCAAATAATGTTCTAGCAGGTTAAAAGCTGTAAATGAGGTTTGTTTCATAATATATAGTCTCAGAACTTAGTAATCACAAAATCATAAGATATATTTTTATTTTTGACATTTATGACATGAACATGTTTTTTGAAAAGCTTTGGAGAAATGTATTGCTTACAAAACAATTGACGCTTTCATTCATCATAATCTGTAAATCATGCAGGTTTTCGAAACTTAATGGTTTTAGAAATGTCTACTATGCTAGCAAGTTTGAACAAGTGCTTATTTATAAAACTTAATGGAATATAAAAACAATGTTTTTACATTTTTCCTTTTGTACTCCATCTTAATATTAGAAATTTTTAATATAATTTGTTTGGAAATTGCACCCATAACCAATGAAAAATTACATATGGAGTTGACTTGGGTCTTAGTGTGAGCGTTAATATTGAACAAAATTTAATATAAAGTTAAATTTTGTTTCAATAAAAACGAAGTCTTGGTGATGGTAAAAAATATTTTCATTCACTTTTGCACCCTCTTGATATTCGAATATAAAACCGAAGTCATTGAGGAGTGTTCTTTTTATTAAAAAATTATGTGGTAAAAAGTTATTTTGCCAAATTTTGCACCCCATTTTGGCGTGCACCCGGGGCGGATTACGCCATTGATATGGCCTCTGTACAGCATCTGTTCTACTGAAAAAAATGTATTTTATAAAAAATTTGTTGCCCCAAACCCTTGCTAGTTACGCCACTGATACGGCCTTTGTACAGCATCTGTACGACTGAAATATTCAGCATACACAGAGGGAAAAACTTATGGACTCACTACATAAATATATGTAATCACGGCATAGTTTTCTGCACACATAAATTTTACATTTTTCTTGTATTGAGTACATGCTAAAATCTCTATTGACTACATAATGCTTGTAAGCGGTACTATCGTCAATAAAGAATTTTATGTACTCTACCTAGATTATTGCTCTGTTAAAATTTTTTGGAATCCGTTCTCGAACACGCCCACCTCTCATACAACCTGCAATAACGAAAACTTTATAAAGAAGTTTATATTGAATGATGGGTGCCTTCCAGCTATTGACACCTATGGAAAAAGAGGTTGATATTTGTGCTACAGAGATAAAACTTGATATATGAGTATGTTATATCACATTTAATATGTGAACAAAAACTGGTTGACATCCACCCATGAACACACCCACTCCCATACAACCCACAACAATGAAAACACTATGAAGAGGTTGATATTTAAGCCACAATGATAAAACTTGGTATATGGGTATGTTATATCAAAACCAATGATGTGAACCAAAAAATGAGCGTCATCTACTCACGAACACGCCCACCACCCATGCAGCAAACAATAGTGAAAGCTGTTTAGATATATTAAGATTACATGGATTTTGAACAAAAATAGGAAGTAATTTCTATTTGTTTTAGTATTTTAATATACAGTTTATTTAAATATTATAGGAGGTTTATGGTATTTCATAGTCGAGCTAGACCGACTTTAGACTTTCTAAACTTGTTTCTCATTTATTTTTTTGTTATTTTTTAGTTATTTTTTAAAACTGAAAGTATCGCTGATAGCTAAATGTCACATAACTGACAACATTTTTGACGTAGAATTACGTCTTACAGCGCGGTTTGTATGGGGTCGTTTTAACAGATTTTTTGAAGGTCATGCAACGTTTTTGGCGAATACTTTAGGGTATACCTACAGCCTTTAATACTTATCGTTCAAAGATAATATATATACTTAAATATCAGATATATCCTACGCTGAATGAATATCTAATTTTGGATTTTGCCACTATTATATGAAAGTCAGAAAATAGTAAAATATAAGAAGAAAAATGCATGTTTTTATATAAGAAAATCAATCATCAGCTGCTTATGTGCCTGCTGCTTTCTTTGTTTTTGTTTCGTTGTTTATGGTTGTATTGTTTTAATTTTGCACGAACTGATAAGTTCGTATTCAGCTTCAGAATGATTCTATGGCCAATCGGATGCAGTGGGATTATCTGAGGTCACAGGTGGGTCATTGGCACATTTATGGGTTCCATGGAACATTTGGACCAAAATGGATGATTCTATGGCCAATCGGATGCAGTGGGATTATCTGAGGTCACTGGTGGGTCATTCCCACATTTATGGGTTCCATGGAACATTTGGACCAAAATGGATGATTCTATGGCCAATCGGATGCAGTGGGATTATCTGAGGTCACAGGTGGGTCATTGGCACATTTATGGGTTCCATGGAACATTTGGACCAAAATGGATGATTCTATGGCCAATCGGATGCAGTGGGATTATATGAGGTCACAGGTGGGTCATTGGCACATTTATGGGTTCCATGGAACATTTGGACCAAAATGGATGATTCTATGGCCAATCGGATGCAGTGGGATTATATGAGGTCACTGGTGGGTCATTCCCACATTTATAGGTTCCATGGAACATTTGGACCAAAATGGATGATTCTATGGCCAATCGGATGCAGTGGGATTATCTGAGGTCACAGGCGGATCATTGGTACTTTGATGGTTTCCATGGAACATTTGGACCAAAATGGATGATTCTATGGCCAATCGGATGCAGTGGGATTATCTGAGGTCACTGGTGGGTCATTGGCACATTTATGGGTTCTATGGAACAGTTGGACCAAAATGGATGATTCTATGGCCAATCGGATGCAGTGGGATTATATGAGGTCACTGGTGGGTCATTCCCACATTTATAGGTTCCATGGAACATTTGGACCAAAATGGATGATTCTATGGCCAATCGGATGCAGTGGGATTATCTGAGGTCACTGGTGGGTCATTGGCACATTTATGGGTTCTATGGAACATTTGGACCAAAATGGATGATTCTATGGCCAATCGGATGCAGTGGGATTATCTGAGGTCACAGGCGGGTCATTGGTACTTTGATGGGTTCCATGGAACATTTGGACCAAAATGGATGATTCTATGGCCAATCGGATGCAGTGGGATTATCTGAGGTCACAGGCGGGTCATTGGTACTTTGATGGTTTCCATGGAACATTTGGACCAAAATGGATGATTCTATGGCCAATCGGATGCAGTGGGATTATCTGAGGTCACAGGTGGGTCATTGGCACATTTATGGGTTCCATGGAACATTTGGACGAAAATGGATGATTCTATGGCCAATCGGATGCAGTGGGATTATCTGAGGTCACAGGCGGGTCATTGGCACATTTATGGGTTCCATGGAACATTTGGACCAAAATGGATGATTCTATGGACAATCGGATGCAGTGGCATTACCTGAGGTCACAGGTGGGTCATTGGCACATTTATGGGTTCCATGGAACGTTTGGACCAAAATGGATGATTCTATGACCAATCGGATGCAGTGGGATTATCTGAGGTCACAGGTGGGTCATTGGCACATTTATGGGTTTAATGGAACATTTGGACCAAAATGGATGATTCTATGGCCAATCGGATGCAGTGGGATTATCTGAGGTCACAGGTGGGTCATTGGTACTTTGATGGGTTCCATGGAACATTTGGACCAAAATGGATGATTCTATGGCCAATCGGATGCAGTGGGATTATATGAGGTCACTGGTGGGTCATTCCCACATTTATGGGTTCCATGGAACATTTGGACCAAAATGGATGATTCTATGGCCAATCGGATGCAGTGGGATTATCTGAGGTCACAGGTGGGTCATTGGCACATTTATGGGTTCCATGGAACATTTGGACCAAAATGGATGATTCTATGGCCAATCGGATGCAGTGGGATTATATGAGGTCACTGGTGGGTCATTCCCACATTTATAGGTTCCATGGAACATTTGGACCAAAATGGATGATTCTATGGACAATCGGATGCAGTGGCATTACCTGAGGTCACAGGTGGGTCATTGGCACATTTATGGGTTCCATGGAACGTTTGGACCAAAATGGATGATTCTATGGCCAATCGGATGCAGTGGGATTATCTGAGGTCACAGGTGGGTCATTGGCACATTTATGGGTTTAATGGAACATTTGGACCAAAATGGATGATTCTATGGCCAATCGGATGCAGTGGGATTATCTGAGGTCACAGGTGGGTCATTGGTACTTTGATGGGTTCCATGGAACATTTGGACCAAAATGGATGATTCTATGGCCAATCGGATGCAGTGGGATTATATGAGGTCACTGGTGGGTCATTCCCACATTTATGGGTTCCATGGAACATTTGGACCAAAATGGATGATTCTATGGCCAATCGGATGCAGTGGGATTATCTGAGGTCACAGGCGGGTCATTGGTACTTTAATGGGTTCCATGGAACATTTGGACCAAAATGGATGATTCTATGGCCAATCGGATGCAGTGGGATTATCTGAGGTCACAGGCGGGTCATTGGTACTTTAATGGGTTCCATGGAACATTTGGACCAAAATGGATGATTCTATGGCCAATCGGATGCAGTGGGATTATCTGAGGTCACAGGCGGGTCATTGGTACTTTGATGGTTTCCATGGAACATTTGGACCAAAATGGATGATTCTATGGCCAATCGGATGCAGTGGAATTATCTGAGGTCACAGGTGGGTCATTGGCACATTTATGGGTTCCATGGAACATTTGGACCAAAATGGATGATTCTATAGCCAATCGGATGCAGTGGGATTATCTGAGGTCACAGGTGGGTCATTGGCACATTAATGGGTTCCATGGAACATTTGGACCAAAATGGATGATTCTATGACCAATCGGATGCAGTGGGATTATCTGAGGTCACAGGTGGGTCATTGGCACATTTATGGGTTCCATGGAACATTTGGACCAAAATGGATGATTCTATGGCCAATCGGATGCAGTGGGATTATCTGAGGTCACAGGCGGGTCATTGGTACTTTAATGGGTTCCATGGAACATTTGGACCAAAATAGATGATTCTATGGCCAATCGGATGCAGTGGGATTATCTGAGGTCACAGGCGGGTCATTGGTACTTTGATGGTTTCCATGGAACATTTGGACCAAAATGGATGATTCTATAGCCAATCGGATGCAGTGGGATTATCTGAGGTCACAGGTGGGTCATTGGCACATTTATGGGTTCCATGGAACATTTGGACCAAAATGGATGATTCTATAGCCAATCGGATGCAGTGGGATTATCTGAGGTCACAGGTGGGTCATTGGCACATGTATGGGTTCCATGGAACATTTGGACCAAAATGGATGATTCTATAGCCAATCGGATGCAGTGGGATTATCTGAGGTCACAGGTGGGTCATTGGTACTTTGATGGGCTCCATGGAACATTTGGACCAAAATGGATGATTCTATGACCAATCGGATGCAGTGGGATTATCTGAGGTCACAGGTGGGTCATTGGCACATTTATGGGTTCCATGGAACATTTGGACCAAAATGGATGATTCTATGGCCAATCGGATGCAGTGGGATTATCTGAGGTCACAGGCGGGTCATTGGTACTTTAATGGGTTCCATGGAACATTTGGACCAAAATGGATGATTCTATGGCCAATCGGATGCAGTGGGATTATCTGAGGTCACAGGCGGGTCATTGGTACTTTGATGGTTTCCATGGAACATTTGGACCAAAATGGATGATTCTATGGCCAATCGGATGCAGTGGGATTATCTGAGGTCACAGGTGGGTCATTGGCACATTTATGGGTTCCATGGAACATTTGGACCAAAATGGATGATTCTATAGCCAATCGGATGCAGTGGGATTATCTGAGGTCACAGGTGGGTCATTGGCACATTTATGGGTTCCATGGAACATTTGGACCAAAATGGATGATTCTATAGCCAATCGGATGCAGTGGGATTATCTGAGGTCACAGGTGGGTCATTGGCACATGTATGGGTTCCATGGAACATTTGGACCAAAATGGATGATTCTATAGCCAATCGGATGCAGTGGGATTATCTGAGGTCACAGGTGGGTCATTGGTACTTTGATGGGTTCCATGGAACATTTGGACCAAAATGGATGATTCTATGACCAATCGGATGCAGTGGGATTATCTGAGGTCACAGGTGGGTCATTGGCACATTTATGGGTTCCATGGAACATTTGGACCAAAATGGATGATTCTGTAGCCAATCGGATGCAGTGGGATTATCTGAGGTCACAGGTGGGTCATTGGTACTTTGATGGGTTCCATGGAACATTTGGACCAAAATGGATGATTCTATGGCCAATCGGATGCAGTGGGATTATCTGAGGTCACAGGTGGGTCATTGGCACATTTATGGGTTCCATGGAACATTGGGACCAAAATGGATGATTCTATGGCCAATCGGATGCAGTGGGATTATCTGAGGTCACAGGTGGGTCATTGGCACATTTATGGGTTCCATGGAACATTTGGACCAAAATGGATGATTCTATAGCCAATCGGATGCAGTGGGATTATCTGAGGTCACAGGCGGGTCATTGGTACTTTGATGGGTTCCATGGAACATTTGGACCAAAATGGATGATTCTATAGCCAATCGGATGCAGTGGGATTATCTGAGGTCACAGGTGGGTCGTTGGCACATTTATGGGTTCCATGGAACATTTGGACCAAAATGGATGATTCTATGACCAATCGGATGCAGTGGGATTATCTGATTTCACTTCACGTGTAGTTCGTGAATAAAAGACACGTGTAGTTGAGTTTTGTGTTTTTTCTTGATTTTTTTAAAAACACGTGAACACGTGCTTACGTGAAACTGGAAGTTCTAGTTCGTATTGGTAGCATTGAAGCATTGGTTTGCATTGGGTGTATTTATGCACTTCTGTTCTAGTTTACTAAGTGCTCTATTTTGAAACCAGAGGTCATGAATCTCTTTTCAACTCAGTCAATGAACTCGAACTGTTAAATTTAACGAAATGGGTCTTTGATCCGGTTAGATTTAACTCATATGAAAAAAAAACGAGTTGGATCATATTTCGTTTTATGCTTTTACCCAATAGATGGCGTAACATTTTAATTTTTGTTTTTATGTGTTTAATTTTTATACAGTGTAGTTCGCAAACTATACATCGAACGGAGAGGAAAGGGTAGCTCGCAAACTAAATATCGGACGAGAGTGGCACTAATTGAAAAGGCATGTGCTCAGCGTGAAATATAGTTACCATACAATTTTTAAAAATCGGGATCTTAATTTTAATTTGAAATTAGTAGTTAAACTGACTGTAGCTCGCAAACTAAATATATATCGGGCAGAGACGAAAGTGGCACCAATGGAAAGTGCATTTGCTTCGCCTTCTTTTCAACTAAGTCAATGAACTCAACCTATCAAACTTAACGAAATGATCGAAAAAATTTGAAATTTTGCTTGTTTCTTTTTACTTGCTCATTTAATCATACTTTCTTTTTAACTTTTTCTTTGTTTTGGCCTCGATAAGTAGTCCATAATTGAGTGTTATTAATTTATTTGTTAATATTTGGAAAATCAATAAAAATATGTGCAAAATGAACAAAACAATCGGACCAAAGAGACAAAGTAGAAGAGGTTACAACTTAAACGGAATTCTGCGTCTACACTTACGATACTTTCGAAACTGTTTCTTTTTTTTTTTTTAAATATATAAAGTGAAAACTGAAAATAACAATGCACGTTATATTTATATTATAACGTTACGTTATTTATATTTTATATTTAATATTTAAGAATAAAATATTTTAAGTGGCAACTCTTGTCTGCATTCCCAAAATCTTAATTGCGCTCATTACAAATCAAAATCCATGTTACTTGCTCAATGATTTCATATAAAGGGCATTTTTAAACTAATCGTTAATGTTTTGCAAAAATATAATTGATAAGGGTGCTCACAGTTCTGTATTATCTGCTTTGTTAACTTTGCCCTCTATTAACTTTAGAACATTTTAGCACGTGTTAACTTTGATTGTTTTTGTTTTACGTGCAAACTTGAGATACCATTTGTTGCTAAAGTTATCTCACATCTGCTCATGTCTTTCTTTTGTGTTAATGTGGTATCACTAATCAGCTGATTTAATTTTGTTGCAGAAAATGGACGAAAAATGGATCGTCGAAGAAGTAAGTACATTTTTCCATAATTCTTCGTTTCCGTTCATTCGAGGCATGTTTTTGAACAAATTTCAAATTTTTGAAAACTATTTTTGCAATTTAGCTCCAAAACACAAAAAGAGGTGCTCACAGTTCGATTGAAATATCTTTCTAAAGTTGCCAGGTGTTAACTTTAGAAGCAAACTGTGAATTCCCTAATTATAAAGCAAACACTTACGCTGAGGTAGTGACTTAAATTTTTTTTTTTATTTTTATTTGTAAGAAAATAACGCGTCTTTAAAGTTGATTGTTTAAAAAATGGCTGTAAATTTGAGTACATAACGTGCTGTAACTTTATTTTCAGGCTCATTTTTAAAAAAAAAGTGAAGTTACTACATTGACGTAAGTGTTTGCTTTACATATAATTATATTTTTTTTTTGCAGATGACTACAGATTTTGTTATTCTACAAGCAAAATAGTCTTACTCTTCTCGCATCGCTTCATAAAAACGGCACCTACACGCAAATGACGTCACAAAAAATAAAACAACATTTTTTTTATATACTTTAATAACACTGTGTTCGAATCGGACACTTTTTTTTCTCATCAAACGGGGGACCCGGAGGGATAACCTAATTCGAGTTTGCTTTCTAATGGTGCTAAGCGTTTTTTTAAGGTTAGCTCTTGTTTTCGCGAATTTTGAAAATCAAAATTTTACACCCACGAAGAAAAAAATTTGTAATTATTGACCATTTATTTAATTCCTCTGTGAATTGTTACGAAAAATTACATCCGTTTACTTAACCAAAATACTATTTGTAATACCCACCAATCAGACTAAATGAAATAAGTTTTTATTTCAACCCAAACATCCTACTTAGAAGTTTGCTTTTGTACCCAAAAATCATGGAGTAATAACATAAAAATGTTCGAAGCTGTTAGGCTATTAGCTTATTTTAAACAATAACATTGTATATATATAACCTACATTATATTCTTTTGTACAAATTGTTTAGTTGTTAACCTTATAAGAAATGTGTAAACTGTTTATCAGTACTGTTTATAATATTGCACCAGTGTGGGGATCAACCTATTTAGCCATTCCCGGAAAAATTCCTGTATGGAAGTTTGCTACACATAATTTAGACGTTTCAGCTCTTTGGTATGATAGAAACATTCAAAATCATCAAATAATTAAAGCAAGCGTTAAGCTGATGTAAACATGAGCCCACGCTATCTTTAAAAATGCACTTCCCCTAAACCTTCAAAGCCATGAAATGTTGTCGTTGCTTAAGGGCCCATTAAAGTTTTTTTGCATTAATTTTTTTGCGGGAAAATCACTCTTAAATCAAAAAAATCGAATTAATAAATTTCAAATTGTTTTTATTTGATGTATATTTCTCGATACAATGGTTAGCTATCAATTTCTTTCGATTTAATTTTAATAAATTATAAAACATGAAAAAAAATTGCTTCCGTTTTATCCTTAATAGTGATATTTTGTTTTTCGAATAACTCGAAAACTAGAGCTAACTTCAAAAAACGCATAGCACCATTAGGATCAGCGTACTCGAATTATGTTATCCCCCTGGGTCCCCCGTTTGATGGATTTTGCAACTAGCACAGTTCAATTGTTGAAATCAATAAAAAAAAACTAGAGTTGAACAATGTCTCTGACCTTTTTTTTGTAGTATTTTTAAAAAAAAACGCCTTCAGAATGGCTTATATATACATAAAAGTACCCTTAAGCTGTGGGCATAATTATTTTCTTCAAATAAAGTATTAAAAAGTAAAGTATTTAAAAGTTCTTGGGGGGTAATTACCCCCTTTACCCCCCTCCCCCCCTTGTATCCACGCCTGCTAAGTAGTTGGTGGAATATTAATGTTCTGGGTTATATATAAATAACAAGTAAATTACACGTAAATAAATTACACAAATGACCATTGGTAATGAACATGTCGTCAGAAGTAAAATTCAGTAAATAACATATATGAAATTCTCAGTAATTGAACTTAAAGTGCTTTTTGGTCTCTAAAAATCGCAGTTTCAATCTAATTGCTTAAAATTGAGATTATTATATTCATACTTAGTTGTTTTCAAGGTTGATGAGTTTTTGTTAATAGCAATACAGTTAATAGCAATACAGAGGTAATATAAGCCTCTAACCTAAGATGAGTCTAATATTGAGTCAAATATTTCTGAGGTTCAGCTACTCTGGCATGAGCACAGCATTAACAAGCTTTATCAGGTTGCTTTTTTCTTGCTTAGATATTTATTCATATTTCACTCAGTATACACAGCTTTCAAAGTGATTTGTGTTGACCTGAGACGACCTCTCCCAGCAACACTAACCTTTTAATATTTGTAAGTATGGTCATAGCGATAAAAAGTGTTCCTTTGTGGCCTCTTCGAGTTTAATGAATTTTGTTTTTCACCATTACATTGTATCTCTTCATATCTGCTTATCTCTGTTTGTGATTTTAAGAGTAGAGTTAGCCAATTCTTCATACTTATTTTTGAAATTCTTGTTTGCTCTCTTCCTCAAACAGGTATTACGGTTTTGACTGTCGCATGTATCACAGAAAAGCGACATTTGTCAGAGTTTTCAAAAAATGAAACAATAAAGATCACATCTCCATGTTTCCTCTCTTACCTCTTCTCACTTAATTTCACGAGTGACAATGATCAATTTTCCCATAACCCAGATCAAAAGTTATATTATAATCGCAACTTTTTCATGCATAGTTAAATAAGGATACTCCAGAGTAAAATAATTAAAGAACGCTTTGGATATTAAATGTAGACCTAAAACAATTTTATAATCAAATATTAGCATAAAATATTAAAATAAAATATTAAAATTCATTATGCAATCTAATGCTTCTTTTAATAAAAAGAGTGTTTTTCTAAGCAAGAACATTCATGCTGATTGTGGAAAACGGCGGATTGGTTGCGGCGGGAGTTCATCAGATCCGCACTCTCCTCACTTCAACAAAAAATCCCATTGTTGAAACCGTGCGAGTGAACTGCAATACCGATCCGCACTCCGAACTCCGAAAAACAGCTGTTCAGCTGTCAAAATAAAATTAAATAACTAGTGAATTTGCATAAGTGTAAAATATTAATTACAAAAGTGAAAAATATAAATAAAAACACAATTTAAAAGTAATTTTACCATAAAATAATTTTTAAAAATCACAAATACATTGTTCTGGCAACATGGAGCTCTAGGCGAGTGGCCCTTTCACTGCAGCACAGCGATGCTGCCGTCAGGACGCCTCGCACTAGCTCTTTTTTGTGGGTGGTGATGTTTTTTGCATTTGATATGGTGCTTTTGTTGCTCCTGAGACATCTGAACCGACACCAAGACATTTGAGCCTTATATCTGCTGCTGGTGAAGATTCCGATGCTATTTGCTGCTTCTTTGGCCCGGCGCTTATATTTCTACCTTGGCTAGATACGCTCTTTTAATATTTTCGTTTTTTGTTAAAGAAATGGACTCGATCGCGTTGTTTTTTAATACATACAGCCTAAAAAATTATTTTTGAGTTAAAAAAAAATGTAGTAATATTTTAACCACCAGATTTGAGTTCAGCGACCTCAAATTAGCCTGAAATCGTATAAAAAATTTCTTTTTTGAGAAATTTTCATCAAATCCGCACAGATCCGCACCAATTTTGTTGCGGATGAAAAGTGAAAAAATTTGTATGAAGTGCGGATGGACAGCGTTTTCAACAATACCACTTTTTCACTCCGAATCCGCCAACTTCATTATCGATACGCAACGAACTTACTCGCCGGTTTCTACAATCGCTAAAACAACGAATTCGAGTTATTTTCCCGCCGCAACTGATCCGCCGTTTTCCACAATCAGCATGATTGATTGTACATAAAAGTTTTAACAAAAGCTGCTACATTTACCATCACTTTTTTGTAGTAGTATTTAACAATACTATTTAGCATTAAAATAATTTTTTTCCAATACCCTCACATAAGGGTAAAACACATTTATATATGTATATTTTTTTTAAAAAAATGAAAAAAATTTATAACTATTAAAAAAAATATTTTAATATTGAATATTGTAAAATTGCATTATCAAATAGGTGCAATCGTACTAAAATTACTCGAATATTACTGGCTGGTTCTCTAAAATGAGCCATTTTTTCCAATTTTTTTTTAAACATTCTTGATTTTCACACAAAATGCTTTAATTTTCCACAGGAAATTTTAATTTTAAGTGGGACCACTATTCAGTGTATTTAGTGCGTGGTCCTTTGACACAAACATTTATAAACATTAATTTCTAAACTATGGAAAAAGACAGGTTTTTCTCAAATCAAATCAAATCAACGCGAGCTGCATTTGGTCGCGTCCTATCGTTAACGATCTAACTCTGGAATGTTATATTAACTCTACTTTAAGTCATTCAAAATTATTCTCGAGTTAAAACGAAATTATATTCGCTATTGACGACACTTTATTTTGTTTTGTTTGTGTAATGAAAATTATCAGCAAGGGTAGAATCATGTGATTTCATGTTTTCATAGTTTTCCCTCACAAATAGGGTTCCAATCCCTGGTAATCCTTTATGCTAGATCAGTGTGCTGGCGAGTTGTAATTTTCGTTTTAATACTCGTACGAACACGAGTACCAACAACCGTCATGACAATAGCAATTTGATAAAAAAATTCAAATCAAAAATAAAATTAAATCCTTAGATATTAAAGCATAACAGGATCAAAATGAACTCAACTGCAGAATTGTCACCTAAACAAATAATGCAACGAATTGAAGTCGTTAGAATGGAAGCAGGCAATGTTAAACAGTGGCAAGAACTTCACCGTAAGATCCTCCCTTCTCATTTTTGCTTATGTTATCCATATACTCGATGCATATAAGGACCAAAGCCTGCTGCCAAGCTGCATATCAATTTGTAATTATTATTTTTCTGTCCATCCCGTCCGCCTTTCTTTTTGTGTGTGTTGTATCATTGTTTCGATCAAAACATCTTAAAAATTTTTTCGCATTCATCATGCAATACTTTTTTCGCATAATTGTATGCTTGTTTTTCTAGCTCTATTGATAAGGATTCATTGAAGCGTGAATGTGTGCTTTGTAATGTCAAAAACCCTGATATTAATTGCAGTAATAATGCAAAATTAGCTAAATTTAAATTTTGCAGATTTGTCATAATATCTCACAAAGTGAACGCTCTTATTTGATCACCTTGATGCGTACCATTCGGTGCGTTCTATAAAAAATACTACAACTACGAATACTTTGAAACTAATTACTTACGTTTACGATAATTGGGCGCTAAGGGGACGATATATTCTTGACTAACGCCACCTCGTTAGTCGATTTGGCCCTGCCCGTGTATCCGTCCGTCCGTCTGTGTGTTGTACGTAAATACAGGATAAAAAGGAGTTGAGATAATAACATGAAACTTGGTACAAATGTTCAAATTGGTACAAATTGAAAACACTATTAAAAGGTTTTTGGTGGTGACCGTGGCATGCAGGTTAAGTGTGTGACTTAGCATGCTCGGAGCCCGAGTTTGATACCCAGTCGCGGCGAAAAGTTTTTTCAATAAAAAAATTTTTCTATTCGGTCACCTCTTTGCAGATAATGGCAAACCTCAGACCAATATTCATGCAAATGATATTGATAACAATATTATTGTACCTCAGATGAATATTCTTTTACCTGTCCTACCCTTTTAAATTAATTCTGCAGCTAATGAAAATGCTGTACCGGAAACTTTAGTAGAAAACTCAAGCAATAACTTGGCAGCTCAAGCTATTGCTGTTCAACCTCTAACTGAGTTCTAACTGCTCTAAAGGCAGTTTCGAGGACCAAGAACATTTTTTTCTCTCGATTACAACCCGACACATCAACTAACAATATTTTGACGTTTATCGTACAGCGTAATTTATTATCCCGAAATGCTTTTCGTTCATGTAAAAAACTTGCCAATAAGCCTACCCACGCCTCCTTTATTCTCACCATTGCAGCTGAAGATATTGCAACTGTTCTAAATTCTAATAAGTGGGCCGATAATATTCTCGTTTCTGAGTTCAAACCTAAAAATAAGTCAAGGAGGTCGAATAACATCGCCCGTCAGACCCAAAAAAACTAAATAGGTTATCCTTTAGGCGGGACATATTTCTGTCGACTCAGAATTGTTCTGAAGATATTATCGCGTTTACTGAAACTTGGTTGAATGAAGACATTATTGCCTTGGAGTTGTGTGACAATAGTTTCGAAGTATTTAGAAAAGACAGACACACCAGCAATATTCCTTCTGTTGGTGGTGGTGTTCTTATAGCTGTAAGGAACTGTTTTGTCAGTTCCTTTGTTGATATTCCCTGCGCCTCTAATATTGAGCTAATATGCGTTAAGGTTGTACATTGTAGCTCAAATGTATACATAATTAATGCATATTTTCCACCAAACAGTAGTGCAGAGGTCTATACAAGTCTGGCAGATTGTCTAGACTTTATTTTTAATTTTCTTGACGCTAATGACGACATTTTATTGTTGGCCGATTTTAATCTGCCTAACTTAAAATGGCATTCTTCTGACGATGATAAATTTTTTTTGTGCATCTAATGCGAAGACTCTTGGAGAGCATATCGCACACTAAATACAAAACAGTCACAACTCAAAAAACATGACTTTTCAGGAGAAGCGAAATATGAAACTCTTTGGTTGTAACTGCAGAAGAAAACTTATTTTTATTTAAAAACACAAACTTCATTCTTCCAGTCAATGAAAAAAAAAATTTAAAAAAATAGTGAGATATGTGTTTTGTGAATTGATTTATAACAAAATTCGATATAAAAAAATTTTGAGTTCTGACTGTTTTGTATTTAGTGTGCTATATATTTATATATATATATATATATATAATTAATATATAATATATATATATTTGAAAGTATATGTTCTGACTTACAACAAGTCAGTTGTATTTATAATAGTCTGGAAAGACTTCTTGATCTGGTCTTAAGTACGGACAGTAACAATGTCATTGTTAGGAGGGCCTTCCATGCTCTAACTACTATTGATGTATATCATCCACCATTGAGTATTTGGTATAAATCGAATAGAGAGAATATAGTGAATTCGAGTTCAATGGACAAGGTTTATGAATTCAATTTTAAAAAACCTGACTTTTTAAGGTCTTAAGGACTTTCTGATTTTACTAAGCTTTCGTGGCAAAGCAAAAAGACATTAACGAGCTGTGAAAAATATTTGCTTTTCTAAGCGTTTATGTTTGAACTTGTAATGGCATTTAGATATTAAGTTAGTAAGATAGTAAATTTTAGATTGTTTAAGTATTTAATATTGAAATAAAACTGAAAAACATTATTCTATTTAAGTCAAAATGATAACTGCTTTTAGCTATAGATTTTGAAAATTTAATAATTAATGCTTACCTACGGCACAAATTTACATAGTATCTACCGTGGTCACAGGTTGCCATTCGCCCATTATTTTTCGAACCAAATTTTCTTAAAAAATGTATCAAATAGAAATAAATGTACCAACATTTTTGTTTAATATAACAGTTTTATTAACATTTATTTTAATAATTAATTGAAGCATATTTGTATTCATTGCACTCAGGGAAAAAATGCTGTTTTATCAAACAAATCATGGATTGAAATAACAGATTTCACTGTTAAATACCATCCAACAAATGAAACTTTCAAATTAACAGTCGGTTGACTGTTGGTCTATGGAACACGAAACTCGCATAAAAACTTCAAATCCGGCAAGGCCAACAAAAAATTTTTTTTTTATATAAAATATATTTTTAAATAAAAAATGAAATTTGCAATTTTTTTTTTTTTGCAATATTGTAAGCATTTTATTTTGAAGGTTATTTTTGACCAAACTGTAAAGGAAACAGAATTATTATTATTTTATTTCAATTATAATATTACAAATTTTGATACTTACACAGCCAGGGTTCGAACCCACGTCCCCCGCATAACAGTCTAGTGCACTTCCACTGAGCTATTGACAACGATAATATAAATATAGCAAAACACATCTAAAAACTATTGCTTAGGAAAAATAAAAATTCAACAAAAACACAAAAAAAAATCAACAGATGATTTTAACAGCACAAAAATACTTTGAAATGTCATTCAACAAAGAAAATTGTTTACTTAAACGCAAATCATTTAATTGAACAGTGTTTTGAAATAACTCTAGCAAACCTCAGAGAGTAAATAATGCCATGTAAAGCTTCTTGAGAACATGAGCCGTTCGGAGTCGGCATAAAACATGTAGGTCCAGTTCTCGGTCTATTGTGTGCAAACATTTAATAACACACACAACACAATTGATCATAAGAAGCTCGCTCAAAGTCCTTTCAAGGGCTGAAATGGCCAATTTTTGTTTTGTTGTTTGTTGGGGCCTGCAGCTAAAATCGACACGGGGGCTACTAAAAGACAGAGCATTTAGCTCGGATCTTTTAATAATCAAAATATTAATTTTAACGCATTTACATATGAATGTCTTAAAGTGAAACACTGACTCTTGAGTTTTTATTTAAACATTTTTTTCTCGATTTAACTGTGGCAAAACGTTCTATTAACTCGTCAAAGAGAACATCCAAATCAACGGATTCAACCCCGGCTGCTTGACCATTTTTAAAACAGTTGATATATTAACTAAAATTTGTTTAATAAATTGGCATCTCAGAACTGTGTTTACAAAATTTTTTTTGTCTATTTTCAAAATGGCGGCTTTATTTGTCTTGCTACCTAGGGCAATTTACGTGTTTGCGGAAATATTTATATCTTACCTTTTGCTTAATATAGAATATTGAAGTGAAAAATCATAAATAAGACACAATTTGAATTTTAATCTGCCATATAAATATTTATATATTTATATAATTGTTTCTTGATATTCAAATAAAAAATTTAATTTTTCTGTTTAAATCGTGATAATTTGTTACTTAAAAATTTTTTTTATACACTCAGAAAAAAGTTTCTCAGAATATAATAAAAAAGCAAATTAAGAGAAAAATGGTATAAACTTTGCTCCAGAGAATGCTTTTCTCTAAATGTGATCCTAAAACTTCTCTAAAAATGACGAAAAGCTTCTATGAAAAAGAGAAATATATAAAAAATAGATCGTTTTTAGAGAAAAAAGACTTAGGCCCGTTAACTGATCTCAATTTTAAACAAAGTTTAGCTTAAACAAAGTTAAAAATACCTTAACCTCAGTTTAAATTTTAACGCCGATACCTCATCTCAAAAAATCTAAGTTTAACTTGGTGAGGCAAGTTTAAATTTAAACACAGAAATTCTAGGTTTAAAAAATTTAAACTTAGATTTTGTCAAAAATTCTCTGAGAACATTGGAAATATTCTCAATCGTAAACAAAATATAAAAAATAAAAAAATCATACTTCAAAAAATCAAAACAATAAACAAAAAATAAACATATTTTAAGTTTTGAAAAAAAAAATATTCCAATGAAACTGACAATTTGCATTATTTTATCAAAAATTTTTGAAATATTTTGATGTCCTACGTCAAAGTTGTAGAATTTTTACTGCAGTGCCGCTCAAATATGTTTTTTAATCTCAGTTTAAATTTTTAAAAATTTTTAAAGCAAACTGCCGATAAAAATGAGATAAGTTACGAAAATAATTTTAACTGAGTTTAAAATTTAAACTCTGTTTACGAAATCTGAGATTAAGGAATTTAAACTTCGGAGATCAGTTAACGGGCCTTAATATTTTTAAGAAAAAAAATGTATTTTTATTGAAGAAAATACTTCTCATAGTGAATTTTTTATCAAAATATAGGAAAAATTCTTAATTTTCAATAAATTTTTCTCTATAAATGAGAATTTTTTTGTGTGAGAAAAATGCGTTTCATTATAAGAGACATTGAAATATTTTTATTTCCCACAAGTGAAGAAATATATCTTCAAAATGTGAAAATTTATTCTGATTGAAGAAAATTTTATTTGAAAAAGAGAAAATTGCTATTATCGAAAATTCTCAATTTTGACGAAAAATTCAAATTTGTTGGTGTGCATAAAAGAAGACAAAAAATAAGGATATTTTTGATTAGATCTTTGTACTTAATATGATAAAAAAAATACAAAAAAATGTTGACGATTTGATGAACTTTTCGATTTACCGAACGACCCTGGACATTATATCTTTCGTTAAATTAGAGCTGAACTGTAATTAAGTTTTTAAGTAATTTGAAGCTATCATCAAGCCATAAACTGCTGATTATGGCAGTAGTAATGACAATAACAACAGAATTATCGACCAAGTCGATAACATTGATGACATTGTCGACTCGATTGACAATGTGTCATCAATATGTCGTCTCTATGGAACAACTACGCCTAGTGGAACAACACTGTTTTCGGAAAAGAAAATTAATCAAGGTGAATTGAGTTTGCAGTGAGCCCAAATCAGACTGTTAAAATTTTAAATAATCATCTTTGTGCAGCAAAGTCTGAAATAAGATTACCTTTTATGGAAGAACGATTTACTCGACCAATTTTATTTTAAAAAATCCCTTATTCATTTTCTTGTCTTTGCGAAAATGTTTTATTTAATAGTACTATTTTCTCTAATAACTGGCATGTATTAGTAACATATCGATTAGCTTATTGTTTGAAATTCTTATGTTTTCATGTTCTGTTTTTTTATTTTTATTATCTATCTTTAAATGAAACGCTGTTGAAAGACCGAAAAAAAACGAATGGTGTAAATAGTAATTCAATCTATTTCATTTTCCATTTCGATAAAGAAGTACACACAAGCTCGTACATAGATATTTGCTGCAAAAGTTATGGATGAGTCGAATAGCGGTGGAAGCCGTACGAGTTCGTTTTTCTTCACTTTGATGGTGTTTAGTTCATATTGTTCCATATTATCGATGAAATTACCTGTGGCAGAAACTGCAATCAATACCATTTTTACACAGTCATTTCACTAAAATCCAGTTAGTTGCATCTGAATATCATCAAGTTAATTCAATTAAACTGGCTACTAGTAGCAAGGTTTATTAAATGCTGAAATTTTCACCTAGAAATGGTAAGATTATTTGCCACTCTTAATTAGATCATAGATGTTTAATTCCAATTTGAAGGAGGAATTAAAATAAATAATAGAATGAAGAAATATAGCCAAACACATGAGATAGAAAGTGACTTTGATCTCTTTATATATTTGTGTATCCCTGCTTCTATTCATCACAACTTCTTAGGACCCTAGTGTATTGTCTTTTAGTTTAGGCTGGATATCTAATGATATCGATTTGCTCTGTGGGGTAATTCCATGGTAACTGGCGTTACATTCAGAAAGTTTGATGGAGTTAAATTAAGCTTTAAATTTATTTGATTTAAATTAACAAATAGAAGTCCACTCTTTATGAAAAAAGTGGGTTTCGTATGTTATAAATTAGTCAAAAATTTCAGTAGTACCATAATATTTACCAATTGATATAATAATTGAGGTTAGTAACTTGCGTTGCCACTTTTGGACAACATATTCAGAGATTAAATTTTTTCAAATTTTTGTACTAATTTGTGGGTAGATTTTTTTACAATTGGCATAAGTAAAAGCAGCAGGATTTTACTGAGCTTATCTTTATAAAAAAAAACATCAATATTAAATTAAAGTATTTAAAATCAACCAAAAATTATGCGATAACTTGCGTTACAAAAAAATTGATAACTCTTATTACTTTCGGTTTTTATATTAAACTAGCTGACCCGACAGACGTTGTCCTGTCCAAACTTCAATATGTATATATCATTGTGTTTGTTTTCGGAGTAGGTGGTTTTCGGGTAGTCCATAGTCGGGCTAGACCATCTTTAGAGTTTCTTTACTTGTTTTTTATTTACAAATATTGTGTTATAACATCATTAGTGTCATTAAAGCATTAATAGTTTTGTAGAGGAGCAAGTTTATAAAGTTTATTTTCATTCTAAAAACGGACATTTTTAAATTAGCTTCTAAAACGTACGTATGATTTTAAAACGATCGGTTGATAGTTTAAAATAAAAATTTTAAAAAATAGCTTCTAATTATTCTTCACTTCTGAAATTTTCATTTTAAAATATTCAACGAACATTTAATATTCATTCGCTCATTTTAAAATGTCCGTTTTGTAAATGAAAATAAATGTTAGAGGAACAAAATTTTCTCTGTGTAGAATTCGGGTTTTATGTCTGTCCGATGAAACTTTAAGTAGCTAGAAAGAAACCAAACGTTCATAATTTTGTAAATTTTGATAAATTTAAGAAATGTTAAAATGTTGTATGATATTGAAATGGATACAGTCTTGATGGTTGAAAGAGCACTTTCGCATTGGTGAACGTATCGTATCTGAGCAATGAATAACTAACCATAAAAAGCCCCGATTTAAATTAAAAAGGAAAGTTAAAAAAAATTTCCTCTTAAGCAAAAAAAATTTTTAATTTTTATTATATTAAAATATAGTTATATAAAAAGGTACACTGCGCAACAGATGCAGTGGGTGAGGTTGTAAGAGGATCAAACTGGAAAATATCATTAAAAAATATATTTTAAGGCCTCGGAGTACCACATATACCGAGGTTTTATACAGCAAAATTTTGTAAAAAGCCACACAAAAAACTTAAATTTTTTAAAACGTTGTTCAGGCGTCAAAAAAAAAAAACCACAAACAAAGTCAAAGGTCGACAAAATAAAGTAACAACAATTTTTTAAAACAATTTTTAAAAAAACGTATCCATAAAAAAAAATGTTTGCTATTTTCGTGTTAAGAGAGCCCAAAATTATAAGGGATATATAGTGGGATGCCATGTACAAAAACAGTGACGCATACTGTAATCGTTTGCAAATAGAGTTCTCCGCACCCTGTTCTACAACACTTTTTTTACATATTTGCTTACCTTGTAAGAGTGAATTCTTTGATATTTACAGACTAAACATATGAGCTTGGCACATCAAGACATCATTAAATAAAAAAAATCCACATATTACACTTAAATAAAAGCACTTAAAATACCAAAAAAAGCATTCATAGCCAATTGGGGTGATTTAGGTTTAAAAGCGAATACAACACTTGATTTTTTTACCTGTTTGCAAGTTTGTTATACCCTAAACCTGAATACCTCCGTTAGAACGCAAAAATCGAAAACTGCAAAACTAAGCTCATAATAAACTTCCAACAATAAAATTTGGTATGTATATACTTTATATCAAAACACGTCCATGTCCCATTCAACCAAAAAATTGAAAACTCACTTTATATCAAAACACGCCCATCTCCCATTCAACCAAAAAATTTAAAACTCAATATGTAAGCTTCTGTTCAACCTACAGAGATAAAATTTGGTACGTATGTTTTGTTTAACAAACCAAAGATGTTTTTGAAAAATGGACGTCATCCGCCCACGGACACGCCTACCTCCCATACAAACCAAAAAATTGAAAACTGTATAAATATGCTTATGTTTGTCTAACAGAGATAAAATTTGGTATGTATGTATTTTATACTAAAGCTAATGTGTGTTCAAAAATTGGGCGTAGTCCGTCAACTAACACGCCCACCTCCCATACAACCCACAATAGTGAAAGCACTATAAGGGCATTAACATTTGAGTCTTTTATTTTGGTTTTTATAATAGTATTTGTAATTTTTGTTGACAGCGTGTTTATTATATATGCTTTCAGATAGGATCACAAAGTGAAGTGATTTTTTGTGTGCAGCCCAAACAAAGGACGTTATTGACCAAAAAAATCCCCGTTTTGTCTGCTCAAAAAATCTTTTATCGTTCAGTTTAGCAGTGATGTCAACGTTCAAGAAAACACCACTGTTAATTTTGAGATAAATTGATCCTATAAATAAGTTTCCAATGCATTGGGATGTACAAACTGGTATTACTTTCAACGTCACCACAATTTTCAGCAACGTTTCGAAATGTTAAACAAATCTAGCTAGACGCATTGCTTGCGGATCATATTTTTAGTATTCTTACATTTTTAATCCTTTGTCCATATTTATGATATGGTAACTGATAATTTTGCCAGAACAATGCAGAAAATCTGATGACATCAATGCCTTTTCAGGTTAAATCGGGGGTTTTTTTTTTGTTGATAGAAAATATACTGACCATTTTATATTGAAGTGTTTTATTAGTTGCACTTACCATCTTCGAATTGGCTCAAATTTTTTTCTTGAATTGGTTTAATGATTAGAAACCAAATCCGAAGTTATACATTTTTGCAATCATTTTTCGCGGCCAAAATAGGGTCTACTTTGAGACAACGTAGCTCAGTCAATTTAAATAGGATTTTCGTAAATAGGGTATCATTGGAAAAGTTTTTGTCTACTTTAAAGGAAAAATATAAAACTTTTGGAAATATTGCAGTAAGTCAACCCATTTTTAATTTCAAAGTATAATGCCATCACCAGACGCTATAATTTTTTTTAACTTTCATAATATAAGCTGTTTTAAGGTTTCATTACCTTTCTAGCAATATAAAATTAAGGTGTACTCTTAAAGAGTTCCGAAGTTTTAGCGATACAACGTGAAGTGTTAATGAATTTTCAATACAAATTCAACAAATTTTTAATACAAAAACAAATGAAAAAAATATTTTATGAAAATTTAATGTAAGAAATGTAATGGCAGCTAGTTGAATTTTTATTGAAAATTCATTAATATTTCACGGTTTTCAATCTTCTAAATCCATCTAGAACGTGAAAATTATAAAAATGAAAATTATAGCGTCTGATGCTGCATGGCATTAAACTTTTAAATTAAAAATTGGTTGACTTACTGCAGATTTGTATGTTTTCCTTTGGTTTTCAAGTACAATAAATTTTCGCTCCAAAAACGAAATAATATTCGGTAAGGCCAAAGAACGTATAATTTTTAATTTTCAATAAAATTGTTTCGAGTATCTAAATTTTTTATTTTACTTTTTTAAAAATATTTTTTTAATGAACAGCTCATTTGCATACACAGTCCCTTAGAATCCAAGGAGACGCCGTGTCTACTGACCGTGATCCAATAAGGACCAAATTTTGTTCGAAATGTTCTTAGGTGTAACTGAAGCTAATATCGTTGCTTGAGAAAAAATTAAATGGTCTTAAAATTAGGGTTCGGTCTCATGTACACTCAATTTAAAATTTTTTGATTTGATCCAATAAAACTGATTGACCAATGTCGCGATTCTTATATATTTTCATTGTGTATGAATTGTATATAATTGCTTGAAAAGTCTAAATAAATAGTTTTTAACCTTTTTTTAGCTCAGAAATCTATTTTCGTTTTCCAAAAACGACATTTTAATTCTTTAACACGAACTAAAACTTAATGAAGATCTGTAACTTTTAACATCTTGTTTTAAAGCAAGCAGCATCTTGATGAAAATTGTTCCATTCAACTTAATTTAAGGATTTTGAAAATAAATTTTACCACACCTTTCAGTATCGTATCAATACACTTACACCTGTTAACTAATGCGAACACACCATTTCACACATTGATTACACTATGCCCCAATATTTTTCTCGCTTTTTTCAAGTCTATCTTGTATTCTACTTATCCAATTTTAATAATCAAGGCTGTAATCAAAAATAACGTCAGGAAACGCATATGAATGAAGGTACTAAAATAGGACATTTTACTAGTTTATAAATTTTTGATTCACATTTTGGATCGACCTTTTTAAGTATTAATGACCAAAAATGTTAAAAGCAGTACAATGTTCAATTACTTCCGCACTGTAATTCATTTATAACACGATTTTATACTTACGCTTGTAGCGCTCTTTGTCTCAGCAAAAATTTACGCAGCATGAAAAACAATATAGATAAACATTTACGAAGCATAAACATATCATACCTAAAAATTAAGCGACAGAGACTTATGGCGTTTTCGTTTCTACCAAAAAATGTTGCCTTTTCATTGCCCTTGCCTTTTTTCGTGTTCGATTCTAAAATAAGTGCAAACGGGTGAGTAAATTCTGTGTTCGTTTCTTAAAATGTCACACTCACAGAGGGCAAAAAAGGCGCATTTTCTGCCCTGCAAACTTTCTCAGGGTAGATGATTGCCCTGCATATCAGCTGTTTTTAAAACGATAATATTATCACATGCGTGCGTTAGACAAGGATGGTTATATTCGTTTATTTAAGTTGACATTTTTCGAGTAGGCAAAAACATGCACTTTTACAGGGTTGCGGGCAACATCGAAAACATTTTGCACTGCGACAGGGCAACATTTTTTGGTAGAAACGAAAACGCCATTAATCACTTGAAGTCTCAGCGCCAACTGAATGAGACAACTTCTTGCGTCTGCTCTTGTACGTAAAACATCCCTTATTTAAAGCACTTTAAGTAAAAGAAACAATAACAACAAACACAATCGGAGAGGAAAAGAGCGAGAAAGCTTTACGCTGCAGCGCGCTGGTTGTGTATCTAACGATTCAATGCAGCAATGTTTTTTGGATTTGATTTTTTTTGGCTACTTTTTAAACTCAAGTTTTAATAACTTTTAAGAGCAGTTTTAAAGAAAAAAAGTACGCCAATTACCAAGTTAAACATGTTGCTTTATGTTAGTGAAAGAATTACAAAAATCGGTTCAGTAGTTCTTGAGTTACACGACAACGTAGATACGTGAGAAGCCTTTTATATAATAGTATAGAAAGTATAGATATAGATATAGATATAGATATAGATATAGATATAGATATAGATATAGATATAGATATAGATATAGATATAGATATAGATATAGATATAGATATAGATATAGATATAGATATAGATATAGATATAGATATAGATATAGATATAGATATAGATATAGATATAGATATAGATATAGATATAGATATAGATATAGATATAGATATAGATATAGATATAGATATAGATGTAGATATAGATATAGATATAGATATAAAATATATATTAATTTTTTTTCATTATTTCATTTGGGGCGTCAAAAAATTGTTTTTCCCCGGGCGCCAGTTATGTTCACTGGTAAGAATCTATATAAATGGAGTGAAAGAATGTCATAGATCGCAGAACAACAATGTTACCGTAACAAAACGTGACATGTGAAAAAAATCTAAGTACGCCATCTTGTTTATCATCCTTAAGTTATGAAAGATCGACTATTAGACTTCTTCGGCTTTTATTAAAAGTAGATTTCGTTGCACCGAGTTATTAATCTTACAAATTTTTGTGTTTTTCAAATCAAGATATATCGAACATGCTGTGTTGCGAGGAATACAAGTTATATCTACAATTCGTGCAAAACAAGTTATATCCAAAATAAAAATCTCAATAACTTGAACAGTTTTCAAAATGACAGAGTTTTATCTTAATCTATTAAACGAGCAATATTTTTATACATATTTGCAACTGCGTTCTCGAAAACGGCTCTAACGATTTTGATGAAATATAGATTAAGAGAGGGCTGAAAAATTGGTCCAGCTAGGTCTTACTCTGGGAAAAGTCGTTTTTCCGAGTTTTCACGCATCTTATAAGGTAAATGTACGGAATTCCGTAAGTACATTTTTTATTTATTTTTTAATGCCGGAAAATAAGATGCCATGGTAAAAATTAAACAATTTTTAATCCACTGGCTCTAGAAAAGTTTCCTTCCCACAATTGCATCACACTCATTTTCGAGATATCGTTAGATCATTCACAGTTTCCGAGTTAGTCGACACACTTCGCCGTATGCGCACTTTGATCTGTTTCTCTAATCAAAATGGTTAAGCCTTAGAGTATGTTTTCTTAAGCTTATAATTTGAAAATTTACAGAAGTTTTATAAAATTTATTTTGAACGAAAAGTAAGCAGTGTTTTTAAAGTGTTTTAATAGTGTTTGTTGATTTAATAAAGTAAGTATTAAAAAATAGCAGTAATTTTAGTGATTTGCGTAATTGAGGACAAACAACTTTTTTAATGAACCTTTTTAATGAACGGATTTAAGGAAAGTTATTGCATTTTAAATTGCTGAATTACATATTCATAATTAATACTTAATTTGTTATTAAGTTTTGTTTACTTTATTTATCCTTCAAAAACATTTTGAGCTAATTACGTGATATAAAATTACTTTCCAAATCCTTAATATGTGTATTTGTAAATCATTGATTTCCTTTAAATTTATTAAAAAGGATGTTATTGGAAGTAAAAATATTTGTTGTCTATTTGAAAACTTGTAAACAAAATCAAGTCAATTTTCTAGTTTTTATTGTACAAAACATTTTATTTCTTATATTAAATTTTAAATTTCTGTTTTGAAACAATAATGAATGCCGAAAAATCGATTGCGGAATAAAGTTCAAAATTTCTTCAACGTTGCGTAATTCCATTATATATCACGGCGCATTAGGAGCAAAAGGTTTCTAAGTACGTTGCATTTCTAAACGAAAAAGCCTTTTTTGAAAAGAATTAATAAGGGGAATAAATATGACAATTCAGAAGAAATAAAAGTTAATTGCAGACGAATATTGAGCGCTGTTTTCGAAAATCATGTCAGTTTTTTAAGATAGCTTGATTTAAGGCATTATTGTCAACAATGTTAACATCTTTTTACCTCATTGACCATAAGTGATTCTGTTATCACTAAATAAAGTAAAGAACTAGATTAAGCACTTAATTCTGTAAGAATGGTTATAAGGTATCAAATATATGTCAATAAATTGAGAAATAACTACATCAAAGAAATAAATGTTGATGAACCACCGTACTTTTATAAACTGTGGAAGCATTAATTGTAGAACGGGTCTATAACTTGACAAAAATAGGGTTTCCTGTCACTAAAAATCAATTTTTTTATAAATGTCGCTCTTCATAATCTTATCATTTGTCGCTATCTAAGTGAATTCTGAATACGGACTTTTTCATTTTATTCAACCAATAGCTATTGCCGTATTCCACTCCCTTAAAGTTTCGTAGAAAAGATCTTTGCAAAATCTGCTTATCAATAATATTGCAGAGCATTTAAAACGAGAAGAAGTTGTACCTACTGCAATTGCTTGAGCACCGCATTCAGTCTAGTTTAAATCCGATATTATCAAAAATTACACTAAAATAAAAAACCACACACACCAAAGAAGTAATTTTTAATGGTTTAATCAATGAATTATTTGTTTTGAAAGGAGATTGTGTTTTAGTAAATACTAGTAAACCTGTTGCCCGAATTCGAGCAATTCAATAAAAATTAATTGTTAGAAACATTATAGACGTTTAATATATGATATTCTATTCAATACGTTATAATGAATAACGATATATTGAGTCTCAATAATGATATAAAAGATCATTATCTGAATGGTTTGACTTGAAACGTTTGATCTGACACAAAATTTTTTAATGTAACTGTCAAAATACGAAGACGGACTTACACTAATATAACAACTGAGAAAAACATTATTACTATTCGATAACATCGCAGCTTAACTCTTCCAGCTATAAAAAATAACTAATGTTAAAAAAAACGCATTAAAAAATAGATTTAAGAAATAATACTAAGATATATTTCAGAAATTAATAAAAGGTACTTACAGAACACCTACAACATCGATTTATGACACATTTAGATGAAAAAACACCAAAAAACACAAAAAAAAATTTTTTTTTAAAACTGTTAAAATTTGACTGACTTGTTTGCTCGGAAAGTGGAATTTTTGATTTTGGAACTGCATTTTTCGGACAATTGACATTTGAGGAATGCATAAAAGATAATTTTGGTTAAAAATTTTTAGTTTTGAAAAAAATTCAAATTCGATCAATTCACAAGCTCTTCTCAAACTAAATTTCAAATCGATAAAATAACGAATTTTTGTACAAAAATTTTATTTCTGTTTTAAAAGGTTGGGAACCCCCTGAAGTGAAATTACAATTTTTAAAAGTGGTTTGCACATATACAGCCTAAACCTGATTTAATGACATCTAAATCGATAGAATCGGTTCATTGGTCTGGGAGGAGTTGAAGTCACAAAAAAAACCTTAGCCTATTAATTATATAGATAAATAAGAAAAGTTTCTAGGAAAAGTCGCTAACATTTTGGTTACTCCACGGCGCTATGAGGTCAAAACCATGGCACTGACACCAAAATAGAAGTGCTTTAAAAAGTAAAACCTCCAGAACAAATCAAGAATCGTGGCGTTCTGTTTAAATTACCTCCACTAAAAGGTTTTATTTTTATTCTATTAAACATTTTTTCAATCGCATGGAATCCAGTAAATTATATTACCATTCAAACCTTATTTTATGTTTCGTTACTAAAATGAATTTTGAAAAAAATTAAAGAATGCATCAAATGTCATCACATTACTTAAACAATTAAAATAGGAACCCTTGAACTTATGGTTTGGATTTTTAACGGAATTAGAGACGTAAATTTACGGAATAAAGTTCAATCAACAAATTTTATCACGGAATTAGAGAAATTTGGGTAAATTTGAAAATGTACCAAATTTTCCCTTAAAAAGCAACTTTTCTCCATATTTGCTATTTTGGAATTAAAAAAATACATGTCCAAATGCTCCTAAAAAGATTTTATGTCAAAATGTCTTTTAACCTCTCTAAAATAATTCATTAAGCAAAAAGATTCCTTAACCTTATGGAGTTCTGTACATATACCTTATATTCCTTTAATTTTCCCGCTGAATATGGTAAGTTAATTTTCCCACAACAATTATGGTATTGAAAGAGCAGTGGATAGAGCTTCCTCGCATCAGTCTGATGGAAGTGAGTTCAATTCCTGGTGCGTGTATTAAGTTTTTATTTTTGAGCCTCACCAAACAAACAGTGAAGATGCTGCTTATTCGAAACAGCTGAAAAGCAGCAACAACACCGCACTCTTTCCTTTATCAATGTAGTTTTTTGATTCTTTCTTGTCGCTGAACACTACCGGTTTGATATATTTCTCATTTAGTTTTTTCATAAAAACTATATAGCCCAGATGTTTAGCCGAAGTGCAGTACTGCGAAAGTGTGATGCGGCAGATTTTTAACGAAAAATTTTTGCGTTTCACTCTCATTCAATGTACTGAATCAGTGTTGCCAGAATTTTTTTAGATTTTTTACCGCAAACAACTGAAAAAATTCCTTTTAAAATATTAAAAAATTCTTTCTAATATAACTTTAATACGAAATACATTTTTTATTATAGTCCAAACAAAAACGTGGGTAGTTTTATTGCAAGTGTACCCTGTTCAGTTTTCTTTCAGTCTTTTTTTTCATTTTCTTAAAAACATCAATGTTTCAATTTATTTTATCAATGCCCAATGTGCACAGAAACGTAGGCTAATCTGTACGCGAATTTATTTTTCTTTCTTGTTAGTTTTTTCATTGTTAGTTCATATTTAAAATGTTTAGCTTAATGAATAAATTAATTTTACCAGAAACATTTAATTTTTAATCTAAAAATACCAAATTATTTAACTTTGTTTTATTTTATAAATAATAAATAAATTTTTCATTTATTTATAACTGCAAAATTGATGTACTAAAAGAGACCTGTCGTCTCAATTCACATTTGTATTCACAAACAAATAAAAATAAAAACTATAAATATAAAATTAAAAAAATTCGTTTAGAACTCCTTACGAGTTTGATTCCTTGTTTTATATTTCACCGGACCCATTTCGAACACGTTGAAAACCCGTTACTCAACCAACAAAACAATTGTCAGAACGTTAATATCAATGGCAGAGTTTAAGATGTTATCAAATTTCATTATTTAAAAAAAAAAATTTCGATTTCGACTAAATAGAAAGAGTCCAAAACGGAAAAAAAGTCCTCGGAGTCCGTTCCGAGTTAAAGATGAATCCAAAAAAGCAGAACAAACGATTCGCGTTTCCGAGAAGAATTTCATACGGAAACGGATCAGTTTCGAATTTTGAACTCAATGCGTTTGCATAAAATATACGAAGAAGTAACTTCATTTAGAATTCGAAATTGAACCATATGGCACTTTGGTATACTTACTGTTTCCATTTGCCAACTAACGCACTACAGTGAAAGAAAACACAGAATCTGTTGAATTTCATTCCGAAAATATTAGTTTGCTCCAGAAAATTTAAGCAAAAATAAAATAATTCGCAATTTTTGAACAAGAATTTTGAATTTTAATGGCATTCACAATTATATTATTTATTGTGAAAAAAATACAACTGTTACATGGCTGCCATGAATTTTTATTTGATACACATTTTAGTGCATTTTAAATTTGTATATTGATTTTAATTTTTTATTGATTTGTTTTTATTTTCAATGATTTTGTAAAGCAGGTGATTGAAGAATCTCTCAAAAATTGAAATTTCCCAGCGTTGGTTTTCTTAAGCAATATTTTATTATTTTTATCAATTTGAATCATTGTTGATATATTTCAATTTATTTTCTTATTTTTCCTATTTATTTTTATGAGCATCATTGAATCAACAAAAACAATGATATTAATTATTTTTAAAACATGCAATACTTTTGTTATATTTTGAAGAAAATTGAGAACTTTATTACGAATTTAGTTCATCCGATGAAGTTTTTAATTCATAAAAATAAATAAAAACTCACAAGAAAATAATTTGAAAAATATCGATTATAGAAGGAAGAAAATGATAAAAAAATAAAAAATTTGCAAAAAAAATAATCGTCGGCAGTATGACACCAACGCAGGCCGCCACTATGTTTGCTGGGAAAATTCGTTCAGTTACAAAAAATTTAATTTTTGCCGAATAAATAGAAAACAGTAATAAAATAATTTGAAAAAAAGAAACAATAATTAAAATTAATAAAAAATCATTCAAAATAATAAAAAATTACTGCAAAAGTTAGTGCCGGTCATGAAATTCGAACACAAGGGAAATTTAATTTTTGCGGAAATAAAGAACAATAATTGCACTGTAACCATTTTTCGCTTAAAAAAACATCTTTCTATCTCTCTCTTCTCTCTATATGTGTTTGGCCTTCGCATTCAATGCACTTTGAATTAGCTTGAGTCTGAGATGCACAACGGATTCAAAAATTTTTTTTTTTAATGTGTAACACGGTAAGTAAATTATCGAAATTAATTCGTATTTGTATACGAATAAAATTACCGAAACCAATTTCCTTAAGTTGAAAAACAAAATTATCACAAAATAAAAATGCGAGTCTATTGAAAAATATTATCTTATATATTGTTCCTGAGGTAAAGTTGGCATTTTCGAAAAACTGGGAACATTCAAATATACGGTGGAACTCAGAGCGGAACTCAGTCGCTCAGGTACTAAACATAATATGAGAACAATCCGTTGGAATCATAACGTGCTACCAATTGTCGCTCATTTCCTTAGATTTTTTATTTTGTGGCTTTTTGGATTTGCATGTTGGTCTTCAAATATAGGTTAAACTAGAATTTATAAAAATTTGGCTGGTTAACTCTTTGATGTTGGTATTTGGAAAATTATATAAAACAAAGTCACAATGAATAAGTTTATTCTCCCTTCCTCAATTAATTTTAAAGAGATCTTCTCAAAAATTCATCATTCGTGCGTTGAACACAAAGTATATCGGACGTGCTTTTTAAGTGAAAATTAATAAAAAAATTTATTTTTAGTACTTTTAACAATTTATAATACACAAAACTTATTGGCCACCACCAAATGTTTTGAAACGACATTAATTCCTTCGGCCAACATAAGCGCACATGTTGTGTCAAAAAGGCATCACCCATCATGGTATCGGTTTCTGATAATTTCATCAAATATATTTTGATATAAAGAGCATTTTAATATTTATCGTTTTATTGTTTCGTTGTTTTTTACATTTTTTTTAATGGATTGTGCGATAAGAGTGGAGAATAGACCCAAGTCACCATATGACCTGTAATTGATTGACATTCATCAAATTATTAAAAAGCCATCAGCGGTCAATTCGAATCAAGAAACGAGTGCATATATCGAACGCAATCAATTTATGATGACACGATTATGAGGTTGAATCAATAAAATATAAATTATCGTAATTAAATATCTATAAGAACGAGTAAAAGTATCAAAAGCCGCCATGGCACATGACCCTACTGCGAGTAGTGCACGCCATATGTTTTCAGAAAGTTACATGAAGTCGTTTAAATTGAACATTTTCATTTTTTAAATAACTTAAATCAAGATATAAGGAAATGTAATGATAGGCTTTGTGTTGCTCTCACATACTCTTAATATTCAAAGACACTCTTTGTTTCTTTAAATCTACTGACTAATTCTTCTGGAGCATTAATTGAGTTCTCTCTACATGTCTTTGTTTAATTTATTGACTTATTTCTTTGGAGAAATTTTTTTAACCTTTGTATTAAACACAATCGTTGTTATCCTTGCGTGACTGAAAGACAAACAGCATATTATACAGTAACGATCAAAACATTTTTCCCATTATCCTTGTTTATAATAGCGTAAAACAGAGTCTGAACATTGAGCGACAATACAAAAAAAAAAATTACCTAATGTCCTGAACTCAAATCGAGTGCAATCGACCGCAATTTTTAAAAAGGAAACTTATACCGTACTGCCTAGGGATAACATCAACAAAAATGGTCTCAGTATGACAAACAATGGTGAGATTGTCGTGCTTGTCTCCATCTCAACATTGTGTCATAGAATTTTGTGTCCCAATCATTAGTACGGTATTTAATTCCGATCTGAAAGTTTCGGCATAATCATCTAGGAACAGCCACAGACAGACACAGGCATAGGCACTCCGAGTAGTCCAATGCGCTTCCTTTTGATGAGGTAAAATTATTAAGGATTTATTATCGTTATTATATTAAAAAAACATAAACAGCCAGCTCAGCAAAGACACATTTCAGCAAAAAGAAAAAAAAAAGAAAACAAAAAAAAAAAAACACGCACACACAACAAACAAAAATGTCACCAAGCCGGCAGGATCATTGGATTGTGATCAATTCTTTGACGGTATGTTATTTAACAACTCAGTTATTCTATTGTTTGAGAACAATGTTTCTGGAGATACGTAAAATGTTGACATTGTTTGATAATGGATCTTTGGAAAACAATTAAATTACAAGAACAACAATTTGTTGAAAATTAAAATAGTTTTGACGCATTGTCAAATATTTGAATTTCAGCAGAATTTTTTGTTATGACAAAATCCTTGCTATAATAAAAACTTAATTTTATTATATTTCAGGAAATTTGATATGTCTCTTACCTACTTCGTGAACTAATGAAGTGGTTGCAAAACTGACACAAGGAAAACTTGTACAAAATTAAAATGCCAAAAATATGGATTTAAATAGAGGATACAAACTGTATGTGATTTGCTACCTAAAAAATGTTCCAAGTATTATTTCGTAGGTATAAAATAAATAAGATCCATATTCAATTGCTTCAGCAATGTTTCAATTGTAAATTGCTGGGTGGATATATTGAACCATATTAACAACGCGGCTTGTGAGTCAGAGAAGGTATTTTTATCGGATAAGGACCTTTTTATCACCTATAGATTTTAAAAATCTACAACTCCTTTGGCCCAAAAAAAGTCGGATTTAATTTACCAATTTTGTGTGAGAAGTTGGTAAGTACAGGCTATTTTTTGACCACTTCCTCCTCCCTAGTGAGATATCATAAGATTTTGCTCCACCCTCTCCTCTAATCTTACTTGAGATTATTCAAAACGCGTGTTTTCAGTGTAAATATATTAATACTAGCAATACCCGGCGCGCGTTGCTACGCCTTAGGCCACGTGCATAGTAAACGCCGATTCAGACTGCCTGCCTGTGTCCGCAGAGTGTGTGAAAAAGCGAGAGAGATAGATATTTGTATCTCATTTGTTCACACAGATTTCAGCTTGCCTGTCTGTCTGAATCGGCGTTGAAAATGCACGCAGCCTTAGACAAACACATGTACTTCATCTGTGACTTCAGAACCTATTCGATCAAAAATGTAGCTTGTAGGGGAAGGTGCACCCACTTGACCAAAGCTCAGACCAGTTTTCTATTAGAAGGACATTACCAAATGGCAACTCCATTCGGAATTTCACTGATCAGCGATTTTTATTTCCAATGCTATTTGCTATTAAAAATTTGGCTTGTATGGGCGGATTCACACCCCGTTTTCCAATGCCCGTGCTATATTTCTTGTCGAAAGACATTTCCAAAAATTAAATTTATACTGAGTTTAAATATTATGAAACATTAAGTACCACAGCTATTCGATATTAAACATTTAAACTATGTTGATGGTGTCACGACCCAATTTCCAATGCTAGCTGAATTTTTCCAGTGGATGGACAAGACTAAATGTTATATTCCTTCCGAGTTTCACAAATTTGTGACTTATGTTTCTTAAATTATACTGAAAAGTTTGAATGCCTTAAAAGTGTCACGCCCCTTCTGCAACGGCTTTAAAATTTTACCAGTAAAACAGCACGTGAAAATTGAGTTCAAATACAGAATTTTGGAGCTGTGCAACATGTAATTCTAAAGCTATTCGATATCGATGCCAAACTTCACAGGAGCGCTCTGCAGACTTTGCTAGAGTTTCCCTGAAAATTTCATAACAATTGGTTTAGCGGTTTTGAAGTCTACTTGTACATACAATCATTTTAATATACAAAGAAGATGTTAACAGCTTGTTTAAAATATGCTTAACTTACGCATCCTTTAAACACTAAAATATGCGTCAAACATACGTTTTCGATGCGTTTTACATGCGCTGCGTAGCTTATGCCAGGCTGTCTAATATAATGGAAAACCATTCAAAAGTTGAATTATAATATTAAGGTTCAACTAAAACTACTGGAGACCAATGCAAATGCATTATTTATAATACTATTATAAAAAAACAGAGAAACCAACCAACTTGAGACCCTCCTCCTTTTTGAAATCGGTTAAAAATAAAAAATATGCTCCAATCACAATAACTCTTTTAATGTGCAACATTTATTAACACGCGAAATAAAAAACTTTGAGGCTTCTGTTTGGAACAAAATCGAAAATCCAACTAAATTAAAGAAGTTATATTGGTATTCCTCTACATTTATGGTCATCATTTTGTTACAACTTCATTTCATAGTACCAACCTATTTGATTTTAAAAAAGACGTTGGAAAATAAAAACAAAAATTATTTTCTGATGCGTCCAATATAAACCTATTGAAAAGTTTAAAGGAAATCTATTTTATAAGATTGTATGCATGAACATAATTTCTGCGCAGATGAACACAAACAATGACATATCAATGCGACATTTCAGATCGTACTGAGATCCTCTGAGAAGCATTTGAGCATATGCAATGGAATATTTGTATACTGAAATAACTACAACAATAAAAAATTTCATCCCCCATTTCATGGTAAGATTTTAATATATTTATATTTCTCTCTGAGCAAGAAGTTGACTGCAAATAAAGTAGCTAGTGTTGCCATAAAAACAAATTTTAAATCTGAACTATTGTATAAAGCTTTCAATCCGTCGAGATTGTGTTATTGTCGATGAATAACATTTGCAATAAATAACAAAATAATAATTTGGTTATATATCAGGCATAAAAGGAAAAAGATTTTTTGACTGTGAATATGTATAAACAATTCAAGTCTGAAAACCATAACAAATACGATGTCAGATTGTTGGCAACACTGCTCAACAGACCAAACTGAGAGCAACTCCCGACACAACATGGCAGCCGTGCTGAGTTACTCTCACAGCCAGAGCTTAATCATTGGTTTTCTGCTGCTTGTTGTGCTGCTTGTACAGCATTAGCATGAATTAAAAGACATGAATTCTTAAATAATTAAAGAAAAAGTTTTGTAAAAAACGTAGTACCCTATTTTAATTTCGCTTATCATAGCAATTGAATAGTGAAAAAATTATAAAAATCGGTTCAGCGGTTATTGAGAACACGTCGCCGCAAATCCGTGAGTCTCCTTTTATATAATAGTATAGATATGCTACATTGTATTGGATACATTAATAAAAAGGAAATTTATTTAATTATTTTTTTTTAGGACTAGTTGAGACAATTATTTAACACTACTGAGATCAAAGTCTAAAATCACAATGACAAAATCGAACAAATAAAATAGGTACTTAAATGAAAACTTCTAAAATTGTTGAAAATAATTCAGTCCATAGGAACACATGTACGGTCTCAAGATTGACTACTGGAACCAGCATGTCCATGTGATTTTCAGTAAAATCATATGCTCCTTCAACTCCGCTCTGATTTAGCCACTGTAAGCCGTAGTAATTCTACACTGTTTCTTGCGGATCAAAAACTACGTAATCTTAGCGAGAAACTCCGCTCTCCTCTACGTGAGAGTGAGTGAGATTCGTCGTAAGCCTTCCAGCCCCCCTAAACGCCTCACGTAATTAACCCTCTACTGCGCACGAAGCCATACGTTTCGTAGCCATTTTCAAATACGAATTTCCAAAGGGTATTAGCAGTTCTGAAAAAGAATAGGTATAAAAATGCATTAGTAGACCATTGTGAATTTGTGGAGAATGTTGTTCTTTCTCTTTCTTTTACACAGCTGCAAATAAAATCTCAGTTTTGTTCATCAGTGCGTGTTTTCAGGTACTAGCTGGGGAATTCAGAAAATAAAACATTTATTTTTTTTTGGTATTTTGTTGTCAGATATCTGAATATTATGATTCCGTAATATTAGGCTGATATATTTATTATTTGTTTGGATAGACATGCTCGAAGTTCATATATGTTCGCTTGTTTAAAATGGCATGCAACTTTACTGTCTATTCAATCTTTTGGTACAATCACAGTAAACTTATCATTTGACTTTGTTGTATATTTTCGTAAATGACAATTGTCATAGATGAGATTTGCATTCAAAAAAATTGGAAAAAGTGCCATACAAAAAATTTCGTAGAACAAAATATAAACAACATCACAACATAAAAAAAATTCAGCTGCTACTATCTGCTCCTTTAAAAAAAAAGAGTACTATAATGATGTTAAAGAATTATTAAAAGACTATGCTTAAATTATTTATTCATTTTTTTCTATTTGTTTTTTCTGTGGGAGGTTGGCGTAAAAGTGGGCGGATCAGGTATATATTTTCAGGAGCCCATTCTACAATAACAATATTTATTTTTTGCGAAAATTTAGTTGATGCATTAAAAATCAAGGAAGTTGTGCCACTTTTTCACTTTTTCAATACAAGTTGTATGGGAAGTGGGCGTAAAAGTGAGGGGATATTTTTCAAATTTCACACAAATAATTCTGAGTGTTTAAAAATGCTATGAAAACAATGCCGTAGGTCAAAATTTAAGTTTCATCTTGTATGGGAGGTGGGCGTAAAAGTGGGGAGATCATTTTAATTTCTTGATTCAAACAAAAAATGCCTATGTGCCAAGTTTCATTGTCCTTCGACAACTTCTTCTATTTTTAGCCGCTCATTCTATGAACCTCAACCAATGTGCGGCGCACCTCAATCTTGTGCTGCTTTTTTTGTGTTGGTTATGAGATATGATAAGGAGAAATGCTCTACTCTATCCATATTTTTCTTTGAAAGTTTCTGGTAAAATAATTTTTTTAATATGTAATTAAAAATTTTTGGTTAATAATTTGAAAACTGTGTTTTTTATTTATTTAAAATATTAATTTCGACAATATTTTCCTATACAAATACTTGAAATCGCATTAAAAAACATTGAAGCATTGAATGAAAGGAAAGTTCATGTTTGTGGTGAAGTTTCATTAAAATTAAAAACCAAATTTCGTTGAAATAATTAAAAAATGTTGTAAAAATCGAAAACAGTGCCACCTATCGGGTCCAAAATTATCTTTCAAGTTAAAACTTACCATACACATTCACAAAATTTCATTTAAATTGGTTGTGTGGTTTCGGAGATTAACCAACATAGTGACATATGATTTTTATATATTGAGATAAAAAAACCCTCTTAATCTTAACAAAATGCTCACATTTTTTAACGCAATTATTCTCAAATTTTGTGCTTTTCTATAACTATACAAAAAACTCAAAACAAGTTGCTTATTTCAGAACTTGTAAGGACATTAACACAGCTTCTTATGAGCTATTCTGCTCTGCGTTTTATTAAATTTTGTACAAATTTTGCTTACAATTCACAAATTTTGTCATCACTAGAGTAAGAGTGAAGGTGGAATTTTTTCACATCACTACTTAACAGACAAAGTGTCAACAATTGTAAAACTACTGAATCTCCAGACTTTTTCATTTTAAAGGTATTTAAAATCAACAGTTAATTGTTTGCAGCGTACGTCACACAGTTAATGGAAGTTTTTGCGTAAGGACAATATGGAAAAACAACAAAAGCTGCAGAATAAAGTGCTATCAATTCTAGATGAATTATAAACGCAAATTTTAAAAATGGTATTCGTTTTTAACCGACTTCAAAAAGGAAGAGGTTCTCAAGTTGGTTGGTTTCTCTGTTTTTTTTTTTTTTTTTAATGTATGTACATCGATTACTCCTAAAGTACTTGCCCGATGGCCGTAATATTTTGTCAACATATAAAGACTATCAACGCGGAGGTGCTCGTCTATTAAAGTGGGCGGTATTCATAAAAGGGGCGTGTCTCTATAAGAAAAACACTGTCTCTCAGTAAATATTCACACTAGGGTAATAAAATTCACAGTAAAATTACAAGGGCAAGCACAAATATTAAAAATTACGATCACTTAAGTGGGACTACAAAGTAAAAAATAATTTTAAATAAGTTTTACTATTTATTTCTTGGTCAAATTTGATAATTTATTTATATTCATTATTATATTGGAAATCTTATGATATCAATTATTCTGAATTTTTTTTATTTTTATCATAAATATATTAATTTTTTATGATAAAAAAAGCTTCGAAGTCATTAAAACAGGTCAAACATTAAACAGGTCATATGTAAAGTTCATTAAGTACAATTAAGTTCTTTTAGAGTCACTTCATTTGGCTTAAACAAAACTTAAAACTAGATATTTTGCTATTGTTTTGTATCTACGTACATCTTATTCTATTAAACGAGCAATATTTGTATATATATTTGCAATTGCGTTCTCGAAAACGGCACTAACGATTTCGATGAAATTTACAATATAGATGAAGAGGGGGCTGAAAAATCGATCCAGCTAGGTTTCATCTCTGGGAAAAGCTGTTTTTCCGAGTTTTCACGCATTTAATAAATAAGTTAATTTTTCTGCCGAATATATTATGTTAAGTTTGCTTATTTTGTTGTATCGGTGATAGCTCAGAGAGTAGAGCTTCTCTCCAATAATTTCAATGTAGTGAGTTCGAATCCCGCCGTGCTCAATAAGTTCTTATTTTTTAAACTTCACCAAACAGTGATTTGGTGAATTTGTTATATTTTTCATTTATTTTTTTTTATAGAAACGTTTTTAGTACAGTTGTACCAATTTTGTTGGTACAGTTGATGTACCAATTTTTGATATAAAAAGCAATCTTATAAATAGAGTAATTTACACTTAATCTTAAACAAATTTTAAAAAGAAAAATTACTCAAAACTTAAATTAATTACTTTCACATTAAAATTTTGAAAATATTTTTGTAAGAGTTTCCTATGCTAGAGTTTCCTACGTTTTGAAAAAAAAAATCTAACTTGCTCACATCTCAAAAAGTGCACTTTTTTTTTGTAATTTTAAAAAACAAATTAAGTTTCCACCAAAATAAAATATATTGGCCAAATGTTATGCTTTTCGTAATTTCAATTTTTTCTAATATACATTTACACTTAATCGTTCATAACTTCTATACCGTTTGAGATATTGTTATAAAATCTGGAGCAAAAATATTTTTCTTATTAGGTCAAATAATTATTTTGTATATAATAAAGGAATCTTGGACCATAAAACTGTAAAAAGCTTGAACAAAATTTTTAGTTCCTTCTTTTTTATTTGCAGTAAGTTTACAAAATTTTAAATGCCTTATAAAAATTCGAAATAAATTAAGATCAAACTTACTCTAAGAATTTTTTAATCGGTCTTAAAACAAAACAGTTTTAACATTTTTCAATCGGCCGTCTGGGGAGGATGAAGTGACAAATTCACATTTTGTAAATATCTTAAGGTGTGAACAGACCACATAGTACAACAACTTTACGGTTAAAAATCTTAGAGTAATTTTTAAACAATACATTGAACTAATACATATGTTAATCCTTTTTTTTAGAATTGATACGATTAAAAATACTAGACATATTTTTAGTCAAAGCTGTACGTAATTTTAATAAATTGGGAATATAATTTCAATTATAGTGCCTCAGGTTAAAATTCGAATACAAAATAACTGAAAGGGTAATAAAAACTGTATTTTGCTTACATTTTGTTCATGCTATCGCAAGCAACAGGATGTGACAAAAATAAAAATATTGCACTATGCAATTGTTACATTAAATAATTAATAAAATAAGATTATAATAATAAAAAATTAAAAAAAAAAAAAACTTTTCATCCAGGCTGAGGATCGAAACAGGCTTATTTGATTCTTAACGTCTTCACGACAACAGCTTATCCGACTGAGCCACGATAAGCCAATAACATCATCTAAACCCAATAACAACCGGTTGCTGTTTTAGATGCAAAGATCATATTAAGTGAATAGAAAACGACATCTATTGGGTAATAGCATACAACGAAAAATAATGCCAATAGTTTTTTTCATAAGTGTTAAATCTAATCGGAACACCCTCTTAACTTAGAACACCCTCTTAACGTGGAGTAGAGCACCAATGCTGCGAATCAGTTCGTTCAAAACAAAACCAACACAAGCAAAAACAAAAACAAAGAAAGTAGCAGACACAACATGCAAGCAGCTACCCAATCAGCCAAACAAGCTTGGAATAAGCTTTAAACAAGCTTACACACGTAAGCCTCAAGCTTGGATAACGCTTTCATTTAGTATTGTAGAACGCTTACATGTAATTGTAGGATAAACGAAAGTGAACGCTTGGAATAATATTCCTTACTTCAAGCTTAATCCAAGTGTTGTTTTTACAATTGGATATAAGCGTTTTAATAAGCTTTTTCCAAGTGTGCTACATTCAACAAATCAATTAGCACTCGCGAAAAATTTTTATTCCGTGGCTCAGTTGGTAAGCCACTGGTTATTTGATTTGTTGTGATTTGGACATCCAAGGTTCAATTCCCAACCGGAACATTTTTATTTTTATATATTTTTTATTTTCGTTTGTTAAAATTGAAGCATATATTTATATGAAAAATTGCATGCCTTCAAAAATTTTTGTGTTTGCTACCCCAGGGATCGAACGCGCGAACCACCGCATATGAGTCGGACACTCTAACAGCTTGCCGTTAGCCTTATGGCTGCTGAGCGAACAAAATGAAAATCTATGTATATATGAGAGCATCATAACTTTGAACAGTTGTGAAACTATTACCGTTGTCAGCGTTATCTAAGTATGATTGCAAAACACTTACTTAATGCAAGCCTTTCCAAGTATTATTGTACATCACTTGCTTTTGGTGTTTTACGCAATAGTTATACAAAGCAACTTGGAAATTTATTACCCGGGCAAATGTTTTTCAAGAGTGCTTGGATAAGGCTTGCTTTTTGTATTGCATGTAAGCTTAATCCAAGCACTATTTCTAAATGGTTGATTGGGTAATGATTGATTTTCTTATATAAAAATCTAGATTATTCTTCTAAGCTTTAATATAAAAGTAACAAAATCCAAAATTAGATATTCGTTTAGCGTAGGATATATATGATACTTTAGTGTAAATATTATGTTTGAACGATGAATATTATAGGCTGTAGGTATGACCTTAAAACAATTTGTTAAAACGACTGCATACAAACCGCGCTGTAAGACGTAATTCTACGTAAAAAAAAACCGAAAATGCATTTTTTGAGCAAAAAAATTCCAAAAGTATTTTATTTTTTATTAATAATCGCTTTTCAATTGCTTTATAACGATACTTCATTTACAAAAATAGGGGTAACAAATGACAGAGGTATGATTTATTGAAAATGACTCCATTTTCAAGATTTTTACTTTGATCAAAAATTGCTATCTCCATAACTTTGGAAAAAATTGCGACATAAAAAAATAACTTCTATTCTTGTAAGTGGAAAAGGAGCATGAGGATAATTTTGGGAAAAAAAAAATTATTTAGGCTTGGAATGGCCGGCATAAGTTAATAATTAAACCAAATATAAAAAAAATATAAAACCAAAACAAATTTCGTTTAGTTGAAAAACGAAGTTATCATAAAATAAAAATGCATTTAAAGTTAATTGAAAAATATGATCTTATATGTTGTTTCTAACATAAAGTTTGCATTTTCGATACATTAAAAACCGTAAAACATTTGAATATACGGCAGGAATCTGAGCGGAGCTCGGTCGCCCAGGTACTGTGTATAATATTAACATAAAATTAATAAAATAAACATACTCTGTAAATACTATGTTTATTTTTCTTTTATAATTAATAACTTTAACAGTTAACCAACACATCTTTCTTGGACTCCGACTCCGACTTCGGCTCCGATTACAACTCCGGTTCCGACTATCGCATAACCGCGATAAATATTATTGTGTAAAATATAGTCATATATTAGTAGAGAAATACGTTTTACTCAATTTAACCCAGTTATCTCATAATTCTACACTGTTTCTTGCGGATAAGGTGGCGTCCATTAATTATGTGAGGCGCTTAGGTGGGCGGGGATGTTAAGCCGAATCTCACTCTTACATTGGGGAGAGAGGGTTCTCGCGATTAAGATTACGTAATTTTTTTTTATCCACAAGAAACAGTGTTTATCTGGATTATAGATACCTGGATTAAATTGTGGTGACCGTGGCATGAAGGTTAAGTGTGTGGCTTAGCATGCTCGGAGCCCGGGTTCGATCCCCAGCCGCGGCGAAAAGTTTTTTCAATAAAAATTTTTCTGATCGGTCACCACCTCTCTGCAGACAATGGCAAACCTCGGAGAGTAAATAATGCCATGTAAAGCTTCTTGAGAACATGAGCCGTTCGGAGTCGGCATAAAACATGTAGGTCCAGTTCTCGGTCAATTGTGTACAAACATTTAATAACACACACAACACAATTGATCATAAGAAGCTCGGTCAAAGTCCTTTCAAGGGCTGAAATGGCCAATTTGTTTTTTGTTTGTTTTGGATTAAATTGAGTAAAATTGAGTTTCACCACTAAAATATAACGAAATTTTTGTCAATAATATTAATCGAGGTTATGCAAGTGCCATAAAGCTGCACCAGAGCGCAAAGTACGTCCTTCACGGATTATCACACGTCGAGCTACTGAGCTTCTATGTGCAAGCGACACCGGTTTAGAGTGTCTAAATCAGAGTGAGATTGAAGGAGCAAATGCTTTTACTGCACAGAGGGAAAAACCTATGTAAATTTATTTACTCATCGCATAGTTTTCTGCACACAAAAATTTTACATTTTTTATGTATGCTGTTGAATTCTTTGGCCCAGTGTTTTATAAAGCCAAGCATTGAAGATGTTTTTTTACAAATATTCTCATATGAATATTGAACGATAACTTAGAATCCATGCATGCAAAAAGCTGAGACAACATTTTTATGAATAACAAAATTTTAAAAAGCATTTTATCTCTAAAAAAAATGTTCTATAGTTATACATTTTAAAGGTATTTTAAGATTTTTTTATGAATAACACCGTTAATATATTAACGCATCACGAAAAGTCAAATTATGGTATTTAAGAGTTTTGTGAACTTTTATTGAGAAATTTATGTTAAGACAAGTTATACATTTTTACATGATAACACTGCAGTTAAGACTTGAGGAGTAGCCGAAAACAAAATTACCCGCTTAGAGCCCAATACCCAAACTTACTCTAAATGATACAATATTTTTTTTTAACAAAAAACAGAACTTCATACAAGTTAACATAACAAGTTAAAGAAGTTAAAATTGGCGTGACGAGAGCTCAACGGCATTTTGTAAATTAATTTCACAATTTCACGCACGTATTTAATGCTTTATAATTATTTTATATGTGGGTGGTTTTGCATACATTACAAATTCCCACACTAGACACTAAAGAGCATAACCCCGCGCAACCACCCTGATAAACAGAGCAAGATTATTCGATGCAAAATTGTGTCATGGGGTTCCTTCCCTTTATTGCTAGCAGCCCACTTATGGCATGAAACATATGCAAAATTAAATGATTAAATTATATATCTCGGTAAATGATTTTATATATGACGCCGTTTATCTGCCAGAAACACATAAATTAACAACATAATTACAGCTATGTTTCCGACCTGATAAAAAGGAATCAATTCAAAAACGAGAGTATCAATGATATTAAATGAAATCAATTAATAATACATTAAATTATGGGATATTTTACTTGTCCGGTAATAGAGTATTACAAGTATTCATCTCAAACCGTTCAGTTGCATTGTTTATGCGCTAATGTTTATTCTACAAGCTGTATAGCTTCCTGAGACAAAACAATAAAGTCTATATCAAAGAGCTGCACAAGCACCACAAAAATGATTTGCAAGTCATCTGCCATACTTTCAAATACTTTCAACCAGTGTTGGTACATGCTGGGAAAATTCTCGAATTGTAGGGGTTTTTATAGTAAAAAATAGGCTTAGGGAAAACAAGTAAAGAAAGTCTAAAGTCGGTCTAGCCCGACTATGAAATACCCTAAACATACTTTTTCAAAATACAATATTAGTATTGAAAATGGGCGTGTCCGTGGGCTGGTAAAGCCCATATCTTGTATGCATATCCATTTTGATAAACAATTTATGTATACCAAGTTTTAGTCCTGTAGCTCACATTTTAATGCCTTTATAGTGTTTTCGCTATTGGATAGATAACGCCCAAATTCGAAATTTTATATCTGTAGGTTGAACATAGGCTTATTTATGGAGTTTTTAAATTTTTGGGTATTATCGGAGTTAGACGTGTCCATGGTTGTATGACGCCCATTTTTTCAAAAACATCTTTGGCTTGTTATATAACATATACGTACCAAATTACCAAATTTAATCTCTGTAGGTTAGACATAAGCTTATATATTGAGTTTTTAATTTGTTGATTGTATTTGAGGTGGGTGTGTCCGTGGGTAAATGGCACGGAGGATTTTTCAAAGGCATCTTTGTTTTGATATAAAATATATACCTACCAAATTTTATTGTTGTTTTATTGTTATGCAGTTTTCAATTTTTGTGTTGTATGGGAGGTAGGCGTGTCCGTGGGCGGATTGATAAATATTCAATTGTGCAGATCCTTGGGTCAATATGACATGTGTACCGAGTTTCATCCAATTATGTCAACTCCTTCTTCTTATCCTGTGTTTACGAACAACACACAGACGGCCGGACGGACGGACAGACGGACGGACGAACATACGGACGGGCGGACTGACGGACACACGGACATGGATAGCTCGACTCACGAGGTGACCCTGACTAACAAACTTGCAAACTGGTAAAAAAAACAAGTGTTGTATTCGTTTTTAAACCTAAATTACCCCAATTGGCTATGGGTGCTTTTTTTGGTATTTTAAGTGCTTTTATTTAAGTGTAATATGTGGACTTTTTTTATTTAATGATGTCTTGATGTGCCAAGTTACTATATATATAGTCTATAAATATCAAAGGCTTCACTCTTACATGGTAAGCAAATATGTAAAAAAAAGTTTTGTAGAACAGGGTGCGGAGAACTCTATTTGCAAACGATTACATTATGCGTCACTGTTTTTGTACATGGCAGCCAACTATATTTCCCTTATAAATTTGAGCTCTCATAACACGAAAAATTTTTTACACGTATTTTTATGGATACGTTTTTTAAAAAATTGCTTTAAAAAATTTAAGTTTTTGTGTTGCTTTTTTCAAAATTTTGCTGTATAAAATCTCGGTATATGTGGTACTCCGAGGCCTTAAAATATATTTTTTAACGATATTTTCCAGTTTGATTCTCTTAAAACTACACCCACTGCATCTGTTGCGCAGTGTACCTTTTAATATAACTATATTTTAATATAATAACATTAAAAAATTTTTTTTAGCTTAATGAGGAAACTCTTTTTAACCTTACTTTTTTAAATATTTTTTTTATTTAAATCGGGGCTTTTTATGGTAAGTTATTCATTGCTCAGATACGATACGTTCACCAATGTGAAAGTGCTCTTTCAACCATCAAGACTGTATCCATTTCAACATCATATAACATTTTTACATTTCTTAAATTTATCAAAATTTACAAAATTATGAACGTTTGGTTTCTTTGTAGCTCTTTAAAGTTTCATCGGCCAGACATAAAACCCGGATTCTACACAGAGAAAATGTTGTTCCTCTAACATTTCATTTACAAAACGGACATTTCAAAATGAGCTTCTAAACGTTCGTTTGATTTTCTATAATAAGCATTTTTATTTGAGCTTTTAAAACGTTCGTTAAATATTTTAAAATAAACATTTTAGAATTGAAGAGGAAATTCCTCTTTTCCTCACGGTTATATCTCGTAAGCTATTTGGAATTTTGTTTTCCTGTCTTGAGCAAAGTTGTAGCTATTGACAAGGAAAATAAAAGCTGAGAGCAAACTAACACGATGCAACTTCACCGAAGCCTCAAAATCGCGAAAATGGAAAATTTTACCTGTTATTTTTATCATTTTTGGTCCATATCTCTCAAACCGTTTTAAATTTTGACAAACAATATACAACAAAATTGAAGGTAAGCAAAAACTAAACAACTGTTTACAAACATGTTAACTGCATCCGAGTACTCCTTGATACCGTTTTGCCCTGAAAATGTGTCATATTTTCATAAATAACCATAATACCATCCACGCTTGAAATTTTACGAATAAACATCCACCAACTCATTACGTTTTTGCGTTATAAATTTTATTTTGAAGAAATTTATACTTTTTCTTCATTATGCGCTCATTCTGCATTGATTTTTTTAAAATTAAATACAAAGTTATGCTTCCCGAAAAAAATTTTTATAAAAAAATCTGTGATGTTGCTTTTTAATGGAAAAAACAAATATTTCAATTTTCTTAGTCGATCCTGGGGTTTGAACGCACGACGTTTCGCCTTCTGGTGAGACGCCCAATCTTGGCACCACGTTGGCTCTTAAAATACACTTGAAGTAAGTCATATTATGCTGAAGTCATATAAGTACGAATTAATAATATTTTTTAAGTAAGTTTTAATCACTTTTGTATTATGAAAAAAACAACAATTCTACCGTAATAAGTACACAATTTTAATCACATTTGAGAAACAACTTTAGTTGTAATTTTTTTCGTATCGTTAGTGTGACAACACAATAATTTGTGAGAGTTTTAACATGGAAAAAAGCAAGTGCCCAAAAATAAATGAACTTTGTTTCGATGGTGGTTATATTGTGCCAAAACATTATCAAAAGATGTGAAAACATTTGTTTTTTCCGGATTTTAAAAGTGCGTGCATGCTACATTTTGATGAAATAGATTAAGTAGTGAACATTTTACGCCGAATACTGTGTGCAATACTTGATCTAGCAATCTTTTAAATTGGTTCCATCAACGCCAAGCAAAGTTGCCTTTTCTTAAGCCTTGCGGATAAAAGACCCGAAAGGAGATGATAACTCCAGATGCTACGCATGCGTTAATTTTAAAGCTGGAATCAGTAAACCCTGTGATCGATTTAGAAAATTAAAATTTTTGTTTTTTACATTAAAAAGCAACATCACTTCTTTTTATATAAAATTTTTTTTCGGGGGGCATAAATTTACAAATCATTTAAAAAAATCAATGCATAATGAACGCATAAGGAAGAAAAACTATAAATTTCTTCAAAATAAAATTTATAACGCAAAAACTTAATGAGCTCGTGGATGTTTATTTGTGAAATTTCAAGCGTGGATAGTATTATGGTTATTTATGAAAATATGTCACATTTTCAGGGCAAAACGGTATCAAGGAGTACTCGGAGGCAAATAACATGTTGTAAATAGCTGTTTAGTTTTTGCTTGCTATCAATTTTGTTGTATATTATTTGCCAAAATTTAAAACGGTTTGAGAGATATGGACCACAAATGGTATAAAAAACAAGTAAATTTTTTCCATTTTCGCGATTTTGAGGCTTCGGTGAAGTTTTATTGTGTTAGTTTGCTCTGAGCTTTTATTTTCCTTGTCAATAGCTACAACTTTGCTGAAGATAGGAAAACAAAATTCCAAACAGCTTACGAGATATAACCGTGAGGAAAAACGCAATTGTTTTGAAAAATCAATTTTCAACCGATATCTTTTAGGTATCATAAAATCCGATCGGTAGCCAAACTAACACATTCCCGTTAGGGTTTTTCTATTTACGTACCCAACTTTAAGGAACAACAGTCAAAAAGTTGTTTAAGTTCCATGACCTCCAAAATGTTACAGTATGTAATGCAACCAAAGTTAGGTAAAATAAGGAACCGCCTTAAAAATTTGCATAAAATTTATATTTGTAAATTTGTATAAAAAAAATTATGCAAGTTACTTGTGGGAATCAGTGTGTCGAGAATTTATCACTTACACTAAATGCATAACTTTTCTCGATGCATAACTTTTTACTTTTGTCGGTGTACGTAAATGGTCAATTAAATAAAGTGTGTAAATAAATTATTAAATTTTTTTTGGTGGGGAATTTGATGGAAAATTGGGGAGTGTTGAGAACTTCTTGGGGGAAAACCAAAAACTAAGTTGGCAACCCTGGTTACAACCGACTGCAGGGTGGCTTTGTAGGCGGTGTCCTATTCACTGCAATGGTGTCGCGACACTCCTGGTCGTGCCGCTGGTTTCGGTGAGGGCGGTGGTAGCCTATCACCTTTTCGGCAGCCGTACGCAAAGAGTGGGATATATGCGTCCACTGTCCGCATATATCGTCGATCGGAGGAGTGTTTTCTTGAAGCAGGAGTGAGAGTCGAGTTACGACTGCAGCTTGTCGACGTCCAGCTTTCTTTGTGTAGGATGGCGAGCATTCTTAGCTGCGCACAGACGTGTGCGGATCTTGGCTGCGACAAGATAATGATCCGAGTCTATGTTAGCACCATGGATCGTGCATACGTCTAGTACACTGGAAGAGTGCCTTCCGTCAATCAAAACGTGGTCAATTTGGTTGCATGTTTTTTGATCAGGGGACAGGCAGGTGGCGTTATGAATATCGAGATGCTTGAATCTAGTGATACTAATGACCATGTTTTGTGCTGCGGCGAAGTCAGTCCACCTCATTCCGTTGTCGGATGTGTTGTCGTGGAGGCTGAACTTTCCGACTGTTGGACCATATATGTTTTCCTTACCCACCTTGGCGTTGAAGTCACCAAGCACGATTTTTATATATTGACGAGGGCAGCGCTCGTATGCGTCTTCAAGGCACTCGTAAAAACTTTATTGGATCTAGTCATCTTTTTCTTTTGTCGGAGCGTGCGCACATAATAGGCTGATGTTGAAAAATTTAGTCTTGCAGCGGATTATGGCAACTGGTTTGTTCACAAGAGTGAATCGCAGGACATGATGCCGTATTCTCTTACGAACTATGTACATATCCGCATCCAAACTCCTGTTTCTCCGCATGGCCGCTATAGTAGATATCACAGAATGCTTGCCGTAAACAACCCTGTCTCTTCCATCACATTTCTTGGATTGCAATGATATCAGAATTATATCTTTCCAAGATATTAATCAGTTAGATAGAGACACCATCCCAATTTAGGGTCCGGACATTTCAGGTCCATAAATTATTATCAGTTTTTCATTTGCGGTAGTCATCATCATATTTTGGGATTATTATTCTTATTAGTTTCATTGAAATTTTTTAAGTGGTGGGCTTTAAACGCATAACCGTTGCTTGAAAGCCAAAGGTGCCCGCCGCTCAAATTAGCCGTCAACTAACGGGTTAGTTTGCCGTTTCGAGGAGACACCGCGTGGAGGTTTTGAGTCAACTTGAGACGATTTCGACATGGACAATGCTGGCCTCGCCAAGTTGAGACAGTCAAACACGTTGCCATGTGAAGATCGCCCCCTTGAATCCATACAAAAACGCACTTATTGAAATTTTATCACTGGTTTGGAAATTTATGCTTAGACAATTATGCTGAAGTGTATGTCTAGGAATCTACTGTCATAGGTTAAATACCGGCAAGGCTAACAAAGATTTTTTTTTATGTAAAATATATTTTTGTTTCAAATAAAAAATTAAATGTACAATTTTTTCAAGATTGTACACAATCTTATTGTGAAGGCTATTTTTGACCAAACAGTTAATGAAACAAAATAAGAATTTCAATTTTGAAAATATAAGTTTCGATACATACACAGATAGGATTCGAACCCACGTCGTCCGCATGACAGTCTAGCACACTTCCACTGAGATATTGATAACGATAAAATATATATAGTAAGGCGCCTCAAAAAAAAAAAGTGGTCCGGGTCACCTCCTGAAAACAAACTTTGGTTTATTTTATGATGATTCCCAAAATATTGCAACTCTAGCTTTAGCCGTTCGTGAGCTGGAATGGTTTGAAATAACCTCTAAAAATCGCGTTTTTGATTAATACTATTTATACCATACTACCTTCGGTCAAAAAATTTGTCACAAATAGTGTAAATCGATGAATTACATAGTTTTGTTTTTTATTTTGTTTTAAATCTGCCCACACACTTAGTTTTTGAGTTATTTGCAGTGATTTTTTCAATTTTTTTTAATGCAGTTTTTATAAAAATATATATAACTTCCCCATTTATAGCCTGATTTACCATTCCGTGGTATCATTGGAAAGGTACTGAATGCTGCTTTTCATTTCTGTCGTTAATTAACCCTTATAAGCACTTTTATAAAAATGCATTTTATTTTATTTTTATTTTTTTGTGATGGCCTTTGCCTCAATTCCTGAATTTGTTCAAATATAAGAGATATAAAATTAAATCATGTAGATAAAGAATGCATTTTTTAAATGGACTTTGGAATAAAGTATAGGAAAATACTTTATTGTACTTAGACAAAACAGCTAAGAGTAAATTTAACCACAGTTCTTATAAGTAGTCACTCATGACTTTTACATGACTTTTAGGTTTGACAATGAGTTATATTATATTATATAAATATGATAGATTGGAATGAATTAAGAGCTTATACAGAACTGCCATGCATCCAGTGCTATACTCAACAATACTTATTAGAACTACACGACTCCAATGAAATTGTAAAAATTCCTGGTAATGAAAAGTTTTTAAAATAATTGTTATTTGTTTGTGCTTTTCTTAACAAACAATTTTCAGAATTTCCATGTCATTCACAAAATACGGAACGTTTTGTACATGTGGTAAGCCAATCCTGCGTTTCGGTAATTGATAAGAACAGACCTGCACATATAGCAAACAAGATTCAATCGCGCAAGCGTTACTGTAAAATTGAATCACGAAAAGATTTGGAATAAAAGAAAAATTATTTCTTTGATAAAACTCTAAATTGTTTTTTTTTTATCTTTTAATTAGCGACCTAATAAATAACCACAAATTTTTTATCATGTTGTTAAAAAATGCATTTTTATAAAAGTGCTTATAAGGGTTAATTAACGACAGAAATGAAAAGCAGCATTCAGTACCTTTCCAATGATACCACGGAATGGTAAATCAGGCTATAAATGGGGAAGTTATATATATTTTTATAAAAACTGCATTAAAAAAAACTGAAAAAATCATTGCAAATAACTCAATAACTAAGTGTGTGGGCAGATTTAAAACAAAATAAAAAACAAAACTATGTAATTCATCGATTTGCACTATTTGTGACAATTTTTTTGACCGAAGGTAGTATGGTATAAATAGTATTAATCAAAAACGCGATTTTTAGAGGTTATTTCAAACCATTCCAGCTCACGAACGGCTAAAGCTAGAGTTGCAATATTTTGGGAATCATCATAAAATAAACCAAAGTTTGTTTTCAGGAGGTGACCCGGACAACTTTTTTTTCCTCCATACAAGTTGAGGCGCCTTAATATAGCAACAAACATTTTAAAACTATTGCTTAGAGAAGACAAACATTTCAACATAAACACAAAAATATTTCAACAGATGACTTTAACCTAGGGAAGTTGAGTCTTAAGTGCGAACGCCAGCAAGCTAGGCTGAACTTGAACTTATTGTTTAATTTAATGGAAACGTTTTCGTTTGTAGCAAAAATATTTTGTTTTAGAATTGAAGTCAACCTTCATAATTAAATAAGTTTTCTACAACTAGTAGGTGGCTTACCTACTCTGAAGTGGACATAGTTCCAACAATAATTAGATAATTCTCCTAATTTATTATCGGTCTCATATATTTGATAGCAGAAAGTCAGCCTAAATATGTACTTTTTCTGAAACAAGCCCAAACACAGAAATTTTTTTTTTATTTTATTAAAACTGATAATATATAAAATTGTTTGGAATTTTCGCTTATTCTAAATAACCTCAATAACCAAAATCAAGTGATTTTCAAAGATTTTGCCATATAGGACATCAGAAGGGTTATTTTGAAAAATGAAGTCGTAGATTCGACAATGCATGACCTTTAAATATAAAATAAAAGCATATCCTTCCAGGGTTAAACGGCAGAATCAAACTCTGATATTTAAAAATACTTGTCGACATTTTGAAATTCAATCCACAAGATCCGGTAACGTTTAAATATGTTCTTTGGGGGTATTTATACTGGGTGTATAAAAAATCAATTAAGCCTTAAAATTCTTAATATTAAGAGATAAAATCTACTCCAGCTTCAAGATTGCTATGTTAAAAGCATAGATTCAAGTCATCTATTGGTAAATGTTATCATCTCAGGAATGATCTCTCCATATATCTCATAACCATTAGCAAAACTTTTTAATTGCATATTCTTCGTACACAGCTGTCAATAACACTTTTGAGCGCATTAAATGTACAATACATCATCGGGGTGTGTCTACCATATTGAGGGCGAGGTCAACATCCACGTTATTGTCCTTTGTGTCTGCGATGCCACACATTTTATAAACATACATCATCTGATCTTTTAATATCCTTTGAGCATATAGCACCACTTCAGCACATACACAAAAACACAAGCACACATACACACAACTCTCACTAGAGCACGAAAATAAACGTTCGATGCTCTCACATTGTCCGAATATTAAAATGTATGCTTTTGTCAGATGCAACCCGACTTAACCAAACAAAAGAATACGAACCAAGCAATAAATTTGATGACATTTATTGGATTTTTGAACATTGAATTCCTTTCATCCATAATAATAAGGACATCAGCGTCATTTAGCAGGGCAGCGTATGTCCTGCACACTATCTCATCAGCGTTTGAAAGTGGATGAGCATAACTGCCAATTCTTTAAATTATTTTCTAAAGTTTTTGTTTCAATTTTTATAGCTATTTTAAAAATATAAGCATTCCACTTAAATTCGATGTGAGCGTCGCATTCATATGATTTTCTAATGGGGTGAAAAAGATACCCGCAAGGGGTCAAACTATGACACGGTAACAACGCATGAACAAATATTTGAAAAGTGACCAGAGAACAATATCGACTGTGAAAACAATAACAATAAACATGACACCGCACAGTCGCATCACATCTCGCCCATAGCAGGACAAAGCTAAAGGTTAATAATAAGCATAATGAAGGGGGTGGACGGACGTCTGCACTGCAGTTAGCTCATGACTTACCAGGTAAGCAATGGTTTCATTGTACTGAAATTTTAAAATATATATGTAGCTCATTTTATTGACCATATTTCAATAAAGAAATGAAACATAAATAAATAGATTCATTCACATTCGAGGACGTTTCCTTTTTGCTCCGTTCAATAAAGTATCCCATCCCATTTCTAATTTCAATGACAAACGGAACAATTTCCAATGAAATTGCCGAAATATTTATAGAATTTGATAAAGTGTTTTGGTTTTATGATATTTGATACTTTGGCCCATGAAGGACAATGAAAATTTCACTGACACTGCCGTTGAAATTTGAGGGCAGTTTGAACGATAGAGCTGTAGGCAGTATGCGGAGACATGTGGCACGTGTCAAAAAAGGCTTCTGTTTGGCACTAAGAATACTTAAAGGTGCATTTAATAGACAATGCTTGAAGGCTGTGCATGAAAAACAAATTTCTAAGACAATATTTCCTATGATTTGTGACAGCAAGCAATGGACTAACAATGGGGGTGAATAGTAAAAGAATCCTTAAAGGTTAATTGAGGCCACACAATTTTCCATTGCTGGAATATGTGTAGGAAACAAGCATATTTTGAAATCGAAATAAATTTTTAAAATAATAAATTTTTTTATTATTTTGTCAGTGAGTCGGTGTTAGGTCCAAAAACTTTTACCTTACAAATAGGAAGGCTTACAAATTTATTTTTGTAAGTTGTTATGATTTTGTCTTATACACTTAAAAATTTCGATGTTGAATCAAACCCAAGATTTCAGTTGTTATACCTAAAACTTATTCAGTCAAGGTTTCTTAGTTTAAAATGGAAGATAGATAAGTTAGAACAAAGGGCAATCAACCAGTTTAGTATACTCGAGAATTGACCTACAAAGTTATTGACTAGCTGGTTTGGATTAAGAGTTATGGGGCCTGAAAGATAAAAATAAGAGGTACATTTTTAGTAAATACTTTTCTATAACAGTCTCGGTTAATGTTGCTATTGAATCTATTAGAGATAGGAAAATTTCAAATAAAGAAGATATTGATGGTTTTTTTTCAATTATTTTCATTACGTGTTCACACACATTAGCTGTTCCTCTTTGTGAAATATTTAACAAATCTTTATCTCAAGTCAACTCTCTTAAATGTTGGAAAATCGCTTCCATCACCCCTGTATTTAAATCAGATTCTAAAAATAACGTGGCTAGTTACCGCCCAATATCTAAGCTAGCACATGTGTTTAAGCTCTTTGCGAGTAATAAAAAACAATTAGTAAAATGTTTATTTCAAAAGCATTCTACGCCATGCAAAAATGAAAATGCTTCCTTTAAAATACAAAAGTAAAATGAAACGTTTTAGAAACAACAACGAACGTTTGATAATGATAAAGTAAGCTAAAATGAAAATTTTCAAAAACATTATACGCCATACAAAAATAAAAACACTAATTTTAAAATACAAAAGAAATGCGATTCGTTTAAGAAACAGCAATAAACGTTTTTACATATATATTTACTTAACTGAAAACTGTTCAACACAATGTTTTTGACAAGATTTCCTGTCACTATATAAGATGAGTTTATCGTTACCAATAGCTCAGTTGAAGTGTGCTTGACTGCCATGCAGAGGATGTAGGATCGCATCCCGACTGTGTATGTAATTTATCAAAAGTATTAATTTAATAATTTATATTCAAATTGTTTCATTAACATTAAGAAGAAACCCTTGAAAAAAGTTCGCACTTACAATCTTAAAAACAATTTATAAATATATATAAAAAATATATGTATTTAAAAAAAAAACACCCTTGTTCTTTATTCTATTTGATAATGATCTTTCCAAATATATTTGGTGCTCTCGCTTTTTATTTTATGCGGATTTTCGAAAATTTCATGTGCTGCGGATGTTAAATATTTGCAATCTGATATCTCTAGAGCTTTCTCTAGTCTTGGAGCGTATCTAATGGCCTTCATTTGAATTTTTCCAAATGTTTCACCACACTTTATCCAAGCGTTCTCTATGTACAATCGTCGGACGCTCATATTATACATTGTGTAATTTTTTTTTTCCGTCTGAAACGAAAATTCTTTCTGTTTGTGCATATCGTGATTTATGAGTTATTTGTGACACAAAATTCACATTTCTTGATCATATCAACTTTTAAATTCCGAAGGCCTACTCTATTCTTGCTTTCATTCGAAGAAATAGTTCCAAGTTTTCGGATCCACACACCTAAAATATATTATTTAATGCTTTTGTGGAGTCGAGATTGGAGTATGCCTCCATCATTTGGAGTCCTTTCTGTTTCTCAAATTCTCTTAGGATAAGAAGGGTTCAGAAAATTGTTGACCAGATATGCCTTGCGGTCGTTTAACTTTCATGACCCGTTACCACCTTCTAATTCTCGGTTATTGCTCTTAGGACTAAAATCACTTGAGTAAAGACGCAAAATTGCATCACTACGTTTAGTTCATGATATCATCCCTGGTTCTATTGACTGTCAATCGCTTCTTGAAGTCATTACTTTTAATATTCCTTCAAGAAATTTGAGAAAATCAAAATTGTTTTATATAAAAACTGCCGAACTAATTATTCTTTACATGAGCCTATAACAAATTTCTTCGTGTCACGACTTTTTTACTAAAATTTTCCAAACCTGTGCCATAGATTTGCCTCTGTTGCTGGAACTTTCTAGGCAAATATTACATATTTGCAAGTTCAGCCAGAAGTGAAATTGTTTTGGTATTTGGTTGTATTTAAGAGGAAAAAAGACTTCTGTGAACATTTTGGATACATTACTTTTTTACATAAAAACTTTAATTAAAATTAATATTGAAGTATGTCCTTTGTTTACTTTTCAATTATGCAATTAAGTATTTGAATTCAGTGGATTTTAAATTTAATGATGCCTGTTGCTTCCATCTAAAGAATAATCATTTTGCTCAAAACTAATTTAAATATGTATTTATATAATTTTAATATTAGATGTATCTTTATTATTTAAACATTGAATTAACGTTTCTTATTTTAAAAGCCCTTAATAAACTCTTAATTTCAATCGAAGCCAAAATTAATTTCAATCGCAAGCGTTCGTGATTAAAGAAATCACATCTAGAGCGTGCGTGATAGTGAGTCAAAAATTATATTAAATCTTGAGCGTCCGTGATTAGAAGTAATCACATCGTGAGCGTGCGTGATAGTGAGTCAAAATCACTCACACGCTCATCTTCAAACTTGTATTTCCTGTAATCAATTACGTTTCTGACATTTAAAGTTGGGTTCACAGAGAAAACTGTGAAAACCTTTTGTAGCATGAAAAGCAGGAAACGTGCTTCTTTTGAAAACGTTTAACCAAGACTTTCCTCCTCTTACGTTTATTTTCATTTTAAAAACGTACATTTTAAAATAAGCTTCTAAAACGTTCGTTTGATTTCGGCTCATGCGAATACTATTCACGCGAATCACGTGAATACGAACCTCACGTGCAGTTCGTGAATAAAATACACGTGTAGTTGAGGTTCGTGGTTTAAGTAGATTTTTAAAAAAAAAAAATTCATGTTTTACACGTGTTCACGATTATAAAATTGACTAGCTACAAGCACTTAATTGCACACGTTGCAAACGCCACGCTGAAAACTTTTTTGGGGCATCAGTGGTACCTATCCGGGGAAACTAGCTCCCTCAGCTTTATGTGATGAACGCATAAAAACCAAAACTTTGCGTTTGATGGTAAAAAATATTAATACGGCAAATAATAAAACCGAACAAACCAATATAACACAAAACATGATAAAAAGTATGAAAATTCAAGATTTCATTTCTAAATCCAGTCATACTTTTTTTGAAGCCTGCAACATCTCAATTGTTTTTTTTCAAACCGACCCAGAAGAATAGATAAGCAACGAATCATTCCAGGAAACAAAGCATATAATTCAACAACTGCAAGTGGTAAATGATGTCGCAGAACGTGGTGTGGCCTTGGCAAGCACTTGCATCGGTCTTACAACTTCTGAAACGGACTTTCGAAATCTTTTACAGGGCATAGAGCTACATCGTACGAAATCAAATAAATGATTTTGTACCATGTACAGATTCCTCTTATTTTTATTTGTGTTTTTGTGGATTCGGTGGTAACGAAAATAAACCAATGCCTTATAAGAATTCGTAAAGTCTTTATATAAGGAAGCATATGTTTGTAGAAAAACGAAAAACTTATATTTTATTTTATTTTCAACAATGGCAACACAGCTTTAATGGTAATAACTCTGAAACGGCACAAGTAAAATCAAGTATTGTTTTTTTAAATTGCTTAGAATTTTACCATACTTCAAACTGCATCATTACTTTAATTTGTTTTCATGGAATTTTGAAAAGTTATGAAGCATTTTTAAAAAAAATTACGAAAATTTCACGAAAAAATTTAATGTATCACATCCAAATTACAAAACAAAAAGCCAAAACTTCTAATTTATGTACGGTAAAGTAAAGTTTGGACATTTTTCTTTCAAAGTGATGACTCGAATACAGACAAAATGTTTGTAATTGATAAACTTATGATTGAAATTCGAAAAATCTCAGAAAAACCTGATTTTTACGGAAAATCCGATTAGCGCGACCTCTAAACGTCCTCCAAAAAATCTGAAAAAATTCTCAAAAATACTTGACAGTATAAGCATTCAAACAAAGGTTGAGCAACTATGAAACTCGAAAAAAAAATTGTTTTTGGGACACCCTAATATACATATATCTATAGAATTATATAAAAATTAATCTCAAAGATTCTTTTTTTTTATTTGGTTTTATAACTCACCAACTATAGCATTGTTTTAAATGAAACTTTCACTAATCGAACAATAATTAATTCTAGACAGTCATGGCGTACTTAAAATTTTAAACTATTAAAAAGTGAAAATATCTTCTAGCTACGATTTGAAGCAATTGTTGAACATTAGCATGATTTCTTAGAAATTGCTTTATTTTTTGATCAGAATTTTCTTTATTTGCATTGATATATAGATAGTCAATGCAATATATATAGACAAACTGAAGATCTTTTCATGACTTCTAAAATTATGGCATTTTAATATATTAATGTTAGTTTATAATTCTTAAAAACTTATTTTTTAAAACTTATATTTTGAACTTTATGCCAAATAATTCATGAAGCAACAGGTTGCTTCAACAACAAATTCAATTGCAGGATCAAACTGAGCAGACTAGACCATGGATTCTTGACCATGCAGATATTTTCGTTTTATAAAAAAAAGTCAAAGTAACGGCATACTTCTTAAACAAATGATTCTATACTTATCAAAATCGCCTAACTCCATCAGTCCAAATTTTCCTGTGTGTTTGCTTAACTCACAAACGTTTAAGAAATAATTTTTATTGAAAGAAAGAAATTTTCGATATTGTCCTTCATTTGGTAAAAAACCATGTCACGAGCTTTATTTCAAAGGCTAAGGTATGAAACAAAATAAGAGTTAACTTTTTCAAAATTGCCCTATTTGGTAATATTAAAAAATAAAACGGAGTCCCTTAAATGAAATTAAATTTTGTAGCTATTTCCTGATAAAATAAAAAATGTTTTCATATGAGTATGATTAGAAAAGTATAAAATGGTATACTTTGGTGGTAAAAGTATAAATGGTAATAGACAACTTCAATCATGCGATTTTTATAAGTAAATTTTTAATCTCAAACACACCTTAATTTTTTTTAGTCGATTATTAGTTATTTTAAAAAGGTATGAAGGTTATTTTGTTAATTTTTGTACAGTAACAGAACTTACATATTATGTATATCGAAAATAATAACAACGAATTAACGAAAAAGATATTTGTTCATTTTATGAAGTAATGCTCGAAAAATATTGTTTATTTCCGGTGATTTCGGCAAACATTGCCTGTCATACCCAAAGGTACCAGAGCTGACACCGTAAAAAAGCTTCATTAAAAATCATTGTTTTGGCATAAAGTGTAAGTTGCACGAATATTCGAGTGCAATTTCGTGGTAACATGAAAGCTGGTACATTTTCTTCAAAAGTTCTGACAGTTGGATAGTGGCATAAAGTTTACTTCATGCTTGAGCATTGCACTGAAAACAATAGATGACATAATTCCTAATTTGTATGCAATGACATTCGGTGACGTGTTACCAAACTTATTCAAAATTTATTTTGGAGTATTATTTTGACTCGAATCTCGAATCCCTATGATCCCCTCAGATTAACGGTTCAAGTTAAAGCGATTGTATAATTCCTGTACAAACGTGTTTTGCTATGACAATAAATCAAGCCCAAGGTGAATCCTTTTAAATCGTCGGTTTTATGTAAGGCAGGACTGCTTTCCATAATATTTTTTAATCTTTTTAGGCTAGAAAATCCATCTAATCAATTTTTTGTTTCTAATATCAGAAAAATAACCGAAAACAATGAACTTATATAATATCGATTGTACTTATCGATTAAATTTATAATATTTATTTATTTATTTATTTATTTAGAAAAAAAAATGTCGACATGTAAGACAGAGTCTTTTAAATGCACAAGTATGACATGATAACAACAGGTTTTTTGACAACATGATGAATGAAACTTAAATCTAACTTAACGATAATATACAAATGAATTCAAAGTGAGACTTAGTTGCTAATTATATATTATTTTAAATAGAAAGAGATAAGAAAAGAGACTTAAGAAAAGAATTTGAGAATTTCATGCTTAAAGATATGTTTATTCCGAATAAGTTTGATTCTATTAGGTAGCGTATTCCACAATCTGATGGCATTCACAAAAAATAGTCTATTGGAATTCAAATAATTATATTATTTGAATGGTATTGTAAGGTTGAAATTTCTATGAGATCTGCAGAATTGAGTTTCTCAAATAAGTAATTAGGTGTTCGTGAATAAATTAAATTTTGCAAAAATATGCAATTTCTAGCATTCAAATAAGTAAAAATATTACAGCCAAGAACTTTATTACTCAAATGACTGAATTTATTACTCAAATTTTCTTAGACCATACCTCACAGCATTATTAAATGCCAGCTCCAGTTTCATCAAAGACCTGGAGTCAAGTTTGCTATAAACGACTTCTGAGTAAGAGATGATTGGCACTATAAGCTGTTGAACTAACTTCCTTCTAGTTTCAGTAGGAACAAATGACGCAGTCCACCTCAAGTTCCGCAATATATACACTCAGGGAAAAAATGCTGTTTTATCAAACAAATCATGGGTTGAAATAACAGATTTCACTGTTAAATACCATCCAACAAATCAAACTTTCGAATCAACACTAGGTTGACTGTTGGTTTATGGAACACGAAACCCGTATAAAAACTTATTTACTGAAATTTGATCACTGGTTTGAAAGTTCATGTATGGCTGAGTGTGTCTAGTACTCGAGTGTCCACGGTTCAAATCCGGCAAGGCCAAAAAAAATTTTTTTTTTTAAATATTTTTTTTTAAATAAAAAATAAAAATTGCAATTTTTTTTTTTTGCAAGATTGTAAGCATTTTATTTTGAAGGTTATTTTTGACCAAACAATTAATGAAACGGAATTATTATTATTTCAATAATTAAATTACAATTTTTGATACTTACACAGCTAGGGTTCGAACCTACGTCTCCCGCATGACAGTCTAGTGCACGTCCACTGAGCTACTGGCAACGATAATATTAATATAGCAAAACACATATAAAAACTATTGCTTAGAAAAAATTGACAATTCAATATAAGTACAAAAATATTTCAACAGATGATTTTAACAGCACAAAAATACTTTGAAACGTTCATTCAACAAAGAAAATTGTTTACTTAAACGCAAATCATTCAATCGAACAGTGTTTTGAAATAACAGCGGCCGACTGTTAATATTACAGTTGATATTTTTCTGAGTGTAGTAAACTTTACATACCACAGAATTGATATGGTTTTCGCAAGAGAGTGAAGCATCAATGTGGAAACCAAGATTTTTTATCTTGTCAACAAAATTAAGTTGGACACCATTTAGGTAAATGACAGGTATATTAGAGAAAGCATACCTAGATTTATAAATCGGTAAGACATATGACTTAAGCGGATTGAGCTTAAGGTTATTAGTTTGAGCCCATTCTGTAATTTTAAATAAGTCTTCGTTCATTTCAAAACACAAGTCGTCAACAAGGTCAAGAGGATTAGACAAGTACAGTTGTAGATCATCAGCATATGCATGCATATGAATATGCCTGCATTTGCAGAAAATGTCATTAATAAATATAGAGAATAAAAGCGGACCAAGTACAGAGCCTTGAGAAACCCCACTTGTTAAATTACGGAAAGCGGACAGACTATCACCCACCCTCACTCTTTGAGTTCTTCCAACTAAGTAGCTTTATAACAGACGGACGGCAATGCTTGAAAACTTAAAATTATCTTCAAGTTTTCGGCACAAAATAGAATGGTCAACAGAGTCGAATGCCTTAGAAAAGTCTAGTAGGCAAAGGAGGTTAATGTGACCCAAATCATATGTAATTCTGATGTCATCTAGAATTTTTAACATAGCTGTAGCGCAGCTGTGACCTGGTCTAAAACCAGACTGAAGTGGTGACAAGAGGTCATATTTTTTTATATGCTCCGAAATTTGCGCTGCCATAAGAGACTCAACCACTTTTGATAGAGGTGAAAGTAGGCTCACAGGACGATAATCAGATGGTTCAAGAGCGTTGGGTTTTTTAGAAATGGGAACGATCTTGGCTGCTTTCCAAACATCAGGGAAGCAAGAACTAGTGAAACAGTGATTTATAATGAAGGTCAATGGGCTTAATATGCGAGGTAAAATCATTTTAATGAACCTTACGGATACTCCGTCTTCACCCACAGCATTTGACTTAATTTTATTAACGCAACGAGCAACGTCAGCCGCAAACTCGAAATTAAATTGACTTGCAGGATTTGATACACTAGGCAACAGAGTGTTAGTAGACGAAGAGGAAGTAATAAAATAATCATTTAAGATATCAGGACTAATGTGGCAATCATCAGATTTAACATTGCATACTCCAGCCTGTCTTAAGTTGTTCCAGAGATTTTTAGAAGATTGTGTAGAGTTTAACTTGTTAATAAAAAAAAGGCGTTTTGCTAATTTTACAGCCAAGTTAGCTTCATTTCTTGCTCTCTTAAACTGATCCCAATTTGATGCTGTGGAATTTTGTTTAAAGCGATTATACATTTTATTCCGAGTTTTAAGGGCTAGCATGACACTTCTTGAAAACCAAGGACAACTTTTATTAGAAACGCGACGAGTTACTAATGGGACATGCAAATCAAATAGTGCGTGTACTTCTTTAATGAAAAAATGTACCTTCTCATTAACTGTACTGAGAAACCAGCATTGAGACCAATTTATGGCAGATAGGTCATGAAATAAAGAATTATAGTCAACGGATATAGATGAAGAGGTATAGAACAGATATAGATGAAGAGGGGCTGATAAATCGATCCAGCTAGGTCTCATCTCTGGAAAAGAGCTTTTTCGAGTTTTCACGCATATAATTAATATATACCTTTATTTTCCTGCTGAATATGGTAAGTTAATTTTCCCACAATAATTATGGTATTGAAAGAGCAGTGGATAGAGCTTCCTCGTATCAATCTGATGGTAGTGAATTCAATTCCTGGTATGTGCATTACTTTTATTGTTCTACCCTAAACCTGAAAGGTGAGGGTATATTAACTTTGTGCAAACGTTTGAAACGCATAGAACGAAGCGAGTCCGGTATAGAAAAGTATATATATTCTTGATCAGCGTCACCTCGTGAGTCGAGCTATTCATGTCCGTCCGTCCGTCTGTCTGTGTGTTGTCCGTAAACACAGGATAAAAAGAAGGAGTTGAGATAATTGGATGAAACTTGGTACACATAGTCACATGCACCCAAGGATCTGCACTATTGAATATTTTTGGAATTCGCCCACGGACACGCCTACCTCCCATACAACGCGAAAATGTAAAACTGCATAACTCAGCTCATAATCAGCTTACAACAAACAATTTTATATGTATGTGTTTTATATCAACACAAAGATGACTTTTCAAAATGGGTATCATCCGCCCACGGACACGCCCACCTCCCATACAACCCAAAAATTGAAAACGCAATAAATAAGCTTCTGTTTAACCTACAGAGCTAAAACTTGGCACATATGTTTCTTATAACAAAACAAAGACGGTTTTGAAAAATGGACATCATCCGCCCACGGACACGCCTACCTCCCATACAACGCAAAAATTGAAAACTGCATAACTCAGCTCATAGTTAATCTACAACAATAAAATTTGATATGTATATGTTTTATACCAACACAAAGACGTCTTCGAAAAATGGACGTCATCCGCTTGCGGATACGCCCACCTCCCATACAACCCAAAAATTGAAAACGCAATAAATAAGACTCTGCCTAACCCACAGAACTAATATTTGGCACGTATATTTATTATAACAAGAAAAAAATGGTTTTGAAAAATGGACGTCATCCGCCTACGGACACGCCTACCTCCCATACAACCAAAAAAGTTTAAAACTATATTAATAAGGTTATGTTTTTCATAGAGAAATTAATTTTGGTATGTATGCATTTATACCAAAACTAAGGTGTGTTCAAAACTTGGAAGTAATCCGTCCATGAACACGCCCAACTTCCATAGCGAAAGCACAATAAAGGCATTAACTGTGAGCTATAGGAATAAAACTTGGTATGTGTAAATTTTTCATCAACATTTAAATGCATATAAAATATAGGCTTCATCCGCCCACGGACGCGCCCATTTTCAATAATATTTTTTTTTTTTTTTTTTTTGGAAAAGTAGGTTTAGGGTATTTCATAGTCGGCCTAGACTAGGGTTGCCAACTCTGAAAAGTACAAAATCGGGACGGAGCCTTAAAAAATGCGGGACCTGGCTGAAAAATGCGGGACAACATTAGAATTTTTTATTTTTTATTCTTGAGAAAATAATTTATTTTTTATGTAATTATTATTTTATTTCTCTCTCAAGATGCAGGTTGCTGCAGGCCGTCGGTGCAACACCGTACTTGTGCGATCATTTGTTCTAAATGTTTGCGCATTTAAATATTAAGAAAAACAGTAAAAACATTCAAAAACAGCATAAAGAGCAGCGAACAGAACAAAAAGAGCAAGAAACTACGCTCTAAAAAATTTTCAAGCTTTAGAAATAATTTCTCACTGCGCATCGAAAAATGAAACTAAAAAATGTTCTTCTCTTTTGAAACGAGCTATAAATATATTTTGATAATAAAATTAATCAGTTTAGGAAACTGTGTTTCATGTCGAATTGGAAATTTAGATACAAACAATCTTAAGTTCTCAAATGCGGGACAAAAGGTGTCCCGCAAGGGGTCGTCGCGGGACGCTAAAAAATTAGCTGAAATGCGGGACGTCCCGCGAAATCCGGGACAGTTGGGAACCCTAGCCTAGACTGACTTTAGACTTTCTTTACTTGTTTTTATTTTTGAGCTTCACCAAACAAACAGTGAAACTGCTGCTTATTCGATACAGCTGAAATACCCAAAAAGTAGCAACAACACCGCACTCTGTTCTGTATCAATACAGTTTTTAGATTCTTTCTTGTCGCTGAACACTATCGGTTTGATATATGTGTGATGCGGGAGATTTTTAACGGCATCTTGTCCGCGTTTCACTCGCATTCAATGCACTGAATCAGTGTTGCTAGTATTTTTTAGGTATTTCCCCACAAACAACCGGAAAAATCCTTTTGTTCCCTTTTTAAATATTCAATATTCTCTTAAAATTCTTTCTAATATAACTTTAATATGAATTATATTTTTTATTATAGTCTGCACAAAAACGTGGGTAGTTTTATTACAAGTGTAATAACTCCTCTTCAGTTTTCTACCAGTATTACTAAAAAATTTTCTTAAGAACAACAATTTTTCAATTTATTTTACCAATACCCAATGTGCACAAAAACGTACGCGAATCCGTTAGGAGCTCCTTACGAGTTCGACGGACCCATTTCGAACACGTTGCGAACCTGTTAAGAACCATAAAAACAATTGTCAGAACGTTAATATTAATGGTAGGTTTTAAGTTGTTATCAAATTGCATTTAAAAAAAAAAGAGTCCGTTTCGTTTCGAAAAACAAAGAGTTCAAAACGGATAAATATCTAGAGTTCGTTCCGAGTTATAGTTGAATTCAAAAGAGCTGAACAAGCAATGCGTTTTGGATGAAACATACGAAGAAGTAAGTTCATTTCGAATTCGAAACTAATCCATAAAGCACTTTGGAATACTTACTGTTTTCATTTGCCATGGAACGCAGTACAGTGAAAGAAAACACAGAATCTGTTGAATTTCATTCCGAAAATATAAGTTTGAATTTTAATGGCATTCACAATTATATTATTTATTGTGAAAAAAATACAACTGTTACATGGCTGCCATGAATTTTTATTTGATACACATTTTAGTGCATTTTAAATTTGTATATTGATTTTTAATTCTTTTAATGATTTGTTTTTATTTTCAACGTTTTTGTAAAGATACCTTTTTTTCCTTTTTCCCTATTAGCTCAACAGGCGATAGAAGAATCTCTCAAAAAGGGAAATTTCCCTCAAACTGGCAACACTGCAATAAATTGCCGGTTTTTAAATCTCTTCAAATATACAGTTGAATTTATTAATTCATTAATATTTTTTTTTTTTTAATGAGAGAGATGCAAGAGAGAGATGCTATTTGAAGCGAAAAATGGTTTTTCAATTACGTTTCTTTATTTCGGCAAAAACTAAATTTTTTTCCAATGAATGAATTTCGCCTTCAGCGATCGTGGCAGCGTTGGTTTGAATCCCACAACCGACAATTATTTGTTTTAGCAATTTTTCATTATTTTTATCAATTTGAATCATTGTTGATATATTTCAATTTATTTTCTTATTTTTCTATTTATGTTTATGAATAAAAAGCTAAAAAGCATTATTGGATCAACTAGCAAATGAAATTACTTATTTTTTAAATATTTCAATACTTTTGTAATATTTTGAAGAAGATTTATACTTTTTTTGCGGATATAGTTCATCCGATGAAGCTTTTAATTCATAAAAATAAAAAAAAAAAACAGTAAGAAAATAATTTTAAACTTATCAACAATGAAAAAATTGATAAACACACTAAGGGTATTCATGCAACTGGACAAAACTCTTATAAACGGTATAAACCGTATAAGTTTATTCTCCTTATAAATGAACTGTCAAAGTTTGTATGAAGAAGCTTTTGCACAAACCAGATATCTTTGCTCAACGATTTAGCTGAGCAAACGAACAGGCAAACTTATAACATCAATCAGCTGATTTATTTTATTAAAGCAAAAGTAAAAATTAGAAGCAGGAGAAGATATAGCAAAATTGTAAAACTAATTAAATAACATGGAAGAGGTAAGAATGGAAATTTTGTGAATTGAAGGAATTAAAAAATATTTATATACGTCATTTGCAGAAAGCAAACCCTTGTGGTGACCGTGGCATGCAGGTTAAGTGTTTGGCTTTGCATACTTGGAGCCCGGGTTCGATCCTCAGCCGCGGCGAAAAGTTTTTTTCAATAAAAAATTTTTCTGATCAGTCACCACCTCTCTGCAGACAATGGCAAACCTCAGAGAGTAAATAATGCCATGTAAAGCTTCTTGAGAACATGAGCCGTTCGGAGTCGGCATAAAACATGTAGGTCCAGTTCTCGGTCAATTGTGTGCAAACATTTAATAACACACACAACACAATTGATCATAAGAAGCTCGGTCAAAGTCCTTTCAAGGGCTGAAATGGCCAATTTGTTGTTGTTGTAAACCCTGAACTTGCAAACAGCTGATATATGATGCAAATGCTCAATCGACTTTAAAGGGATGCTCATGAAACCTTTCTGATAAAAATAACTAATTGCCCAAATTATATTCTTGCCTCTTTGCATGAATACCCTTACTAATTTTTTTCAGTAACAAAAAATTCAATTTTTGCCGAATAAATAGAAAACAGTAATTAAATAATTTGAAAAATAAAAACAATAGTTAAAATTAATCAAAAATCACACAAAATAATAAAAAAAAATTTCTGCAATATGTATTTGGCCTTCGCATTCAATGCACTATGAATTAGCCTGATCCTGAGATTCAACGCAACGGATTCAAATTTTTTTTTTTAATGTGTAGCATGGTACGGGAAGAGTGGCATGAAAGAGCCAAGTTTTGAAAGAGCCATCTTGATTTACGCGGTAGTTTTCATACGAATGCTTCTTAAATTATAATTTTTAAGAAGCAATACTCGCCATATGGCACCCTCGAACATTTGACAGTTCACTTATAATAAACGACAATGGTGTACCGTATTTTGGATTTCTTCATCATTAAGTAAGTTTTTCAGAACATTTTATTTGTTTTGTGACGTCTTCACCTTTAAAACTAACAGTAATATTATTATACTATAATTTTATGGATATATTAGGCCTACCAATAACATATTTATTTTGCCGGAAAAATCTTGATTTCATACTAATTTTTGAGGTTATGTTTCTTTGGACAATATGTTTTGAAAGAGCTGGGTTGCGGTGGTATGAAGAAGCGTAAAGGAAGTTTAAATTATTTTTGTCAAAAATGTTTTTAAGTGTTTTAAACCTCTTATTTTGTTTTTGGAATAGGTCTTATTATTATAGATTTTCTTCAAAGCGATTTAATTTTTGCTAAAAATATTTTTAAGTTTTTTAACTATTTTTTGTTTTTAGTTTTGAATTTTTTTATTTATTTAATTTGTTTTTGTAAAAACAATACTTTTTATAATAACAATTAATATTTTCAATAAAATATTCGTTACTTTTCGTGTTAAGTCTTGTAATAAGAAGATGCCTCTTTCAAAACTTTGGTTGGCTCTTTCAATGCCCATGTGTTATGAAATAGCCAAATTTCATGTTTTTTATAAATGGCTACAGGTCCAAGAATATTGTTGATTTTGGAAAATATTTCATGGTATTACGTTTATAAATGAATGAGAAAATACTTTAGATACAAGAATTATAATTTTATTAATTATTTTTATATATTTTGTAACTTTTTTAAAACTGGCTCTTTCATGCCACTCTTCCCCTTAGTAAATTATCGAAATTATTTCGTATTTGTATAGGGATCAAAATACCAAAACCAATTTCGATGTGTTGAAAACGAAATTTTCTCAAAATAAAAATGCGTTTCAAGTTTACTGAAAAATATTATCTAATATGTTGTTTCTAGATAAAGTTGGCAATTTCGATACATTCAAAACCGTATCAATTAAATATGCGGTAATATTCTGAGCGGAGCTCGGTCGCCCAGGTACTTGATTCGTCAAACTCCGAGATCAACTCATAATATCTAATATTATTTTTTAGATTCAAAATATAAAATAGATCATAATTTATCATATTCATTTTTTTTTTTCAACTTTTTAAGAAAGTTCAAATAAAGAATTTTTTATTAATCAGTCAGTCAATCAATCAGTCAGTCATATTCGCATTTCATTCTTTGTGATCTTATTCAAGTCTTCAACTGTTTTTTCAAGCGAGTGTAGTTTGAAAACAGTCAATATAAATAAAACAAGCATATCTTGGCTTCTATAACGGTCGATATGATAATGCTCACCAACTGTCAGGCACATTCAAACAAACTAATTATATCCACATTCATTACGCTGTGAGGCATTTAACTGCTTGACTTCTTTGGCATCAGTCATAAAACAAAATAATTTTGGCTTATTTAACAACATGGGAACAAAAACATGCGGATGCTTGTTTTTTTTCTGTGACGTCTGTTGGTGTGATTTGTCAACTTAATGCTGTGCTTCATGTCCGGATCTAATTGATTCAAATGCCGAAAGTTTAACGATCTAAACGCTTAACCCATCCACACGCCAACAAGAGGCAATGATTTACACTCATAATTTATCAACAATGTTGATTCAACGTGTTAGAACTGCAGAAACAACTCAACTACCAAAGACTAAAAATAAATACAACATGAAAAAAACATGAAATTTGAATGTAGCCGATACCTTGAATTCATTGGGTAATAAAATTTGAACGCGGCGCAGCGCTTTTTCTGTGAGGGTGTGAACTGTGTTGTATTTACTCTTTTGTGTTGATCTTTCGTATTTATGAACATGTTATGTCAGATATGTGTGATTACCTGCTTCTTAAAGCAATATTATGATCATGTGGTGTTAATTTATATAGAGAATAGTGTCTTTCACATTCTGATTTGAGAGAATGGTATTATTAATAAGGTACCCTGGCTAAAGATGAGAACAGTGAGTAAAAAAATAAATTCAATTAAATAAAAAATACGTATTTCTTATCAAAACATGCACTGTCGTATATTAATTATGATGAGCATAATATTAAAAACCATCATTCTATTCCTCTTCTCAATGATAAGTCTTTTAAGAGACTGCAAAATTCTTCGCAAGTTTGTAGTCAATATTACAACAACATTTTTACTAATTGTTTTTGACAGAATTAAAGAAATTATTTTTTTCAATTTTTCCATTTCCTTATTTTCAAATTTTTAAACAAGTAAAGAAAGTCTAAAGTCGGTCAAGCCCGACTATCGAATACCCTAAACATCCTAAAATAAATAATTAATAATTAACTAATTTTTATATATTAGATAGTATGGCGGGTGGGCGTGTCCGTAGACGAATAACTCCCATTTTTCTGAGCTTATTTATGGAGTTTTAAATTTTTGTGTTGTATGGGAGGTAGGCGTGTCCGAAGGCGGATTCCAAAAATACTTAATAGTGCAGATCCTTGAGATCATGTGAACATGTGTACCGAGTTTCATCCAATTATCTTACCTCCTTCTTCTTATCCTGTGTTTACGGACAACACACAGACGGACATACGGACGGGCGGACATAGATAGCTCGACTCACAAGGTGACGCTGATCAAGAATATATACACGGAGAGAATTGTGTGCAGAAATTATGCGCTATGGGCACAACTTTTGCAAAAATTGTTCACGAAAAATGACCAAGAACAGTTGTTCATAATCTATGCACACTTGTTCATCACTTAAGTTCAGCACTATGAGCATGTTTTATGAACAACTGGGCATAGATTATGAACAACATTTTCATAGATTCTGAACAACTGGGAAAAGACTAAAGATCCTTGGGTACATGTGACCATGTGTACCAAGTTTCATCCAATTATCTCAACTCCTTCTTCTTATCCTGTGTATACGGACAACACACAGACGGACATACGGACGGGCGGACATAGATAGCTCGACTCACAAGGTGACGCTGATCAAGAATATATATACTTTTCTATATCGGACTCGCTTATTTCTATGCGTTACAAACTTTTGCACAAAGTTAATATACCCTGACCTATCAGGCTTAGGTTATAATGAATGTGTGTATGTTACAAGTAGACTCCGAGACCTCTAAACCAATTGTTATGAAATTTTCAGGAAAACTGTTTCAAAGTCTTAAGAGTGTTCCTGTGAAGTTTGATACCACAGCCATAGATGTGGCACAGCCTCAAAATTCGGTATTCGAGCTAAATTTCCACGTGTTGTTTTACTTGTAACATTTTATAAAAAAAGAAAAAGAAAATTAACAAATTGGCCATTTCAGCCCTTGAAAGGACTTTGACCAAACTTTTTATGATCAATTGTGTTGTGTGTGTGTTATTTAATGTTTGTACACAATTAACCGAGAACTGGACCTACATATCTTATGCCGACTCCGAACGGCTAAAGTTCATGTTCTCAAGAAGCTTTACATGACATTTTTTACTCTCTGATTCTTGCCATTATCTATAGTTAGGTAGGAACCGATCAGAAAAAATTGTTTATTGAAAAAAACTTTTGCCGCGACTGAAGAAAGATCTTGGGCTGCGAGCATACTTAACCTGCATGCTACGGTAACATTTTATAGGCGTTAAATAAGGGGTGTGGCACTTTCAAAATTTTTAGTATAACTTTCGAAATATACACTGGTGGCCAAAACTAAAGCAACTCAATATCAGAACTTAATAAAATTCATAATATTAAAGATAGAGCGAAATTTTTTTTTTCTGAAACATAATTATTTATTAACTAATTGAAAAAGAAACTGAAAGAATTATATTCATTTCTGTATGTTTTTAAATAATGTATTAAATGCATAAGGCTCAAAATTTCCTTGGTCATAACTAAAGCAAGTTTTCAATTTTCAAATAAATAACTAAAAATATTTAATAATCAATAGCATATCCTTTATTTTTCAAGACAACAGCACATCTACGAGGCATTGAATCTATGAGTCGATGAATTTGATCCTGCGGAATGTTGTTCCATGCGTCTTGAATGCGACTGAAGATTGTGTGCTTATTCGTTGCATTATCCCTCTTAATTTTCCGTTCGACGATACTCCACAAGTTCTTTATCGGGTTTAAATCGGGGGACTGCACTGGCCATTTGAGAACCCTAATATTTTGGTCGCGTAGCCATTCTTTAACAAAATTCGAGGTATGCTTTGGGTCATTATCGTATTGGAAGACCCAAAGCAGTGGCATTTCCTTCTCTGCATAAGTCAACATAATGATTGCCAAAACAGATTTGTACAAAAATCGGTCCATTGTGTCCTTAATTTCATAAATGGGTCCAACTCCGTGATTAGAAAAGCAACCCCATACCATAGTGTTGCCTCCTCCGTGCTTCACAGTTCTCGTACAGTATTGAGGAGTGAAGCGCGTATTGGCCGGCCGTCTTTCGTAAAATTTTTCATGTCAGAGCCCTTGATATTAAAATTTTATTCATCGAAGAACATAATATTTCTCCACTGAGCAACATTCCAAACGACATGTTCTCTAGCAAAGGCCAGCCTAGCCAACCGATTTTTCGATGAAATAAATGGATTTTTGGCAGGTTTGCGTGCACGTAATCCGGCCTCTATAGCTCGCCTGCAAACGGTTCTAGCGCTGATTTCTAATCCTTAATCTCGGACTATTTCCGTAGATGTTACAAATGGGTTTTTTTTATTTCACGGATTATATTTTGGGTCATTCGGTCACTTGAAAACGCTTTATAAGCCGCGAAATAACTGATTTGCCTATTCCAAATTGTTCACATAAAGCTTTTGGACATTTACCCTTTTTGTATTCACTAATTATTTTCTCTTTTATACATGAATTATACTTGTTTCTCGCCATTTTAATTAAATTTTTAAAAATCACTTCTAACTTGATTGATTCGCAGCCAATTACAAAAATAACTTTTTTTATGTCAAGCAAACAATTATAGTAAACATAACAGAACATAATAAACGGTTGTTCTTATAACTATCGTCGCCAAAAAAAATCTTACAGTAGAGTTGCTTTAGTTATGACCAAGGAAATTTTGAGCCTTATGCATTTAATACATTATTTAAAAACATACAGAAATGAATATAATTCTTTCAGTTTCTTTTTCAATTAGTTAATAAATAATAATGTTTTAGAAACAAAAAAATTCGCTCTATCTTTAATATTGTGAATTTTATTAAGTTTATGCCCCATACTGATATTGAGTTGCTTTAGTTTTGGCCACCAGTGTAAGTCACACATTTATGAAACTCAGAACGAATATATTAATTAGTCGTGTCCTTCTACTGGAAAAATTCAGCGAGCATTGGAGAATGGGCGTGACACCAACCAAACAATTCCAATGTTTAATATCCAATAGCTTTGATACAAATATCCAACTCACAATTGAGTTACTACTTAGTGATGTTCTTCTTCTTGAAAACTGAGACGGTCAATAGACAAAGGGGTGTTGCTCCGCACATACAACCCAAATTTTTAATATCAAATAACTTGAAAGTAAAAGGTCACTGAGCATTGAAATTAAGGAAGGAGATACCATTTGGTAATTGAACTTTCTACTAGAAAAATGGGGCCGGCTTTGTACAAGTGGGTATGCCTCCCCATAAAAGCTACATTTTTTATCGAATAGGCTTTGAAATCACAGATGAAGTACATGTGTTTGTCTAAGACATAGCAACGTAAGCCGGGTATTGCTAGTTATGAAATAAAGTCAAAGAAGAAAATGAAATAAGACTTATACTTTACGAAACTCACACCCAAACAAATTATAACAACAAAATTTTTTCAGCTCATTTTAAAAGTGGGATAAATTCGAATTCTCGTCTATGAATGATTTAAGCAATAATTCTATATATAGTATAGTGTTAGATCTATAATGCTGGATTTATTATAAGAAATATTGACAAAGATGATGCCCCTTTATGAACAATTTTTTAATTAAATGCCTTTTTACGAGTACTTTTCGCGAGTATAAATAAAACTGCATTCAAGTAATTCGTTGCCTGTAAATTAAAAATGAATTTTCAAATAGTTTTTAAATCTTTCGGTCAGTTCAAGATGGTCGAATTTTTTAAGGAATTTTTTTAAGGGTTGTAAGCACACATTATATTGCTTCGAACACCAAAGAGATACAATAAATGAAACACTTAAAAGTGTAGTGATATTGCAAGGGATATGATTAAATAAATTATGCAGCACACATGAATTCAATAAATAGAGTTGTTATAAACTAAAGTCTCATCTACAAAAAATGTCACAATAATTTCAAACACGAGCTGCACGCGCGCTGAACTAGTCATCATCGACTTTCAAGTTCGAGATGCCGCCAACCATTTATCTTAATACTTAGATAAGTTTCATAGATGCAATTATTTTAAATTTTCACATAAATTATATCACAAGTTTTAAGTTGAATATTATCAAGCCCAACAAAGCACCGATAGTCTTGTCTGGCCGTAGCCACCGTATCTTCACAATATGTACACCCCAGGAAGCTGGAGAGCATCTTAAGTATTTTATATGTATATAAATTTTGAAATTTTAAAAATTTCAGAAGAATAATATTTCTGGTTTACCATTAATCTGTATCCATGATCCTCCCCGCTAGATCATTACACACGCTCCATTCCAGTGATTAAGTTTATTAATAGAGATCGATGCGTTGAAGATGGTGCAGGGCAAGTCAATAAATAAAATAACTCTCCATGAAACACACACACACACACACACCATCAACGGAAATTGATGATAAAATACAGCGGCTAGCCGTCATTAATATTGAGTCATGACGTGTCAGTGGTCTGGTTGGCATCGAGTTCATTTTAAAATTATTTTTAAGAAACTCCGGATGTTCTTGCGTTTTTTAACCCTAGGCGGCACAATTTAAAAATAGCTCTGTTTAGTTTTTATCACGCCCCTTTAGGCCTTCAAGACAATATAGTCTAGGTGGTGTAACTAAAAATTATTTAGACATCATAAAGTTCCTATCCACCATATTAAACAATCGCGTGCTCTTTTATGAGAGCAATAAGAACTTGGATGGAGTTGTCAAAGACCTCAGATGTCCCGAATTGTCAACTTATAAAAAGTATATAACAGTTGATCATTTTTTTTATAGTATTCGCTTTTGGCTGTTAAAAAAAAAAAACATTTGTGTGGCCGACACACACGGTAGAAGTGAAACCCTTTAGGAGACTTAACTGAATGAGACGAATGCAGTATTAGGAGTAGGATAATAATAAGGTTTTTTTAGTAAAATATTTTCAATATTATGTCCAATTGGTCAATGACCTCTATAGAGGTCATATTGGTATCCTTGAGAAAAAAACATTGATGTACCAAACTTTTAAATCCTACTTTAAGCATCAGAGATATGAAGAAATATGTCAATGCGCGACCCCTACGTTCGGTAAAAAAAAAATTGCGAGAAAAAGCTCCTGAAGCTATTGAGAATAGTAAGCTTTTATATACATTTATTGATATAATATTATTTTATAAGCTTATTATACAAGTGCAAGAACAAGCTTCTAACAATCTTGCCTGAGTAATATCATCACAAGGGTTCCGTTTTGATTCTTCTACAATTACTATGATATACTTTTTTAATTCTCAAGCTTTTTTCACGCTTATGCCTTATGTTGCTAAGCCTGTTATAATATTACTCTCAAGCATTTTGGTAGGTTGGGAATGTACTTTTCAATACAAACTATACAATGGTGTTTGCAAGGAGTGTGTAAGGTATGTTAAATCCTAATGTAGGCCTCTAGAAGGCGTTTGGACCCTTGCAATTGCCGACTGAGTAACCATACATAAATCTTTTCATCATCATATCTTTTTGCTTACTTTTCAGTTAACCTTTCGGTGTTACATTACCCGAATATATACACTACACTCGAATTAATTTTATTACCTCGAAAACAAAAATTGTAGATGTAATTATAATTTCCTTTTATATGTTGTATCTCTTTGAACCATCTCCTTAAACTAGATGGACACGTGATAAAGAAGTAAAGAAGTAACAAAGGCGCAACCACGAAATCTTTACAAAATCAATACGGCCAACTTTTAGAAATTTTGCGATTGTCAAAAAATAGAAAATTTTGATAAAGTGACAAGTGCTGCGGTAATTCCGTTTTGGTTTTGTTGCTAATGCACTTATTAGTTTTTCAAAGTTAGTGGACAGCTAAAATCACAGAGACTACTGATGAGTCGGAGTAGCGTCCGACGAAACCATGGTCTAGTCTGCTAGGTTTGTTTTGCAGATTGATTTTTGTTATTATAGCAACCTGTTGCTTCATGAATTATTTGGCATAAAGCTCAAAATATAAATTTAAAAAAAACTTATTTTTGAAGAATTATTAACTAAAATATAAAAAATGTACTTCAGTTAGTCGATTTGACTTATATCATTTATACAGTTTGAAGCACAGTTACACCAAATAAAAGTTTTTTTTTAAATGAACTTTTAAAATAAAAATATTAACTTTTGATTTTTTTAAGACATGTTAAACAACAAAAAATCAGTTTTAAATACATGTAAGCCAATTCGACAAAGAATTAGTATTTACATTTAAAACATTAACTCTAGTGCTCTAGGATTATTATGGAGTAATTAAATTATTCTTTTTTACAAATTTATGCACTAAATAATTTTATAAAACCCAATTTTAAAAAAATATTCAAAATATTCAAATTCAACCTGCAAACTATTTCTAAATTCCAGTTTCCAAATTGAAAACTCTAAGGGCCAGTTTTTCAGTGCGGGCTTAAACACTAGTCAAATTAAACAGAGGTTAACTCACCAAAATTGGACGTTTAAGCTCGGTTTAAGCAAAAAAAAAAATACATTATACGATAATTTAAGTCAATTCAACTTAAATGAATGCTGCAATATCTAGTTAAACAGAGTTTTAACGTCCCTTTTTGGTGAGTTAAGCTCGGTTTAATTTGACTCGAGTTTAAACCCGCACTGAAAAACTGGCCCTAATAATAAGAACTTTTTATTGAATATAATAAATAGAGGTCCTATAAGTTTCTGTTTGACTCTTCTACATTGCTTTTTTCTGCCAAACAATAAAATCTAGGAATTAAATAATAGAAATGTCATCAAATCCTGATACAAAAATAACGGATTAGGTGATTAAAAATGCTCTAGAGGACAAGCAAATACAAAGGTGTCTAACAATAGAGTCTAAATCTAATGGTAGCCACCTTTGTTGACGCGTGCCACGAAAATACATTGCGTTGCTGCCTAGACGTGGCATCAATAAAATTAAATAGAGACAAAAGTAACACCTTTTCTACTCGGCAAACAAAAAGAAGAAGCAACGCTTATTGCTCGTGCCATAGCTGCCGACATATGGACACATGAAATTATAAATAATCCCTTCCCAGCATGTATGGTTCCTGAGCATCTGTGAGCTTGTTGTATAGGTATATAAAAGGACAATTGTTTGAGCATAACTAATTTTTGTGGGCGTTCGAAAGCCGCTTAAAATTTTTTCTTTAGTCTACCAATGTGTGGAAATATTGTTTTGTTTTCATTTTTACGAGTATTTTGTTATATTTTACTTTGTTTCACATGAGGGTCCAAAGCTGACCACCGGTCAATAAAAATATTCACACTCAAGGGGTTCTCGATCGATGCTGATTGCCGGCAAGTGCGTTTGTAACAGATTAAAATTCACTTCGAATTAGTGCAATTGTTAGCATTTTTGCGTTGAATTGAGTTGGTCGGAAAAGAAAAGGGGTGCATGAAACTCAATTGTCGAATCGAAAATATTTTTATTAGTTCCCAGCTGAAATGCGTTGCGAATTTTTACGATTGCTACAATTTAATTTGTTTCGTTGGTATTGCTGCTGAAAGTGGTGGAAAAATGGTGGGTGATGATGATGATGGTGTTGATGATGCTATTGATGATCTTCAGAATTGACCATGCAAGCATTGGACTGACGGATTAAAACAGAAAAATTTTTCTTTAAAGAATTTTTAATTAAATCAAAATTGAGAATTTTATACCAATGATGCCGGTCGCACTGGGCACATTGAAATTTGTATGTGATGGATAGATTATTTCAATACAGCATGTAAGTCGGCTCTCTTCATAACTACCCCCCAACCCCGACAGCATGCGTAAAGAATAGAATATCACACAAGTTCAAGTACCTTTTGAATTTCCACTATTATACTCTACATTGCTCCATTTATTTACCTCTGGACAGACATGCCATCAACCTACCCATATTTGGCCTGCCAACGACCCAGCTTAGTACTACTTAATCGACATTCATTAACCTATATCAAATGCCAGTCACGTTCTTGGCCGTTATACATATTTATTTAAACATTAAAAACTAAAGCGAAATAAATTAAAACGATTGCGACTTGAATTTACATTTTTCTGTATAATTCGAAAAACTTTAATCGTGGTACCCGGCCGCATTGTCACTGTTCCTTTTGTGGCATTATGTTATTTATTAGTATGAGTACCTACTTTAATGTGTTGGTATTATATTATTTTCAAACACTTTTTATTTATGCTTTTATTTATTATGTGTTTTGTTCAGTTTAATTTTATTGTAATACCTTTAGGTAAAAATGTATTTTTAATTTATTTTACATGACGAACCGAGTAGAAGCGATAAGCGTGCATTATTACAGTTCAAATTTTGTCCAGAATATTAATTGAATTTTTAAAGTGGTGCCGTGAAAAGAAAAAACAAGAAGGTACTCATAAAACAAATATTGGTTAAAAAAGTGTGAGAATTTCTATGTTTAATTTTCGACTATGTGTTTAGAAAGAAAAACACGTAGACACATAGTGGTGGTCACAAAAAAGTAACTTATTAAGAGTTTTATAATTAACTGGCGATACCCAGCGTGCATTGCTACGCCTTAGACAAACAAGTGTACTTCATCTGTGACTTCAAAACCTATTCGATCAAAAATGTAGCTTGTGTAGGGAGGTACGCTTGTCCAAAGCCGTGTCCAGTTTTTTAGAAGAAGGCCATTACCAAATGGTAACTCCATTCTGAATTTCAATGCTCAGCAATTTTTACATCCAAAGCTGCTTCTTATTCAAAGGTGCTTCTTATTGTGCGTCCCATGAAAGCAAAATAATTCTAAACCCTTAAGTCCACCCTGGCTTACAAGTGAACTTAAGTCACTAAAAAATTTAAAAAATCGCTTATTTAAAAAATATAAATAATCTGGTTCTTATATAGACTTTGCTTGTTATTCATCTTGTCGTTGCAGATACCAGCTATTAAATAAACAGTGTTATTCTGCTTATAAAGCCAACATCAAATCACAATTAAATGATAATCCGAAACTCTTCTATACTTTTGTTAATTCAAAACGTAAGGCCTCCAACTTTCCACCCCTTATGAGAATCAATCAAGAGGAATCGTCTTGTGACAATGTTATTTCCAACATGTTTGCAAGCTTCTTCAAATCAACTAACTCCAATACACCATTTAATATGTGTACTGAGCATCCTTATTTACCTCCAGCTAACTTTTTTGAAATTCCAGTAATAGACTCAATTATTGTTATGCATTACCTTCGTCAAGTTAAATGCTCTTTTTCGACTAGCCCTGATGAAATTCCGAGTTGCATTCTAAAAGAATGTGCTAGCAACATGTGTGCACCTCTATTAAACATATTTAATATATCCTTGCAAAGTGGACATTTTCCCATTATATGGAAAGATTCATATATTAACCCCTTCATAGTTCTGGCTGCAAAATTGATGTCACTAACTACCGAGGCATCGCCAAATTAAGCGCAATCCCTAAATTAATTGAAAAATCATAACTGAACAACTAACCCACTTCGTATCTTCCTCCATTTTTATCACTGAACAGGGTTTTTTAAAGGGTAAATCAACTTCAACAAACCTTTTGGAGCTTACAACTCGTGTAATGAGAGGTTTTACTTTGGGAAAACAGACTGACGTTATTTATACGGAATTTAGCAAAGCTTTTGTCAGCGTCAATCATAATCTTCTATTGAAAAAACTTAAGCTAATTGGGTTTCCTGTCAAATTGCTAAATTGGATAGAATCGTATCTATAGAGATGTTTTCAAAAAGTTTTATATAAGAATTCTCTATCACAAAATATTATGGTTACATCTGGTGTTCCGCAAGGAAGTCATCTTGGATCGATTTTATTCTTACTATTTATTAATGACCTTCCCTCGGCAATTAAGCACTGTGACGTCTTAATGTATGCTGACGATGTGAAACTTTTTCTTACCTACAAGTCAATCGACGAACAACACCTTTTACAATCTGATTTAAACAGACTAGTGGATTGATGTAACTTCAACCTATTAAACCTTAACTTGAAAAAATGCAAATCAATGACCTTCTCACGTAGAACTGCTCAAAGCACAAATTATACTATAAATAACACCCACTTAGAAATTGTACATAGTTTTGTTTATCTTGGTGACCGTGGTGACCGTGGCATGCAGGTTAAGTGTGTGGCTTAGCATGCTCGGAGTCCGGGTTCGATCCCTTGTCGCGGCGAAAAGTTTTTACAATAAAAACATTTTTCTGATCGGTCACCACCTCTCTGCAGACAATGGCAAACCTCAGAGAGTAAATAATGCCATGAAAAGCTTCTTGAGAACATGGACTTTAGCCGTTCGGAGTCGGCATAAAACATGTAGGTCCAGTTCTCGGTCAATTGTGTGCAAACATTTAATAACACACACAACACAATTGATCATAAGTAGCTCGGTCAAAGTCCTTTCAAGGGCTGAAATGGCCAATTTGTTTTATTTTTGTTTTTTTTTTTTTTGTTGATCTTGGTGTAAAACTTCGCTTCTATCTCCACGTAAATTTGTATGTAAATAAGGTTAGAGGTGTTCTTGGCTTCATTAAAAGATGGGTGAAAGAATTTAATGATGCTTTCACTACTAAATTACTATATATATCTCTCGTAAGACCAATCCTTGAATATGCTTCCGTAGTACGCTCAATATAATGTTCCATACTTGATGCAAAAGAATCGGTTCAAAAACAGTTTTTACTTTTTGCTTTACGTCATCATCGTTGGAACCCAGATATTATCTTATTTGATGTTGTTTACTTTTTTAAAATCAAAAATACTCAATAAATTCGTGTTTTTGCTCTAAAATTTTTAAGTTCCGCTGAAAAGCCAATTACTGTCTTAGTTGAAATTCATACTTCGTCAACTGGGAGTGTGGTTAAGTACGTAGGTGCATTCTGTCTGCTCCGGTTGATCCGTACAGATTTTAGAATGTAAGTCGTGCATGCGTATAGTACGGGCTATACGTATTCATGAGATTCCACACTCCCTTGGCGAATCAAAAAAAAAAATTTTACGTTTAAAAAACGACTCAAAAAGACTCTTCAAAAAGAGTCGCGCGTAGGGTACCATTTTCTCCCGAACAAAGAGTCTTTTTTGATCAGAAAATGAGCGAACATTCGACTATCACCATCGCGGAGGAGAGTCGAAAACGACTCTTATATGTTCAAACATTTTATAAAATGCTATCTGGGTTGTTGCAAATATGCAACACCTTAAACATGTAGGATATAAAAAAAATAAATTTTGTTATATTGCAATGGATTGAAATTAAGCGCTCAGGTAGTACAAAGCAGGGATGGAACCGGACCTTTTGTCATTGTGCCTTATTTAAGAGAAAAATTGTGCTTTTTAGAACAAAATAGTGCCGAATTTTAATATATCGCGCTCATTTCTGTTAAAACTCAAATGTTATCATGTTTAAGATAAGTTTAGAGAAATAATTGCTAGAGAAGCTCTATTTTATACTTCAAGATTAACTTATTCACATTGATATAACGGTTTTGCGAACACTTTTATCGCACTTTCTTTATGGAAGAAAGATTAATTTAAAAAGATAAAACGGTCTCCATAAAAATTTCTAATTTTAAGCTTAACGGTCTTACAGGAAATGAGCGAGGTATTTAAATATACACTTTGCAATATAAATTCAATTAGATGCATACGTAAAATGATTTAATAGACAAAATGAGATCAAGGTTTTTTTAATTTGAAGCAATAAGTTTTTATTCTGACAAATTTTTATACGCCCACTCGGATTTCTTAAGATGTCAGGATTGTCACGATGTGTGTAACGCCCATAAGCAGGCGTGGCACAGGAAGGCATAGAAAATTAAATATATTTGTTATCAGCATCACCACCAGAGTTGATTAGGCCCTGTCCGTCTATCTGTCCGTCTGTCTGTCTGTCTTTGGAAACGATTACAGCCGTCATTTTCAAGTTATCGTACTGAAATTCGATATTTCAGCTTTTTTCTAAAAAAACATCAAGTTCGTAAATAGGCTTATTCGGATAAAAACCACGCCTACTTCCCATCAACTTTTTTTCAAATTTTGGGTTATTAAAATTGTGCCGAAATGAAAAGCCACGTGCGTAAAGTGCCGTCTAATCTCAAAAGTGCCGAAAAAAGCACAATTGTGCCTAAAATGTCATCCCTGGTACAAAGCGCAAATTTTTGCTTATCGAAAATAATATTTTTATTTGAATTTTTCTTTTGATGACATATGTCCGGGCCTCCGAAGTGTCAGATGATGAGCTGCCCGTGGATGGAAAGTCAACCTTTACTCCATGGAGCAAGTAAGTGCGAATTCCGAGACCCCATTTAGGAAATTATGGCGACCACATACACGCAAAGAAATTTCTCGTTTACCGCAACTGAAAAATTCACCAACTTACTTCGTTTGCGAACTGTATCTGCCGCAAACGAATATTCAGTTGTCATCAACTTTAAAATATTTTTGCTTGAAACGAAAAAACATTGAACTTAATGAAATCTTATCATTGTATTGGAAGATCAAGTTTAGCCGAGTGTGCTGGCGTTGGAATCCAGGAACTCGATTGACCTGGGTTCGATCCCCAACAAGAACACCAAATTTTTCTTTTTTTATATAATGTTTTTTAAGTAAAACTTATTATGACGGTTATTTTTGACAAAGCAGATGAAATAAATTCAAATTTTTGATACTTACACAGCCAAGACTCGAACCCACGTCTTCCGCGTGACAGTCTAGCACGCTTCCATTGAGCCATTGTGAGATATTGTGTATAATGATTTTTTTAGATTACAAATTTGTATGTCATAAGAAATAAACCTTTTTTTTCTACAAATGAAGTTTTCAGTTGAACAAAACAAATTTTTCGGTTGCCGCATTTTAAAAACAACTTATATTAATGGCAAACGTAAGCAATTTCTTGCAACTAAATAACGTGATTCCCGCAACTGTCTTTTATAATGACAATTGTTCAAACGTTTCCAAAAATGACTTAAAGCACGACAAACGAGTTTGCAGCAAACTGGCGATAAACTTTTTTTTTCTCTGCGCGTATAAGCGCTCAAAAGAATGAGCATGTCGAAAAGCCAAAAAAAATAAGGAAGCAATAGAAAATACTTATAGACAAGCTTAGACAACAGCACTTCAGTTAAAAGAAGAATCAGTTGAAGAATCCCTCTCAAGATTGTTGTGCACGGAAGCAGGAATTTGTTTCGGCTCAGACCTTTCAAAGGTCGCTATCCTAATGCTTAAAAATTACTTGACTATGTTGATTAAGAACATATTCAAAATCTATTTTAAAAACATATTCCACACAGGACCTTTTGTTCAAATACAAATACAGATCAATGAATATGTGAACGAAAATAACATATGCGATGAGCCTTAAATGATGCAACTTTCGTTGAACTATTTGCCGGTTTTCCTGAATAATCCTGAACCTGGTCAGCAGACTTGCTGCCGTCCTGCAGTTCTAGCTTTTCTAGTGCTTCAACACTCAGGTTAGGCGATACAGTCTGTTGAATCTAAACGACGATCTCATTCTGTTGGAGTGTCTTACTTGGTGATGTTGGCGCCTTGACAGTGTGTAGCCATCCGATATAATTGTTAAGAACAAATTTTGAGGGTCATAGTCCTTGAGATAACTTGCGTACAAAGCGATGCTAAATCAAATCATGGTCGTATTCATAATCCTCATGCTTGCTCTCATTCACAATTGTTTTATCCAAAGTCTAAAGAGTCGGTTAATTCGGCTTTAACTTGGAAACCGTCCATGCAGGCGGTTGCCAATTCGTTGCCAATTGAAGGGAGGATTGACGAAGAAACTTCACCCTTGCCACCATGACGAATGGCGGCACTACGACGAGACACAGCATGATGAAGGCGACGGGGAAACAGAGGCAGTAGCAATGATGCACGCGATGAACAGAAAATATCCATGGGATGTATGCCAAAGTAAAAATATCGGCAGTTTTTGGAGTTTATTGGAGTTTATTGGAGTTTACTCCTTTAGAATCGATTTGCATGAAAATAAATTATATTAGGGGGTAAAGTCAAATTTTCAACTATTTTTCGTTATGGTTGAATTTTCAACTATTTTTGCGTTACGCTTGAATCTTCAACTATTTTTGCGTTATGCTTGGCCTATCGAATGCAATGGAATTATCTAAGGTCACAGGCAGATCATTGGCACTTAAATGGATTCCATGGAGAATTTGGACCAAAGTGGATGATTCTATGGCAATTCAGATGCAATGGGATTATCTGAGGGCACAGGCGGGTCATTGGCACTTTAATGGATTCCATGGATTCCATGGAGGTGACAGGGGAGTCATTGGAACTTTTAATGGTTGAAGCAACATTTGGACCAAAATGGATGATTCTATGGCCAATCGGATGCAATGGGATTATCTGAGGTCACAGGCGGGTCATTGTGTCTTTTGTGGGTTCCATGGAACATTTGGACCAAAATGGATGATTCTACACACAGAGAAAAAAATAGTCATTTATGACTATTTTTTGACTATTTTACTAGTCCCAATCACTCCTACCAGTAAAAATAGTTACAAATAGTTATTTTTGACAATTTTAATAGTTACTATTTGTTTTTGTCAAAAACAACTATTCTGTAATCAATATTGACAATGAGAATAGTTATTTTTAACTATTCACGTAGTTGTTTAATAACTATTACTGTAGTTATTTTTAACTATGAACGTAGTTGTTTTATAACTATTTCAGTAGTTATTTTTAACTATGCACGTAGTTGTTTAATAACTATTTCAGTAGTTATGTTAACTAGTTTTTATTTTTTTTTTTTTTTAAGTCATGTTAACTAGTTATGTTAACTATGAATAGCAGAGTAAAACAAGAAAACAATTATGTATATAAAAATGTATTTATTATAATATTTCAATGAGTTACATGTTTAAGATAAAATATTTTAATGTAATTACTGATTTATGACAAGATGTATAAAAAATGTGCAGTGGTGGGCTGATTGCTTTTGCTATATTTAAAAGTATGGGTTTTTCATTTTCAGAACCAATAACACAAATAAATAACTTTGTTCAACATAAATAACTTTGTTCTAAATACTTGAGAAATTTATGTTCTGAAGAAAATTTTTTTGAAGAAATTTTTTTGGAGAAACTATCAAATTTATACAAAATGTTATCAAATATGGTTAAGAAGTCTGTTAGCTCACCAAGAGTTTAACCAACTATTAAAATGTATGGTTGACAGCTGAGGCCCATTTCTAAGTACATTTTAGAACGTTCCTCTGTCGTGGGTAAAACTTGAGTTGTAGACGTGATGTGAGTAAAAAACTTTCTTGAGAAGCAACGCAGCTTGGACGCCATGGTCTTTTTTGTCCTTTAAGCTTTATGAGAATTACTGGTTGTAAAATGTAATGCAGGAACAACGCTAATGTAACGTCTCTTGAGCCTAAATAGAAGGAAATTGTCTTAAATTATATTTATCGAAAATAAAATATAATCTTTTACCTGATGATGACTTTTCATTGATGTCGGTGTACAATTTCTTGATGTAACTGTCTTTAATACGTGTCAAAAGACGTGGAAATTTTAGCACAAATTCTGGCCAGTTATCAAATAGAGCAAGTGACCTCTCTTCGCCAAAAGAACTAGTAAAATCTTTATGTATCTATTACGTATCTTTATATATCTTCATGTATCTACGTTGTTTTCTGACATTGGCAAGGCAACTCTACTTGTACTCTGCAATTTTGGGGAAGAGGAAGAACCTGATTCATAATTTTCAAACGAACTAATAATTTCATCCACTGTAGAAGCACTTCCAATTGAATGTGTCTCAAATTCCTATTAATATAATAGAATATATAATGGTATTTCAAAAATAAATGATGTTCACGCAGAGTTACCTTCGATTTTTTCCACTGCGATAAACGTTCTCTTAATTGGACGTATAATCCATACGACTTTCTGTCGCTGTCCACAATTTCTTTTATATTGTCGTTATTTAAAAGCTTCAGCTATTAAAATCAAGACCTAGTTCTGAAAGCATATTTTAATTGGTGTTAAGTTAAAAAGACATTTGCTAAAATCAATAAAAGCTTACCAATAAAATTACTGTACAATTGTTCCAGTTCCCATGACAATAAAATATCGTACATCTGTTGGTCAAAGATTGGCTCAACTGCATCAGCTGCTTGAAGAATAGCTTGAGGTTGGTTTGTTGACTCAAAATTCACAACTCTTATTTGTTGTCCATTTACTTCCAACACATGAAAGTTTTCAGCTTCCGGACTATCACTTGGATAATCTAGAATCGAATTGATAAATTCGTTACTCATTCTTTTTTTTTAATTTAACTTTTACCACACTTAGCACGACAAAGAACAATGATCTGCACGCTACTGACACTCACTCCACAATGCGCGTTATACTTGAAACGAACGTGTTTCTTTCCTGCTCATTTATTTTCGTTCATTGGAAAATGACTATGCAATAGTCACTTTTGACTATTTCATTGTGATTAAAAAGTACTTTTATAGTTATAAAAATAACTATACAAAGTCATTTTCGATTTTTTTGTTATCGTTTGTAACTATTATAATAGTTATAAAAATACTTTATAGATATTTTGACTACTAAATAGTTAAAAATGTATTATTCAATAGTAAAAAATTATTATTTGATAGTTATCTTGAAAAATCTCTATACTTACTATTTTTTGTGTCGCTTGACTACCATAATAATTAAAAATGACTACTTTCTATAGTAGCTCATAATTTGTAACTATTTCATAACTATTTGTAACTATTTTCAGCTTATTTTTGCTGAAAAATAGTTATTTGCCAAATTTCGAAGAATTTGAACGAATGACTATTGAAATAGTTACAAAAATGACTATTTTTTTTTCTGAGTGTATGGCCAATCGGATGCAATGGGATTATCTGAGGTCACAGGAAGGTCATTGGAACTTTTAATGGTTCCATGGAACATTTGGACCAAAATGGGTGATTCTATGGCCAATCGGGTGCAATGGGATTATCTGAGGTCATAGGCGGGTCATTGGAACTTTTATGAGTTCCATGGAACATTTGGACCGAAATAGGTGATTCTATGGCCAATCGGATGCAATGGGATTATCTGAGGTCATAGACGGGTCATTGGAACTTTTATGAGTTCCATGGAACAATTGGACCAAAATGGGTGATTCTATGGCCAATCGGATGCAATGGGATTATCTGAGGTCATAGGCGGGTCATTAAAACTTTTATGGTTTCCATGGAAAATTTCGACCAAAATGGGTGATTCTATGGCCAATCGGATGCAATGGGATTATCTTAGGTCGTAGGCGGGTCATTGGAACTTTTATGGGTTCCATGGAACATTTGGACCAAACTGGGTGATTCTATGGCCAAACGGATGCAATAGGATTATCTGAGGTCATAAATGGGTCATTGGAATTTTTATGGGTTCCATGGAACATTTCTACCAAAATGGATGATTCTATGGCCAATCGGATGCAATGGGATTATCTGAGGTCATAGGCGGGTCATTGAAACTTTTATGAGTTCCATGGAACATTTGGACCAAAATGGGTGATTCTATGGCCAATCGGATGCAATAGGATTATCTGAGGTCACAGGAAGGTCATTGGAACTTTTAATGGTTCCATGGAACATTTGGACCAAAATGGGTGATTCTATGGCCAATCGGATGCAATGGGATTATCTGAGGTCATAGGCGGGTCATTGGAACTTTTAATGGTCCCATGGAACATTTGGACCAAAATGGGTGATTCTATGGCCAATCGGATGCAATGGGATTATCTGAGGTCACAGGAAGGTCATTGGAACTTTTAATGGTTCCATGGAACATTTGGACCAAAATGGGTGATTCTATGGCCAATCGGATGCAGTGGGATTATCTGAGGTCACAGGTTTGTCATTGGCACATTTATGGGTTCCATGGAATATTTGGACCAAAATGGATGATTCTATGGCCAATCGGATGCAGTGGGATTATCTGAGGTAACAGGAAGGTCATTGGAACTTTTAATGGTTCCATGGAACATTTGGACCAAAATGGGTGATTCTATGGCCAATCGGATGCAATGGGATTATCTGAGGTCACAGGAAGGTCATTGGCACATTTATGGGTTCCATGGAATATTTGGACCAAAATGGATGATTCTATGGCCAATCGGATGCAGTGGGATTATCTGAGGTCACAGGAAGGTCATTGGAACTTTTAATGGTTCCATGGAACATTTGGACCAAAATGGGTGATTCTATGGCCAATCGGATGCAATGGGATTATCTGAGGTCACAGGAAGGTCATTGGCACATTTATGGGTTCCATGGAATATTTGGACCAAAATGGATGATTCTATGGCCAATCGGATGCAGTGGGATTATCTGAGGTCACAGGTTTGTCATTGGCACATTTATGGGTTCCATGGAACATTTGGACCAAAATGGGTGATTCTATGGCCAATCGGATGCAATGGGATTATCTGAGGTCACAGGAAGGTCATTGGAACTTTTAATGGTTCCATGGAACATTTGGACCAAAATGGGTGATTCTATGGCCAATCGGATGCATTGGGATTATCTGAGGTCACAGGTGGGTCATTGGCACATTTATGGGTTCCATGGAACATTTGGACCAAAATGGATGATTCTATAGCCAATCGGATGCAGTGGGATTATCTGAGGTCACAGGTGGGTCTTTGGCACATTTATGGGTTCCATGGAATATTTGGACCAAAATGGATGATTCTATGGCCAATCGGATGCAGTGGGATTATCTGAGGTCACAGGTGGGTCATTGGTACTTTGATGGGTTCCATGGAACATTTGAACCAAAATGGGTGATTCTATGGCCAATCGGATGCAATGGAATTATCTGAGGTCATAGGCGGGTCATTGGAACTTTTAATGGTCCCATGGAACATTTGGACCAAAATGGGTGATTCTATGGCCAATCGGATGCAATGGGATTATCTGAGGTCACAGGAAGGTCATTGGAACTTTTAATGGTTCCATGGAACATTTGGACCAAAATGGGTGATTCTATGGCCAATCGGATGCAGTGGCATTATCTGAGGTCACAGGTTTGTCATTGGCACATTTATGGGTTCCATGGAATATTTGGACCAAAATGGATGATTCTATGGCCAATCGGATGAGTGGGATTATCTAAGGTCACAGGTGGGTCATTGGTACTTTGATGGGTTCCATGGTAAATTTGAACCAAAATGGGTGATTCTATGGCCAATCGGATGTAATGGGATTATCTGAGGTCACAGGAAGGTCATTGGAACTTTTTATGGTTCATTGGAACATTTGGACCAAAATGGGTGATCTATGGCCAATCGGATGCAATGGGATTATCTGAGGTCATAGGCGGGTCATTGGAACTTTTAGTGGTCCCATGGAACCTTTGGACCAAAATGGGTGATTCTATGGCCAATCGGATGCAATGGGATTATCTGAGGTCGTAGGCGGGTCATTGGAACTTTTATGGGTTCCATGGAACATTTGGACAAAACTGGGTGATTCTATGGCCAAACGGATGCAATGGGACTATCTGAGGTCATAAATGGGTCATTGGAATTTTGATGGGTTCCATGGAACATTTCTAACAAAATGGATGATTCTATGGCCAATCGGATGCAATGGGATTATCTGAGGTCATAGGCGGGTCATTGGAACTTTAATGAGTTCCATGGAACATTTGGACCAAAATGGGTGATTCTATGGCCAATCGGATGCAATGGGATTATCTGAGGTCACAGGAAGGTCATTGGAACTTTTAATGGTTCCATGGAACATTTGGACCAAAATGGGTGATTCTATGGCCAATCGGATGCAATGGGATTATCTGAAGTCATAGGCGGGTCATTGGAACTTTTTTGGGTTCCATGGAAAATTTGGACCAAAATGGGTGATTCTATGGCCAATCGGATGCAATGGGATTATATGAGGTCACAGGAAGGTCATTGGAACTTTTAATGGTTCCATGGAACATTTGGACCAAAATGGGTGATTCTATGGCCAATCGGATGCAATGGGATTATCTGAGGTCATAGGCGGGTCATTGGAACTTTTAATGGTCCCATGGAACATTTGGACCAAAATGGGTGATTCTATGGCCAATCGGATGCAATTGGATTATATGAGGTCATAGGAAGGTCATTGGAACTTTTAATGGTTCCATGGAACATTTGGACCAAAATGGGTGATTCTATGGCCAATCGGATGCAATCGGATTATCTGAGGTCATAGGCGGGTCATTGGAACTTTTAATGGTCCCATGGAACATTTGGACCAAAATGGGTGATTCTATGGCCAATCGGATGCAGTGGGATAATCTGAGGTCACAGGTGGGTCATTGGCACATTTATGGGTTCCATGGAACAGTTGGACCAAAATGGGTGATTCTATGGCCAATCGGATGCAATGGGATTATCTGAAGTCATAGGCGGGTCATTGGAACTTTTTTGGGTTCCATGGAAAATTTGGACCAAAATGGATGATTCTATGGCCAATCGGATGCAATGGGATTATCTGAGGTCACAGGAAGGTCATTGGAACTTTTAATGGTTCCATGGAACATTTGGACCAAAATGGGTGATTCTATGGCCAATCGGATGCAATGGGATTATCTTAGGTCATAGGCGGGTCATTGTAACTTTTAATGGTCCCATGGAACATTTGGACCAAAATGGGTGATTCTATGGCCAATCGGATGCAATGGGATTATATGAGGTCATAGGAAGGTCATTGCAACTTTTAATGGTTCCATGGAACATTTGGACCAAAATGGTTGATTCTATGGCCAATCGGATGCAGTGGGATTATCTGAGGTCACAGGTGGGTCATAGGCACATTTATGGGTTCCATGGAATATTTGGACCAAAATGGATGATTCTATGGCCAATCGGATGCAGTGGGATTATCTGAGGTCACAGGTGGGTCATAGGCACATTTATGGGTTCCATGGAATATTTGGACCAAAATGGATGATTCTATGGCCAATCGGATGCTGTTGGATTATCTGAGGTCACAGGTGGGTCATTGGTACTTTGATGGGTTCCATGGAACATTTGAACCAAAATGGGTGATTCTATGGCCAATCGGATGCAATGGGTTTATCTGAGGTTATAGGCGGGTCATTGGAACTTTTAATGGTCCCATGGATCATTTGGACCAAAATGGGTGATTCTATGGCCAATCGGATGCAATGGGATTATCTGAGGTCACAGGAAGGTCATTGGAACTTTTAATGGTTCCATGGAACATTTGGACCAAAATGGATGATTCTATGGCCAATTGGATGCAGTGGGATTATCTGAGGTCACAGGTGGGTCATTGGCACATTTATGGGTTCCTTGGAATATTTGGACCAAAATGGATGATTCTATGGCCAATCGGATGCAGTGGGATTATCTGAGGTCACAGGTGGGCATTGGTACTTTGATGGGTTCCATGGAAAATTTGGACCAAAATGGGTGATTCTATGGCCAATCGGATGCAATGGGATTATCTGAGGTCACAGGAACGTCATTGGAACTTTTAATGGTTCCATGGAATATTTGGACCAAAATGGGTGATTCTATGGCCAATCGGATGCAATGGGATTATCTGAGGTCATAGGCGGGTCATTGGAACTTTTAATGGTCCCATGGAACCTTTGGACCAAAATGGGTTATTCTATGGCCAATCGGATGCAATGGGATGATCTGAGGTCACAGGTGGGTCATTGGAACTTTTATGGATTCCATGGAACATTTGGACCAAAAATGGATGATTCTTTGGCCAATCGGATGCAATGGGATAATCTTAGGTCATAGGCGGGTCATTGGAACTTTTATGGGTTCCATGGAACATTTGGACCAAAATGGGTGATTTTATGGCCAATCGGATGCAATGGGATTATCTGAGGTCAAAGGCGGGTCATTGGAACTTTTATGGGTTCCATGGAACATTTGGACCAAAATAGATGATTCTATGGCCAATCGGATGCAATGGGATGATCTGAGGTCACTTGTGGGTCATTGGAACTTTTATGGATTCCATGGAACATTTGGACCAAAATGGATGATTCTTTGGCCAATCGGATGCAATGGGATTATCTTAGGTCATAGGCGGGTCATTGGAACTTTTATGTGTTCCTTGGAACATTTGGACCAAAATGGGTGATTCTATGGCCAATCGGATGCAATGGGATTATCTGAGGTCATAGGCGGGTCATTGAAACTTTTATGGGTTTCTTGGAACATATGGACCAAAATGGGTGATTCTATGGCCAATCGGATGCAATGGGATTATCTGAGGTCACAGGAAGGTCATTGGAACTTTTAATGGTCCCATGGAACATTTGGACCAAATTGGATGATTCTATGGCCAATCGGATGCAATGGGATTATCTAAGGTCATAGGCGGGTCATTGGAACATTTATTGGTTCCATGGAACATTTGGACCAAAATGGGTGATTCTATGGCCAATTGGATGCAATGGGATTATCTGAGGTCGCAGGAAGGTCATTGGAACTTTTAATGGTTCCATGGAACATTTGGACCAAAATGGGTGATTCTATGGCCAATCGGATGCAATGGGATTATCTGAGGACATAGGCGGCTCATTGGAACTTTTATGGGTTCCATGGAACATTTGGACCAAAATGGATGATTCTATGGCCAATCGGATGCAATGGGATTATCTGAGGTCACAGGAAGGTCATTGGAACTTTTAATGGTTCCATGGAACATTTGAACCAAAATGGGTGATTCTATGGCCAATCGGATGCAATGGGATTATCTGAGGTCATAGGCGGGTCATTGGAACTTTTATGGGTTGCATGGAACATTTGGACCAAAATAGGTGATTCTATGGCCAATCGGATGCAATGGGATTATCTGAGGTCACAGGAAGGTCATTGGAACTTCTAATGGTTCCATGGAACATTTGGACCAAAATGGGTGATTCTATGGCCAATCGGATGCAATGGGATTATCTGAGTTCACAAGCGGTACATTGGTATTTTTATGTGTTCCATGGATTATTCGGACCAAAATGGGTGATTCTATGGCCAATCGGATGCAATGGGATTATCTGAGGTCACAGGAAGGTCATTGGAACTTTTAATGGTTCAATGGAACATTTGGAGCAAAATGGGTGATTCTATGGCCAATCGGATGCAATGGGATTATCTGAGGTCACAGGCGGGTCATTGGTACTTTTATGGGTTCCATGAGACGTTTCGAACAAACTTTATGATTCTATAGCCAATCAGATGCAATATGATTTTCTGAGGTCAGTGTCGCTTTTATGAATTCTACGAAGCATTTAGACATAAATGGATGATTCTGTGGTCAAGCGGATGTAACTGGACTATCTGAGGTCTAGGCTGGGTCATTGAAACTTTAATGGATTTCATATTAAAATAACATTTTTGAGAGAAAACCTTAGTTTATACTTAGTTTTTTGGAAGAACACTGGGGACGTCTAGATTGTGTTCAATTATCACGATTTGTAAAAAATTTTACTTCAATTTTTTACTTTTCGAGTTTTAGTTATTTAAATTTTACTGCCTCAGTTGTTGGTAACGACATTACAATTTGGTAATGAAATTAATAATGTTTTCTGTTAATACATGATGATTTTATATATTTAACCACTTTGCCTATTGTACATGATTATATAAAATTCCAAGGCAATCAATAAGAAGTAAACTCCAATCGCGCGTCGTAGCTGACACGCACACTTTTTTTTATCGCTTTTGAAAACAAACTTAACTGAATGACGCTTTAGAATTTTCAAAAATATTTCTTATTTTGACAAACAACACAAGTTTACGATAGATTATTTACGACATAAGCAACGAAATTAAGGTGCTTCAGTCACTTCGTATGTGCTTCGTATGCTCGTATTTCGTAAAAACTTACGAAACGTCAAAATAATTTTGTATGAATATTGAGATACGAATATTTTTCAACTTTACGAATCAAATTTGATGCTTATGTCGTAAAAAAGCTATCGTAAACTTGCGTTATCTGTCAAAATGAAATAAATGAACAATTTGATTTGAATTTTTTTTTAATCATAGAATATATTTGGTTGAATGGCGTTAAAACATATTAGTGGTATTCACACATTGGCTTGTTAAAGTGTTAAATTGCTACAATTTTCAACAACGAGTGAACACACGTTTTCAATGTTTTTTAATGCACCTACGCTCTTGTCAAATTTAATTTGTAAAAGTCAAATTAATTTTTTCTTTCATATACAAATTTTTGAATTTTTTTATATAAAAGAAAACATAAAATTAATAAAATATGCCTAGGAAAAGTGAAAAAGAGAAAATTCTGAATTTCATAATTGAAGACGCTGTGGATAGGTTAACACAGATGGAAGGTAGGAACAATTATAAGCATATGTAAGTGAGTTCAGAATTGGCAATTTGCTTGCAGATATCGAATGTGATAGCAGTGAAGAAGCCGTGGATGAAGTCTTAGATGAGATGTATGAGGAACTGTTAGTAGCGTCTTCATGTCAGCGTGGAATAAATGAACGATTACAAAAATCCATTGATTGGCGTGAAAATATTCTAACAACTTTGGATGAAAGTCGTTTCAAGCAGATGTTAAGAGTCGACAGGAAGCAGTTTCAACATTTGCTTTTGATTATTTCCAACGATATAGAGTTCCATAAGAAAAATGAAAGTCAACAATTTCCAATAGCGCTCCAATTGGCAATTGTACTATACAGATTAGGTTCATCTGGTGAAAGTGCATCAGTAAGAAAAATTGGAGCAACCTTCGGAATTGGAGATGGTGGAACTCTTACCAAAATAACAAAAAGGATTTTTCGTGTTTTTCTTAAACTTCTTTCCAAGCACATTTATTGGCCGAATTCTGCTGAAAGGAGTCAAATGGTTGGAGCTACATTTGAAGAACTGCCCTTTTGCATTGGATATATCGATGGGACAGAGATAAAGCTTGCAGAGGCACCTGTTGAAAATCACGAGCTATATTTTTCCCGAAATCACGTATATTCTATAAAAACGCAAGTTGTGTGTGATTTCAAACTTAAAGTTCGTCACATTGTTGTAGGAAGTCCTGGTAGTTGTCACGATGCCAGCGTTTTTAAAAAGTGTTCAATTTTTCAGCGAAAGCAGGACTTTTTTTCTAATAATCAATGGATCGCAGGTGACTCTGCATATCCCTTATCAGATACTGTCATTACACCTTACAGAACAAATTCGCATCAAATGGATGCAACTAAAAGGAAGAATTTCAATTTAAAGCATAGTAAGTATCGAGTACGAGTGGAACACTGCTTTGGCTTACTTAAGGGGAAATTTTGTAGCCTTCAGGAACTAAGAATGAGATTCCAAAACAAACAAAGTCACAAGTTTGCTTGTGACTGGATTTTTGTCTGCTGCATTTTGCATAACATTTTACTCACAGACACTGAGATCGAAGAAGTTGATGGTTCATTTGTAAGCGAAGATGTAGAAGACAATCAAAACGATTATGGTTCAAGTCATCAACTAGCTGAAATAAAAAGACAAGCTCTGTATCACCTTATGTTTGAGTAAACAATGGACAATTTTTTATTAACATATTCTTTGCATATTCTTTAATAAGCATTAAATAAAAACTAGTAATTAACAATTATCTAGACTCCTTCTTCTTATCCTGTGTTTACGGACACACACAGATGGACAAGGATTAATCGACTCACGAAGTGAAGTGAAAGAATATATCGCACCCCATCTACAAAAAGGCACAACTCTAAATTTTTAAATTTTGACTTTTTTATACAAATCAATTCGTAATGCACATCTCCGTCGACTGTGTGTGTCTTTTTAATCTGATTGCTCTTTCATTTTTAAAAACGAATTTTGTATCCTGCTTTTATAAGGAGTTGCTTAAAAAACAAAATAGTTTTTTGGCTCTCTTGAAAATTTTAAAATTTTGAGTTGTGACTCTTTTGCAGATGGTGGGTTATTTCTATGAGTTACAAACGTTTGCACAAAGTTAATATACCCTGACCTGTAAGGATAAGTATATAATTCTTTTGTTTCAATTATATATATGAACGAAACCTTTTTAACAAAAAAATGTATAATGAATTTGGAACAATGACTTAAAATTAAACCAAGTAAGTTTTTATTGTGTATTCTTATATTTCATTTCTATTTCAAACATAGCTATTCTCTCTTCTTTTTCTAATTGCAACAATTTGAACTCCTGTTCGGATTGAAACTTCTCTTGATCCCATTTTAATTTTTTCTCCTCCAGCTCTATTTTCAATGTCTCCAGCTTATGTCGTTTCTCATCTCTTTCCACTTCATTATCAAATTTTTTCTGCTCCAATTCTATTTTCTTATTGTTGAGCTGATTTCGTTCACTATGCAGACCACTGAGTTTTTGGATGGATGTTTTTGGAGCGCTTCTTTTGAGCTTTTCAGCAAATCTTGACTTTTCTTTTGGCATTGATGAAGATTTTGTTGTCAAATCGACTGTGATTTCGCCTGGTACAATAAGGGATTCTGTGACTGTCTCTGAAGAGGCAACTGTGATGCCTTGAGTTGATGTGTGTGGTTGTTCATTGGAGTCCATTGCATAGCTTTCACACAACGTCTCATTCAAAAAAGACTCTTCCGACTCGTCAACAGCATTATAATTTGTGGACTCATAAGCACGTACTTCCAAGGCTGACCTTTTTTCACCAAAAATTTCCTGAAGGCGATCGTAATGCGGACTCATCTTTAAGATTTTATCTGCATAATAAAAAAATTAGCTTAACACAATTCTTAACACTTCATAACTTAATTTTATCGCAAGATCTATAAGGACCTGTCAATATACACATGACCACATTACTTACCATGGACGGTTGCCAACCTGTCTTCACCCTCGACAAGACCAGCTCCTGTAGATTTACGCCACTCATTACATTTGGAAAATGATGTTTTTAAATTTCGCATCTTCCAGCGTACCATAGTCCAAGTGGCATCGATTCCAGTCTCATCAATTAGTTTGCGGTAATAAAGTTGCGCAGTGGGCTTCTGATAACAAAAAACATTTCCATTTATTGACATTTTTTCTAAGAATATATTTACAAAGAACATATATTTACCTCCAATTTTCCTGTTTGCAAGATATAATCAAGTATTTTACAAGTTTCTTCGTAGCTCCACTTTTTTACTTCTGTCAGATGTGTTCTTTTGACTTTCTTTGCGATAGATTGCATTTTAATTTATTTAAATAAAATTTGAAAAATTTTTTTAAAATTGAAAAATTCTGAGAAAAAATTCAGAGAAGAATTAAATTCAAACTGACAGAAAAAGTATTGAACACTTTAGCAACGTTTTTAACAATAGGGTCGAGCTTTTGCTAAAGTGTTAAGTTGCTAGGTCGTGACAAAGCATATATTTTGTTGTTGTGTTGCTAAAATTATTAACACTTTAGCAATCTAACACTGTTACAATACTACGTGTGAATACCACTAATACACTAAAGTTTCGGTGTTACCGCGATTTTCCGAACGCTTTCCACAAGAAGCAGTCGACATCGCTGCGGTGCCCGAACGCAAGTCATCTTTTGTCGGTGCAAATTGCTACCAAATCTAGCTGGAGTTTCAACATACTATGTTGCTATTTCTACCGTTTGTTCCCGTTGGACGCTCATAAAAGAAATCAGAGGTCAGTACCAAAGATCAAGGATTGTCTACCTTTTCACTGTTTATTTTGTTATCATATTCCGTGACAGATCTCTGGACGTTTTTGGCAATTGATTTCAGGCGTAACATTTCGTCGCGAGGGTCGTTTCTGATAAGTAGCTGCTCTTTGTAGCGCTACTTTGAAATAGCAATAATATCCTAGAACTCAGTTGGTTTTCCTGGACTCCTGAAGCAATGGGCATTTAATCTGAGGATAGTTTTTCATCCATAACTGCAGTGTGCTTTCTCCGACGTCCCAAGTCTTAACCCTGGCCATATGAAGTGTTTTGAGTTCATTCAATATCCAAGCCGTTGTCTGATGTAACTGAAACAGCGATGGATTTCTGGAATAGTTATCTCGTGCAGAGTTATTTTGATTAACACTCACTATTATTCTTATAAAGAAAACTTGTGACCATTTCTTGATCATAGGATTTGCTTAGTACTGAACTTTTATTGAAGAGCCTTTCATTAGATTAAGGGCTTCCAATAGCAATAAATATAACATAATTATTGCAAGTTTATATTTATGTTAGTTAAAGAAACAATTAAACAACGGGTAGATTTAGACCATTTCTGAAATTTATTGTTTCATATTCTTATCATTTTAAGAAAGGACTAGGTATTTTTCGGCTACTAATATTTTATAAAATCGTTAAAGATACAGATCATTAATAAACGAACAACTTTTCGTTGTATTTCGTTTGGAAAGAAATTTACCTGAAATAAGAGCTTTGTGCTCCATCGCTACCTGAGCGTTCAATCAAACGGAATGCAATAAATTTAAGTTTACAAAAAAATCTTACGAAAGTTCTAAAAGGTTGTTCATGTCAATTTCAAATACGAACAATACGACTTACGACATACGAAAACTTACAAAGTGGCATGAATCACCTTATTGATTTGCAAAGTTCAAAAATATTCGTATCTCAATGTTCATATGAAATATTTTTGACGTTTCGTAAGTTCTTACGAAATACGAGCTTACGAAGCAGATACGAAGAGACATGAAGCCATATCACCTTATTCCATATACCTTATTCATTTGTTTGCCATATCATATTATTCAGAAACATACAACATGATCGTATTTAACATAATATGTTCATGCAATATTCGTGTTCGATTTGCTTGTTTTGTATGTATTTTGTTCTCACACATGCCATCATCACCGGATCCAATCCCGGTGATGGAAAATTGGTTAATTGTAATGATATGCAATTTTTCCTTAAATTATTTGCTTGTATAAATTTTATAAAACAAAAACAAATAAGATTAGAGCTCGGTTTGGTTGAGAATTGACCCTGGGACAGGCGTGGATACAAGGGGGGGGGTAAAGGGGGTAATTACCCCCCCCCCAAGAACTTTAAAATACTTTTTTTTAATACTTTATTTGGAGAAAATAATTATGCCCACAGCTTAAGGGTACTTTTATGTATACATAAGCGATTCTGAAGGCGTGTTTTGAAAGAATACTAAAAAAAAAATGGTCAGAGACATTGTTAAACTCTAGTTTTTTTATTGATTTCAACAATTATTAAAGTATATAAAAAAAATTTTGTTTATTTTTGTTTTGTGACGTCATTTGCGTGTAGATGACGTTTTTATGAAGCGATGCGAGAAGAGTATGACCATTTTGCTTGTAACCTTGTAACCTTTGCTTGTATGACAAACCAAAATATAATTATATGTAAAGCAAACACCTACGTCAAGGTAGTAACTTCGCTTTTTTTTTTAAATGAGCTTGAAAATAAAGTAACAGATCGTTATGTTCTCAAATTTACAGCCATTTTTTAAACAATCAATTTAAAGACGCGTTATTTTCTTACAAATAAAAAACTTGAAGTCACTACCTCAGCGTAAGTTTTTGCTTTATAATAATTATATTTTTCCAAAATATTAACAATTAGTTTAAAAATGCCCTTTTTATGAAATAATTGAGCAAGTAACAAGTAATAATTGAGCAATGCAGACAAGAGTTGCCACTTAAAATATTTTATTCTTCTAAATTTTTATTGAAAACCTGCCAAACTTTTTTGCAACCTATGTGCCAACGAATTTTACCATAAATAGACGGTGCACATAACCGTCCGTCTGAGACCACCATAAAGAACGTAATTACCAAATTTCGGTCTACATTCACTCTTTTGGATTCCAAGCCACCGAGAAGAATGAGAAGAGTGCGTACAGAAAAAAATATTGCTGTCGTTGAGGCCAGTGTCGAAGAAAACGTTAATTTATCGATTTGTCTCTGAAAATGAGGAAGGACGACGCGTTACCGTGAATAGAAATCGATACAGAACCATGATCAATGAATTTTTGTTGCCTAATCTTCAAGATATGGATGTTGAAATACGCCCTCAAAGACTTTTGGGTCGCAGAGCGGACCTCCAGAATGCCCTTTGTGCAAAATAGTCGTGGTGGCCATATGCACGAAATTATATTTAAATGTTAACTGCTAAGAAATTATCTACCAAATAAAAATTTTTTTGGCTATTTCATAATTTGGCATGTGTTTTATTTTAATTTCAAATCAGCAAGCTCTTAAAAAAACACCCTTTATAACAGAGTTGTTTTGAAGTGAATTAATGTTAGGTTAAAGTTGCTAAAATTGTATCAACTGCGCAAATAATTTGTTGCATACAATTATTGTTGTTTAAGTAAATTCTAAATTGTTTGGAATTCTGAAATTTTTCAATCCTACCTTAACTTCATCTTTATATAAATAGGCGTAGGGAAAACGGTTAAGAACCATTTTCTCCCGTGTTTTTCAACCGATTTTGATAATTCTGTTTTTAAATGAATTAGAGTGCGGAGAAGGAGTGCACCGACTATTTTATACAACTATAAATAAACAAACAAAAATTGGTCGATTTGCGACCCCAGGGCGGTACTAGTAATTATAATTGTAACAAACCAACCAAATTACGACAACCGACTTTCACGAAATAAAACTGCCACTTTTATTCCACATTTAGTAAGGAACTAATTCAAATTCAATTATTTCATGAACTTAAAATTTGGCAGTGTAAATAGGAGAGCGACACTAATGTTAATGATATTAACGGCGTATTTACTCTTTGTAATAATGACATTTTTCTTCTAATTTCTATACCGTTTGCTATCTTTGCCACGCTTCCTATCAGTGTAGAAACAGCTGAGCGAAGTTTTTCTATACTGCGACGATTAAAAATAGGTTCCGTTCGAATTGAGAACGATTGAATGGACTCGCATTATTGCATATACTTAGAGACATTTAAATAAATATTAACGAAGTTATTGATAATTTTGTGATGATTTTGTCATATGATTTTGTCAGTAACAAAATTAAGATTTATGAAAGATGCAGAGATCTTGATAAACAATCCCGAATGAATTTTGGCTGCTGATATCAAATATGGACTCTATTTTTCTCCATCAGTTCGAGTTTTTGGCAAAAACATGATAATCAGTTTTTTTTCTGATAATATTGCTATATCTATTATATTGATCTACCGATTTGTTTTACTATGACTGATTTCAACGAAGAAATACTAGACCTTTCAATTTTTGCACATTCAATAACAATATATTCGACAGTTTCGAAGATATCGACGTTCAAAGACGAAAAAATTTCACAATTTTACGTGGGCTGCTCTTGTTAAATTTAGAGTTTTTATTTACTTTTCGCTGAGATATTATTCCAGAAAAAGGGAGAAATAAATAAATACGGAAATGTACGTGCATGTGTCTGGGAAAAATGGTTCTTAAACAATTCAATAATTTCAATTCAAAAAAGTACAATTTATCTATTTGTAAAAAGGCAAAATTTTCTCAAATCGAAAATGTGTGTCTTTGATAATTTACCCCCCCAAGATTTTTCCCAGATCCGCCCCTGCCCTGGGATATTCAAATCAAATTAAAAGCGGTTTAAATGCCGGAGAATAAGATGCCATTCTAAAATTCAAACAATTTTTTTAAGCCACTGTCTTGAGAAACTTGTCCTTTACAACTTAGCATCACACTCATTTTCGAGATATCGTTAGATAATTCATAGTTTCCGAGTTAGTCGACACACATCGCCGCAAGCGCACTTTGTGCTGTTTCTCTAAAGTTTAGAGTCTAAACCAGTGGTCATCAACGCGCTGATCAAACAACAACAAAGAGAGCTTTCCGAGTGCAGAGCTTTACACTGAAACAAGAAGTTTTCAAAAGCTCTCGCATCATTTGGTTTAAGCAAATATTGTCGCGTGTTCGATTAACATTCTAAAGTTGTGTTTTTAACTTCGTGCTTGTTTGTTGCTATAAAAATAGCAAATTAAATAATAGTATAGATGTTAAAACATAGAAAAAAGCAAAATAGATAAAAGTTATGGTAAAAGTTAATGAATACAATGCAGAGCCATAACTGTTATAAGAAATATCTTTAAAAATTGGACCATAACTGTTATATTGTAAAAAAAAATTATTTATCAATAATAACTATTATTTTTAAAAAAAAATAATTTTTCTCTGAAATAAGAGTTATGAATGAAGAAAATATTTTTTCGTTGCTGATAACGTTTATTTTCAATTTTTATTTTTTTACGTTGCCTCATAACTGTTATAGACGAGAAAAAATTTTTACGTTGCTCATAATTTGTATGAAATAAAAAATCTTTGTTACTTTTTTACGGCAACATGTGTAAGATTATCAATTGTAATTTTATTTTCTTGCTCTCAGTAAGAGAATAAGGACTTTTTACAAAATAAGGCATTAATAAAAAAATGCAGTTGTGAATGCAACGTAAGTGTATTCTTAAATCGTATTTTTGGGCAACAGCAGTACAAGTGATTTTTCGGAAAAAAATTAGTTACATTAATATGAGAACGCAAAGAAGAAATTGATATTTCATTAAATATTTCATTCAAAATCATTCATTTCAGTAATTTCACATGTCATTTCAGCGAGTAACCGCGGATTTCACAATTTTGTATAAACGTATTTAAATTGTTTGTTAGAGAAAGAGAAGTACAATTGCACTTGGACTAGACTCCTGAATATCATAAACTTTTTGTTTAGGTGAACAGTAGTATAATTTCAGTTGCTGTACTTCTTTTTCTGATTTTTCTTAACCATAGAAGTAAAATATTCAAATTTTGTATAAAACTTAATGACACGAAGAACCAACTACTCAATTTAAGAAAAAACTAAAATACAGTAAAAAACAAGCAACTAAAAACGATGCAAATGGAAGATTTTTATTGGATAGTGACAATAAGGGCGGTGCCATGCCCCCTTTCCAAAGATTGCTGAAATTTATCAGTCGAAGGACACGACTCAATAGTTAGTTCTAGGTCAGTTATAGGTCAAAACTTGTGTTTACCGAAAATTTGTGTTCTTAAAAAATGCAACGCCACTAGCGGGTAGGAGGGTGAAAACAAACTTTACCTCATACCTACCAAATATATAAAAAAATTTCGGCTACAAACACCGTGACGCGAAATTTTTTTATATTAGAAATAACGTAAAAATTTATTTCTCTACAATAACTCTTACCAGGCAACGTAAAAAAAATTTTTTTGAAAATAAAAGTTATGAGCAACGTAAAAAATTTTTTCTCGTTTATAACTGTTATGAGGCAACGTAAAAAATATAAATTAAAAATAACTGTTATGAAGCAACGTATAAAATATTTTTCAAAATATCGACAACTGTTTCAATCTAAAAAAAATAAATAACTGTTATTTTGGGTCTCTGATATAATGTTTTAAGAAGTTCGACGAAAAAAGCATATCCACATTGTGGTTCACTGTAAAAATTGTCAGCAAATAAAAATTGTAAAAACCATCTTTTCTGAAACATTGTAAAATATTTGTATTCATCAACAAACCAGCGAGCGGCAACCTCACCGCATGAACGCTCAAAACAGACTGACTCAAAATTTAAGGCACAGCAGAAAAAACAAACTTTTACGTAGTGTACGTTGACAGAGAGCCGAATGCTACTTCGTGATCAAAAGCTCAAAAACACACGACGCCCGCGGGCTTTGAGAAAACATAAGTTGATGACCACTGGTCTAAACGGTTAAGCTTAGAGTATATTTTCTTAAGCTTATAATTTGAAAATTTACAGAAGTTTTATAAAATTTATTTTGAATGAAAAGTAAGCAGTGTTCTTAAACGTGTTTGTTGATGTAATAAAGCAGTTATTAAAAAATAGCAGTTATTTTAGTGATTTATGGAATTGAGGACGAAAAAACTTTTTGAATGAACCTACCCAGCAAAATTTTTCGTATTGTCTTGATTTGCATTCGATTATAAAACGCATTACATAAATGTTGGTGACCAATAATTCATTATATTGTGTATTACTCGTAATGCAGTTAGTAATGTCAGCCCTTTTTGCTTTTGAAATGATTGTTCTGTTTTTTAGATAATTGAAATTTTTTGTTTCCTTTTATTTTTGCTTCAAAAGTGTCAAATTTTTATAATTTTGAATATGAAATAAATGCGAGATTTATGAATTAAATGCAGAAAAATGTGTTAAAGGTAAATATATTACATTAATTAATTAACTGATACATATATCTATTAAATAAAAGCATTTTTCTCATTTTAAAGAAGAAATTTTCTAACCCTTATTTTTCAATATTTGAATCGCTTTTCTAATTTGTGCAGAGAAACATAATATTCAATAACATCTTAGTTGTTAATAAATAAGTGATTATTGAGAAGAAGTTAATCATCAAGTTTAATAAGTGCTTACATAAGTACTCCCATGTCAAGCGGAAGCTTCATCAATTACCTCCAATGACATGCCTGTATTAAAATAATGGGTTCCGTAAGCGAGAGGGTAAGCGATGAATGAAATTTTCTGGATTACTTTTGCGATTATATGTAAGCGAAGATTTTGCTGGATAATGACGTGATAGTAACGGATTTAAGGAAAGTTATTGCTTTTAAAATTAAGAAATTACATATAAATAATTAATACTTGTTATATTATTATGTTCTGTTAACTTTAAATATCCTCCAAGAACATTTTGAGCCAATTACGTGACAAACAATTACCTTCCACATCCTTAATATGTTCATTTGTTTATCACTGATTTCCTTTAAATTTATCAAAAAGAAAGTTTTTTAAGTATACTTACTTGTTGTCTTTTTGAAAACGTGGCAACAAAATCAAGTCAGTTCGCTAGTTTGTATTGTACAACATATTTTATTTCTTATTTTAAATTTTTAATGTTTGTTTTAAAACAATAGAGAATTCCGGAAAATCGTTTACGGAATAAACTTTAAAAATTCTTCAACGTTACCTAATTCCTTTATACACAAGGTTCTAATTAAAAAAAAAAACAAAAAAAAAAAATTGGCCATTTCAACCCTTGAAGGACTTTGACCGAGCTCTTATGATCAATTGTGTTGTGTGTGTTATTAAATGTTTGCACACAATTGACCGAGAACTGGACCTACATGTTGTACGCCAAATCCACACGACTAAAGTTCATGTTCTCAAGAAGCTTTACATGGCATTATTTACTCTCTGAAGTTTGCCATCATCTGCAGAGAGGTGGTGACAGATCAGAAAATTTATTTTATTGAAAAAACTTAACCGCGAATGGAAATCGATCTCGCGCTCATGCCACGGTCACCACAAATACATTCTTGTTGATTAAGTTTCTTCTTTATTTAGAACAAAAGATTTGTTAAAAGCCATTGGCCAATGTTGCTATAACATAAAAATTAGCATTTTGAAATAATTTCATCTTGCTGTAAAACAAACGAAACGTGTATTTCACGAGGACTTCGTTCAAAAGCCATAATCATCGTTTTTGCTCTATGTAAAACGTATATCGTTGACATTTCAGAACAGCTTATTCAGTTACGAACGAAGACGTAACAGCATACTATGGATCTGTTGTTATAATTCTTAAATTAAATTAATGTTAGGCTAAGTAAATATTATATTATATTGTACTATAAAAGAGCTAGCTCTTACTGTACTTATGATTTCTTAATTAAATTAAAATTAAATTAAATTAAATTAAATAAAATTACCACATTTTCTGGCCAAAACCCACATTTTAAAGTTCTCGAAAAGACAACTCTTATACTTTTTTTACAATGTACACACACGAAATATCACCTATTAATACTTGTTTTTGTATTTAAACGGTAAATCCATAAACTGCTTGCTATTGATCGTTGGAGTGATGATTGATATTTAGTCTGTGTTTTCTAAGTAGCAGGTGTGCATTTGAATTGAAAGCAAATATTTTTTATATATATTTACAAGTTGAAAACTCAACCCATGGCAAAATGTATTAACTATTAACTGTAATTAAAAAAAGTGCATTAAAAAATATTAGTTAATTGCAACAGATTTAAAAAAAAAATTGATATCTTTAACTTCGTTAAAATGTGAGGGTGAAATACTAGAAATGCATTTATGAAAGCATTTAAAAAAAGTTGCACGACACTGCACTAAAAAAATTAAACATTTCCTGTTAAAGGCATTGATTCTTAACGGGAATTTATTTATTTCATCTGATCTGATTTATTTTTAGAGGAAAGGATGATCGATTAAAATATGGAATCAGTCCACTACATTGTTGATTAAGATTTTTTGAATCCGTTGAACACGCTGGATATAGGCAAAATCTTCAAAAATGGCAAATAAGCGGTGAGCGTGATAAAAATTCCTGTTGTAAATGAAGAATCGTATACATATTAATAGGGTTGACTTAATATTTCATTTCAAAGTCATACTTATCTGTTATCTTGTAAATTTCCACTAAATTTGGAAAAATTTGAGCAATATTGTTTCAATGAAACCGACATAATTATTGAAAAATATCAGAGGCTTCCAAAGACTACCTCTGTTCACAAAATATTGGTTAATTAAAGACAAATGGAAAATACTGTGCTTCCCAGTGTGAGTTTTTGGTAAAGATAATGCGGAATCGAGGCACAAATTGTGAAAAGCGGATCGGCTTAATCACTCTAAGAAAACAAGTCGAGTAGATAATTTGACAGATATGTTAGTATCAAGTTATACTTATTCAGTTGTTATATACAAACACTGTTATGTTATGTTCGAATAAGCAGAAAGTAATGAATTAGCATTAATGGATGATTTATATTTTTTTTCATGTTATCATCGTTTACTATTTTCTTTTTACAATGCTGTTTTTTAAATAAATTTGTTGAGTTAATTTATCTTATCTAGAATACCTTAGTTATTTAGAGTTCGTATTAATAAACATACAATTCTAATATTACTAAATTCGTTTAAAATTGTTAAATAATATTTAAAAAGTTAAATTTTCTGCCATATTATGCCACAAATTTCAACAAAAACGTAGTTTGTTACCTTTTTGGGGTTTTGACCAAAAAAAAGTAGTAATTTTAACCATAGTGCAGCAGTACAAACTTGGCTTGCTGGAAGAAAATTAAGCGAAGCGGAACGTCAAAAAACGGCGATAAACAAATAGTCATCGTCTCCAAAATTTTTATAATGGAAGTTGCTGTCAAGAAAAAGTAAATACAAATTCATAAGCAGGGGAATTGCATTGTTATGTGTGGGACATTTATACGATATTTTTTTAACATACGGCGAACTAAATGGGGAGTAAAACCTATGAAACGCAGTGAATTCATGCAATTAAATTACTCACCATAAGCCATGCTGAAATGGTTTGTTCAAACTAACGAAACTAAACAAACTTAATAATTCACCATAAGCCTTGGCGAAGTTGAGTTGTTTTAGCCATGTCCGTCTGTCTGTCTGTGGACACGATTACAGCCGTAATTTTGAAGCAATCGTGCTGAAATTCGATATTTAAACTTTTATTTTAAAAACTGAGATCAAATTCAAGAATAGGCTTAATCGGATGAAAACCACGCCTACCTCCTATACAACCCCAATGATTGAAACTCCATAAAGAAGCGAATATTTAAGCTACAAAACCTAAATTCGGTATTTGTGTAGTCTATCACAAAACTCAGGTGTGTTAGAAAAATGGCCGTCATCCATCCACTAATACGCCCACCTACCATGCAACCCTAATATTGAAACCGATATATAGAGGCTTATTTCGAAGCTATAAAAATTAAACTAGGTCGTAGCAATCGCTTAGCAAGTACCTAAGCTGGCCACATAAATAGGTACGTTGAAGATACAAATTAGTTCGGTCGCTTGCTTTAAAAAATTTTTTCTTAAATCTGTAAAAAAAGAGATATTATCTCTTTCGAGTATCTTAAACGAAAAAATTAAAATTTTTTAATTTATTCTAGTTTTCTTCCATTTTTATGTTCCAAAGTCACGTGTGAGGTCATTAATATATATAAAACAAACATTACTTTATATAAACCTCTAAAACGGCAAACAGTTTAAAATAACAAAAAAAAAACTAAAATTCACTTTTTGAGATAAAGCCAAATTAAAGTTTTTCAGAAAGTTGGCAACTCTAGCATAAAAATTCCAAAAATATTTAATTGTTTGAAATCGCTTCTCTGTAGTTTTCTCTATGATATGGTAACATAATTTACAAAAATAAGGTAACATAAGATGGAGATATGATTTATTAGAAATGATTTAATTTTTTTTAATTTTTAAGATTGTTCCTTTTATAAAAAAAATGGTATCTCCATAATATTTTACAAAAGTATGGCGATAAAAAAACAAATAACTGATATTCTTATAAGTAGAAAAGGAACCTACTAAGAGAATGTGATTAATTTTTGGAAAAAATTTGCCATATATTTTTTTGGTGCAATGAATATGATAATTCAAAACGAAAATAATAATATTTAACAATTTCATTATTTCTCAGAAAGACTAACACATCTATAATTTTTTTCTTACTAAATCTAAAAAATAATTATTTAATTTATTTACTTTTGAACACCGAAAGCTTTCGAAATATGCTAAAAAGAAATATTTAAGTGAATACTCAAATCCAAAGATGTTGTGTAAAAACAATTAAAGGCAATAAAAATCCAATTGGATTATTTCGGTTTTTTCACACAATAAAAAAAAAAAAACAGCGAACGTTCGTTTTTAATCACTTATTCAAAATGAGCGTTTGAATTAAAAATTCAGGAACTTTGTTCACGACCGGCACTTAATTATCTGAATGTTTCTTGCAGATTGATTTCTTTACTTTTCTTTCTTATTTCTTATTGTTTTCATTTCTCCACGATAACGCAAAAACGAAAACATGTAGAACAGCAACAACGCAAACCGAACCGATGACGCACGCACAACAAAAAAAATCACTGACGCTGCTAGTAATTTTTTTCTGAACGGACATTCTATTTAAATCTTAATTTTCAATGAACGGTTGAAACGAACATTCGTTGATTTTTGAAGTTGTGTGTAAAATTTCTCTTTTATCTTTCGATCAGACATACACAACGAAATCAACAGAATTTTTTCTGTTTCGTTGAGGCAGAAAAATAAATTATCAAGATTATTTCGTTTTTTAAATAACGTTAAAAATTTATCAAATCAAATTTCATTTCGTTGAAAAACGAAAAATTTTCTATTATTTTCTCCTATGCTAAAGCTGGTATGACACTTGCTTTTTTCGCATTTTAAAGATCTTAAAAAAAGCAGCGGGTAAAAGGGAAGAATTAACGTGCATGCCTGCGTTCGATGTAAACGAAATAAATCTGCTATTAAATAAGTTTAAGAATCATTTAAGAAAATTATTATTAAATATATTTAATGGATTGCTGATGAAAACAAATTAATAGTAAATTTCTTTTCAAATACTCTGCGACAATTACGCGCTCATTGTTCCTTGCCCACTTAAAATTGTTTAATGTTTTGTAGTTGTAACAGTAAAGAACAAAACTTCATTAACATGTGCAAGATTCCTTAGCAGCAAATTATTAGCAGCGCTGAGCTGCAATTTATGGAATTACAAATGTCTGTCAAACAACAACAAATGTTGTTTATGAAAGAAAATAAGCCTAAAATAAGAATTAAAACTGCAAATTTATTTTATTTAACAGGGTTCACCTACATATGCAAATATAAACAGATTTCATGTTTTGTGTTTTAATTTCTAACTACACTCAGAAAAAAGCTTATCGGAATATGATAAAATAGGCATCATATTTAGAGAAAAATGGTATAAACTTTGCTCCAGAGAATACTATTCTCTAATTTCGATACTAAAAATTCTCTAAAAATGGTAAAAAGCTTCCATGAAAAAGAAAAATATATCGTTTTTTGAGAAAAAGCTTTTTATTTTTGAGAAAAAATTTGTTTTTATTGAAGAAAATACTTCTCATAGTGAATTTTTTATCAAAATATAAGAAAAGTTTTTCATTTTCAATAAATTATTCTCTATAAATGAAACATTTTTTTGCGAGAAAAATACTTATCATTATAAGAGACATTGAAAGATTTCCATTTCCTAAAAGTAAAGAAATATTTCTTTGAAAATGTGAAAATTTATTCTAATATAAGAAAATTTTATTTGAAAAAGAGAAAATTTCTATATCGAAAATAGAGAAATTTTTTACCGGAGCAAGGTATGTGTTTTTTTCTCAGTGTATTTTCTTTCATTAATAAAATTCGTACTCTTATTTTTTACTATTTTACTATTTATTGATAAAAAACTGTTGCAGCGAAAAGCATTCGCCGCAAGATTTTTGCTGTCGTTTCATGTCGTTCGGTTTTTTCATTGACTGATACATACATACACAAGCATGTTAGAAGAAAACTATTTCAGCGAATAACAACAACAAAACTCACGGAAATATTCTTTTCAATTAACTTTTAAACTAAATGGAATTTGAAAAAACTTCCTAAGAAAACAACCTTCGTTAGGAAGCGTAGAACAGTACAGTAAAAGAAATTTTAAGATCGGTCAATCCGTTCGAGAGTTTAAGGTCTCTAAACAGCTTCAAACAACCTGTTCCATGGGAGCTTCGCTCGCTTCGCTCGCTCGCTCCAATTAAATATTTATTATTTTTATACTAAAATTAAGACATGAGAGAAAAATGGCCGTAATCCACCCACGAATACGCCCACCTCCCATACAACCCCAAAAATGAAAACTATATAAATAGGCTTCTGTTGAACCTACAAAAGTAATGTTAGATATGTATTCTTTTTATAATAAAATTAAGATGTGTAAGAAAAATGGGCGTCATCCACCGATGAACACGCCCATCTCCCAGGCAGCCAATAATATTGGAAACTATAAATAGGCTAATATTTAAGCTACAGACCTGAAATTAGGCATTTTTGTATATTATATCAAAATTGAGACGTGTTAGAAGAATTGGCATCAACCACTCAAGAACACGCCCACCTCCCATACAACCCCTAATTGAAAATTTTATAAAAAGGCTTGTCTTTACTTTGCAGGAAAGCAATTTGATATGAATGTATTTTAGGCGTCATCAAAATAGTACAATTTTTTGAAAACTCTTATAGAAAGAGCTGAAATTTAAGATTTTGTACCATTGTGAATCGCCCGTGGGGGTATTTTAACTTCGGCCAAGTCGAAGATATACCTTACTAGTTTTTTTAAATGTTCTATAGCAAAATTAGTGTCTTCTATTTTTTTCCCCTTTTATCACCACCATTTTTGGATAAAGGTTTTTACAATAAATAAAAACTAGTGGTATGGTATGATGGATTTTTAAAAATCTTCTCATATGTCGTATTGACAACACAACCTCAGAATTATTAAAAATTTGTAGTTTGTTATTGGCTATACCGGCACACAATGCTGTAGCCGAGAGAGTTTTTAGCCTGATGAATGCTCAGTGGACTAACGATTGGCATAGACTGTTACCTGAATCAGTTAAAAATTTAGTTTTGGTTAAATTTAACATGTGATCAATTTTGGTTGTTTTCCGATGAGTATTTAAGGTAGCATGGAGCTCCACAATATGGTAACCCTTCTTTTGGATATTAAATCTAGCACTTTGACACGGAGTAAGGGTGTAGGACTTCCTGGAACACCGATCGGTGTAAAAATTCCATACAAATTTTTCTGTGTGTACAATTCTGTTATTTAGGTGACTGTTGCACAGTGTTACTTACTTAATTACTAACCTGACGCTAAAGGTCAGGTTATCCAATGCTTGGTGCAACGGAGATGCAGTCTTTCACGTCTGCGTTAAACGGTTAAACGGCTGGCTACCGAATCAAATAATTTTTGTCGTTGGAGCGTTGTCGTTCATTCTCTCGACATAACCTAGCCAGTGAAGCCGTTCAATTTTACGCTTGATTAATTGACGAAGGATTTTTCTCTCAAACGCTCCCAAAGTCCTTTCATCAGTGCTGCTCAACGTCCAGGTTTGTCATGCGTAAAGTAGGATTGGCATGATAATTGACTTATAGAGCGTCAGATTTGTTCGTTGAAAGAGAGAGCTCTGCTTATCAATTGCCTACTGAACCCAAATTAACAACTGTTGGCAAGAGTTATCCTTCACTTAATCTCAATACTGATATCATTTGAGGAATTTATGCTGAATCCTTAACAACCTCAAAGAAGGTGTTGTGACGTGATTTTCAAGACGTTGAAACAAGATACTTCGTTTTATCTGCATTCACTGCAACACTCATTCGACTATATTGAAATCGCTAAAAATTCAAATCGAAAAGAAACGATTCAAATCGATGTTGAATAGAGCGACAAAAAGCTTTTGGTTTCAGTTTTTTTATATAATCCATTCATTAAACTCATTCCCCTCCAGTTCGACTCACCAGTGACGAATGAGTGAGTTCACTAGCTATCGGTAATCACCACTGGTTACCCATCAGATTACCTGCAATGCAATTCACTCATAAATTTAACACGGGGATGTCATTGCCGGTAATGATTCCATTACTCTCTGCATTACCGTTCACTAGCTGTTTCATAAGGTACACTCATTATTCCTTTTGTTATACAGTTTATGTGGAAGAAAAAACAAACGAAATAAATGTATTTGCATTACCTGCTACATTACCTCGGGTACTAGAATTCACTAGCTACTATTCATGCATGATATCATGACCATTAAAAGACTAATTGTGATTGCCAGTACTGGAGGGTCGCCTCAACTTCCCAGACGACAATGTGTGACAAAAAGTAAACAGACATTTGCAATCGGGAACTTTTCATTGCTATATAAAACATTTGGTTTGCTTAAATTTTAAATGGCGTTTTTGTTTTTACCAAACAAAAATGTCACCTTTTCATTGCCCTTGACTTTTTTCGTGTTCAATTCTAAAATAAGTGCAAACGGGTTAGTAAATTCTGTGTTCGTTTCTAAAAATGTCACTCAGAAAAGGCACTTTTTCTTTCCAGCAAAACTTTGTACGGGGAGATTGTTGCCCTCAATATCAACTATTATTAAAATGACAATATTATGAAATGCGTGCATTAGACAAGGATAGATACATTCTTTTATTATGTGTTGATGTTTTCTGACTTGTCAAAAACTTGCATTTTACAGGGTTGCGGGCAACATTGAAAGCATTTTGAACCACGAAAAGGTGCAACATTTTTTGGTAAAAACGAGAACGCCATAAGTTACCTCTTAGATAGGCTTTAGTTGTTAATCCGGTGAGGTGCAATAGCGCCTTGTGAAATTACACCTTAAAGGCCTTATTTCTCAACTCAAAGTGAAATTCAAAATTTATTTCAAAAAAGGCTTTATTGCACTTTCAATTGTGAAATAAGGCCTTTAAGGTGTAGTTTCACAAAAAAAAAAAAGAAAAGACATTTACATGATGCCGTGATTTAATAATTTTCCCTTTTACAAGATGTTTAGTCCTTCATGTCAACATTTTGTAAAAGGGAAAATTAGTAAATTTTCACTATAGTTTTCTCTATAGTGAAAAACTATTAATTAATGTACCTTTTTAATCCACTGCCTCTCGAAATATGCTATGAATGGTTAAAAAATACTATTAAAATTATTACTCATAGCCTGATTTTTCAGATTTTGATATCCAATAAGTATATCGTTTGGTTTTAATAGCGGTAATGTTAATAGCGGTCAAAAAGGCTTTATTGCACAATTGGGTAAATTTTAATAAAGGCCTTATTTCACTTTGAGTTGAGAAATAAGGCCTTTATTTCAAAAAAGGCTTTATTACACTTTCAATTGTGAAATAAGGCCTTTAAGGTGTAATTTCACAAGGCGCTATTGCACCCCACCTGTTAAATCCAATTTCACCTACAATTACAACATAATAACATAGCAACAAATTTTAATTGAGCGACAATAATTCTTTATAAAGGTACACTTTGAGTATTTGATATTTCATATTTAGACAACATTACTAATATTTATATATATCGGTATAGTTCTCACTTGCTTCAAAGGCAGTGACTAAACTATAAATTTTTATCATTTCTTTGTTCTTTCAGAAACACTTAAAGTGAAATCAGAACATATCGACCCCTTTGCGCGAAATTATCGTATGTGCCATTTTTTCGAAATTGACTTTTTGATGCAAATTTGTTCTACATCTTATAACGCATCACCCTGCAAAATATTGTAGCTGAAATCCCTATAGGTTCTCCAAAAGCACATGCTAAATTTGGTTTTGATATTGCAAACTAAAGAACAGAAAAGTAGAAAAAACGCTATCCTGTAAAATTTGCTTTTTGTCACATACGATCATTTCGCGCAAAGGGGTCGATATGACAGATTATCGATTGAATTAAACAGAGTTCTATTCATAATCGTACAGAAACATTGTGAGTAACTGCGATCGTAATGCGGTACAGAAAAAAGGTACAGGTGTGAAATCACACTGAGAAGGACCAATCAGTTGGTTGAAGATGGGCTTCATTCTTGCGCATTGTAAACTCGAATGTCCTCATATGCGATATTAAGAAGCTTTTTCGACGGCAGTGGGCGCATATGGTGGGGTCTCCTTTCTTGTAGATTGAGCAGAGCATATTAAGGTTCCATTCGTCTGAAATACATTCTTCTGACCATATTCTGCACAGAAGATTGTGAATGTATTTAAAGAAAGCTTCGCCTCCGTTCTTAAACAGCTCAGACCATCGGCTCCTGTGGCTTTGTTGTTTTAAAGTCGAGCTCTTTGAAGACCTCGTTATAGTTGGGCAGTGGAATTTCAATGCTTGGTCATCACTAATTGGAGTTTCCTGGACATCATCTCTTTTGGTGGGATTCTTGTCAACGGTGCCATTTGTAAGACATCAGTGCTCTCTGGAGATATTTAAATAGATCTCCCGTACACTACAAGAGTGAAAGAATTGAATTTTCACAAGAATTGTGAGAATTTAACTCTGACTACCACGCTTCTTTGGCTCGCTCACCACCAGTGTGGCCATTTTAGCCTTTTCGAGACTAGATTTAGCCTTTTTATTTGCGGTTTAGCCTCGAAATTTACGATTTAGCTTCGTGATTTTTTAGCCTTTTTTACTTTGAAAACAGCCTTTTTTAAGATTTATTAACAATTAAAAAAATTGCCGATTAAATGCAACACTGTACACCGCCTATCCGGTGTGATATGACAAACTTATCCGATCGGTGTAAAATAAGAAAGGCATAGAAGAAAAACAACATGGAAATCACGTTAGCATTGACAAACAAATTGAAAATTGAAATTCCACAAGACTGAAAATAAAAGTCGAGAATTACAAGTCATGTTCGTGAAAACAGTTCTGGCCAAAATTGACATTAAAGTAATAAAATAAAAAAAAACGGTTTAAATAGAACTAAATTCAATCCAAATTTCGAGCATGAATGCCATTATATTTGGTATAACATTATTTTTAGCATTTTGAATAAATAAATTTAAATTCTTAAAACACATATTTCCTAAAAGTAAAAAATTACACTTTCGGTGTTGAAAAAATCATAATTTTGCGTATTCTAAATAAACACCTGATAGGGTTTGACACAAACATCCTTCGGATATTTAGTTATTAGCACCGATCGGTGTGAGAAATGTCCCCTTTCGGATATAAAATTCTAACATTTTGACACCGTGTTTTTTTTTAACACCGAACGGTGTAGGACTCCCTGGAACACCGTTCGGTGTAAAAATTCTATACAAATTTTTTAGTGCGTAGTCATGAAAATAAGCATCTGGCAGCAACTCTGGGCCCTTAAGAGCTCTCTCGTTTCACATGTAGATAAATGTTAGATTGATTTTTTTTTTATTGAAATTTCTCATAACGTTGTTAAGCCAAATATATTTTCTCATTTTGCAAATGAAAAGTTCAAATATTCCGCAGACGAAGTTACCTCGATTGAGCTTCAATGGTAAAAACTATTGACACGTAATTGGTCAAGCCTGTCCTCTAAAATTGAGTTTTGGGTAGAAGTAAAGCACTTTAAAAACTCGTTGCCTGAAAATCCTTTTTCTGAGCTCGTCAATTTGGTTTTCAGTTTCTTAGATTTACCACTTAGTAACGCTGTGGTTGAAACAATTTTTAGTGCAATGAAAATTGTAAAAACTAAGCAAAGAAATAGATTTAAAATTAAAATGCCTAACTCGTTGCTTAATATTCGATGTTCACTGAAAAGATTACAAAAATTTTGTCATGACTTTGAGGTAACTGATGATCTCATACGTCTGTTAGATTCACGTAGTGCTTATGCAAGCTGTAGTTCCTTCGATTTATCTGATGAAGAGGGAATAATTATATCTGAGATATAAACCATCTTGAAATAATATAAGTTCCTAGCACGACAGTGATAAATTTTTCAAACCTTCAATTTCATTTAAAATTTCTCCCGAGAATTGGAAAAAGGAGATTCCCATTTTTTAGGCTCAAGAAATTTTGGAAAATTTTAAAGAAATTTGTTCATCAACCGTGAATATTCATGAGTGTTTTAAGTTAAACTTTTAATATAACATGTGATGTCTGTATCCTGCTTTCTTAAACATGAGAACTCTCTTTTACAATTCCCATGAGCAAATTATTCTTAATAGGACTCAATAGGACATCAATATACATCAATTCAATATACATATTATTTTCATTTATATTTAAATGATTGTTTATGCGAAATGTCGAATCCAGTTTAGATCGAGTTCCTTCCTAGATGGCAACCCTTAGAGCCGAATTGGCATCCACAATTTATCTGCCGCTCTTGTAGTTGTAAGATTTTATTTGTATGTATTCTAAGTAAGGTCAATTGGATTGTGTTTTAGACTAAAACGCTCACTTTTTGTTAAACCACAACCACGGTAAGATCAAAACTCTCACAATAAAGAAATATTTCCAAATATTTATCCTTCCTTCTTTTTATTTTCCATTTCCACGGAGCTACAAGTATTTCAACATATCCTATTCAAAGTTTGCAGCTCAAACCATTTCTTAAACAGACAATGATGAAAGGAAAATTAATGCAATGAAAAGTTAGTTTATTTAATGAAAAGTAAGTCATTCTGAATTAAAAAGGCTGGTATTATTTTGCTTTATAAATATATACCATATGATTTTTGCTTTTTACAAATTTGTACCTTTGATACTGATGTACCTATATTAAAAATGAATGTTATGTTAATACGAAAATAAAACTTGAAGTTGTATGAAAAATCTGCTTCAGCTTCTTTTTTTTCCAGGTCGTGGCCACACTGCTCACCACACACTAAGCACTAGCCACGTCCGCCATAATTCTGGAAATGCAAGAGTTTATTCCTTCCTTAGCATTAGGAACAGCGATTATTTGACATTGCATTCATTTCATACATTTCTTGACTTTAGGGAATATTTTTCCATACAAGTATAATAGAAATAAACTCGATATTAAATTTCGAGTTTATTGCAGTAATTTACCAGCTTAAAAAAGGATTCATTTAAAATGCGGTCAATCAAAAATGTGTCAACAGTAATGTTTATTTTTTGCTAGTACATTCAGCAATGTTCAGTGGGTGGACGATTAACATGTCAATAAATTTGCTATTCTGGATTTTCAAATTTTTCTGCAAACATATGACAGCTAAACCAAACGTGAAGAGGCACTTAAAAAAATATACTCATGGTTTCCCATGCGTTTTTCTCCAACCGCACATATTACATATAAATATATGTACATACACACCCACTCACACATACACTATCATCGGCATATGCTGTCAATTGCTTTTGTGGTAAACTGCATGAGTGTCAGCGGCTCTACTCTTATTTTTTTATATAAATTGTTATGTTTTTACAAAAACCACTAGGCAAGCCTTGTTAGCTTTACTAACCAAAGCGTTTATTTTATGCTGAGTAAAAAGTTATAGCATCAAAAAGTTGTTAATGTAAATATTTAAAAAAGCTCTAAAATATGGGGATAATATAAGGCTTAATATCGTAAAAATATTCTCAGACAGTTTTAAGAGCCCATTAAAGTTTTTTCAACAAAAAACCCTACATTAAAAGGTGACTGTTTTATTGTAAGGTGACTGTTTATTTTAAGAAATTTTTGTTTTTGTATTTAATATAATGTTTCAAAAACTTATTGAAGTTTTTTGACAAAAAATATGAATTAATACACTCAAAATCATTAGGAAAGCACCTGAAATATGGAAAATAGCTTGTTCATCCAAAAAATAAAACAAATAATAATTTTTTTCGTCTGAAACCTATATAAAGGCCACCTATATGAACTAATATAATATTGGGAACATACTGTGAAAATTTCAAGCAAATCCAATAAGTATTTTATTTTTTAGCGAATTTTTTTAGGTAGGCAAGTCAGGCACAAAATCACCTCATATGCACATACAGTACAAACTCGGTAACCGCAACCCTCGATACACGCAATTCCTCGATTTTTGCAACAGAGCGGGACAAAGCATTGTAACCTTTATAAGTGCAACTCGCTAAAAATAGTAGCCTCAATAACTGCAACTGACTACGCTTAATATATCTATATGATGGGTTTTAGTTTGTATTTTGTCTCTTTTGTTCTTTATTATTTTCTGGATTTTTAAGCTTGACCGTTTTAAAGAAGTTATTTCGTCGAATTCTTTTCTCTTTGGTGCGTTTGCTTTGAGCGCAATCGTTAACACAAAAAATTAGTATCTGCTTATACTTCGACTGCCCGATAGTGTTTTTTGATGAAAGGAATAGCGATCACGAAAACATTGATAAAGCTAACTATTAAACAAAAGTGTGAAACTTTGCATTAAACTAAATGTTGTGTATCGAAAAAAGCACTGTGCAGCCTATATAAGGTGCACAAGTCAACAATCACGAGAATTAAAAAAAAAGAAGACAAGATTCTGAAATATGCTGGAAATATGAAAGCTGGGCCAAAAAAACGGCAAACTCTATAATCCTGCGAATATCCAAAAATGGAAAAGGCTCTCTACAAATGGTTTTTAAAACAAAGAAAACAAAACGTTCCTTATTCCGTCGATATCATTAAAGCAAAAGCTCGCAAGTTGCGCCGAATGAATTTTTCCAAAAAGATGATCTTCATGAATAGATGCACGAAAGTTTTGCAGACAAAGTAGAAGATAATGAAATCGTAGATTTGAAAGTAGAGATAACAGTGATTCTGAACTTATCCCAGTACCTCAAATAAAAGGTTCAGTTGCTGTGTAGTCGTTTCACACGTGTATTCAGTGATCTGAAAGAAATGGTATTCCATCAAAATACATTCTTATTCTTAAGGAACTTCGAGAGATTGCTGTTGTACAAACTGTAACTTATACAAAGTGCAAACAAAAACAAACGATATTTTGCAAACAAACAGCCTCGGTTTTTATTAGTTGCGTTTACCGGGTTCATACTGTACTTGGTGATCTACATATATTTTTTCATACATTGTTATGTATTCTTGCAAGCAAAGTACTAATGCAATGTTGTTATTAAAAATATTTGTTGTTAAAAATATGCTAACATTAAACAAATCTTACCATAGTATTATATTAATACTTTTTTGAGTACCATGTCTTCGGGCACTTTCCACCTCATTTATCGGAAACCAATGAGACGATTTGGATGAATCGTTTTGTTTGTGATAGTCAACACCCAAATACTTCGGAAAAATCTCTAAAACCGATCGTTTTTTTATTTTATTATTTTGAAAACACATATCACAATTCTAAATACGCTTATCTCGAAACCACTTTTTCGCGATTGGTTGTATTAAAAAAATATTGAAAAAATTGTCCGATTTAAATAATTTTTCCACCACATATAACAGCAGTCATCCTCGTCGGCACCAGAATCTTGAAGGTAGCTCTAAAAACAACGGAATTAGACCTATTTTATGCCCTAAAAAAATACTTGTTTTTGTAAATTTTGACTTTTGTATGCTATAGTTCCGGTATTTGTTGAGCGAACCTCTTTATTTTGATACCGACGGTAACGGCATTAATTCTTAACAAACTCCCGTTTTGGTTTTTATATTCAAATGAAGCACAACAATTTTTTGATTACAACCAGCGGGGTACCTTTTTTTTGTTGGTCTACTTTGACATGACATACAAAAACAACAACAACAAGAACAAAAACAATAAAGTTTAAAATTAAGTTTGATATTTTTCCTAGTCAATATAAAAGACCGTTTGTGTATATCTTTAATAACTTTTGTAAAATTTAATTTTCAGCGAGGCATTACATTTTGTGTCGTCAAGGTAAAAGGTGGCCTTAACCGAATGTTTTAGAAAAATACTGATTTTAAAAAAATGGTAGTCAAAAATCCGATTTTTGACTAAAGTATTAATTTATTTTGTGTTACAAAAAAGGAACCATTTCTCTTAAATAAAAATCGAACGATTAAAAGTAGGCTTTACAAGTGAAAAAAAATGGGTAGCTATCCTTGCATTAGTTTTCGAGCAATGCTGTCCACCGGTTTCAGGCAGCACTTTTCGAGAAAACGCGTTTCAAGTTTAAAAAGTAGTACATTTATTGACTTTTCTTCGGACACATAAGACTTTCTGAGAATATTGTTACAATGTTATTCATAAGAAAAATCTAATAAAGTAATATATAATTTTGGTCGTCAAAAAACTTTAATAGGCCCTCATGTCAATTGAATACTATGTCTAGCAATCGCTTAGCAAATGCTAGCTGACCACATAAATAAGTACGTTGAGGACACAAATTAGTTGGGTCGCTAGCTTTAAAAAATTTTTTCTTAAAACTATAAAATAAAAGATATTATCTCATCAGATTATCGTAAACCATTGAGTGAGACCATTACTATATAAAAAACAAATATTGGCTCTAAAAAGGCAAACAGTTTTGTTGAAGATTTTATATAAATATCTAAAACGGTATAAAAGTTATGAACTTTAAAGTGAAATGTATGTCAGAAAAAGAGGTTGGGATAAAGAGATAATATTTTGTTTATTACAAAAAAAAAACGAAAAAAAACAATGTAGGGTAAACTGGGGTACCTTTGACTTTGGGGCACATTTAACTTTGACGTTTTCGGTATGAGCGAACCGTTATTTTTCAAAAATTTTGTTATTTGTTTAATAAATTTTGTATTATAGTATTTCAGTAATCGTCACGAAGTTTGACGATTCTTGCATTACATAAAAAAAAGTAACAGGTGTTTTAGTGTTTTTGAGCGTGTAACTGTTATTTTCCGGCATTGATACAAGGACCTCCTGGTCAAGTTATAAAAGTTAATCAAAGTATCTTTTGCAAAGAGTAAAAACAACTATTTATGTTTTTGAAAATATAAGTGAATTTCAATAAAACCCCATTTTAACTAAAAAAAATTTAAAAAATGAAGCCGAGAGCGTTTGGGGTACATTTGACATTTTCGATTGGGGATCTTTTGACATTTGCCAAAAGTGCCCCGACACTTTTGACATTTTTGGGGTAACGGTAGTCGAGCGGTTAGCGTGCTCGACTGCCAACCCAGAGGTTCCGGGTTCGAATCCTGGTCTAGCCATGGTCCTACGCTTTTAGCTTTCTTTTAGTCGTTCCTCATTTCTAATCAACAGAAGTTAAAAATTCATTAATATAGTCGACTTTGGAAGTTGTAGTTGGTGGTAGAGATGTTGGTGGAATGAGATTGCTTAATAACTGGAATTGACTGAGGTAAAGCATACCTCAGATTCAAATTCGCATGCTGATATAGCGCTCCGCCACACATTCAACATTCTACACTTGTTGTCTTAATTATACTTTCCCTTCTACTTATCTATCTCCCCATTTACGAACCAAGGCGGACTTGAAGAGAAGAGGACATGAAGAGAACAGAACGTTAGTTAACGAACGAAGAATGAAAGTCTAGTAATTAATAATATTCTATTGATATTAGTTATTCTGGTAACAACTATAGCTTCGATTTTTTTCGGGTTGTTCTGTGATGCTAGTCTTATTTTTTTCCAAGTATTCAGCCACTTCACTTTTAAATTATTTTCTATGTAGAGCATTAACATCAGTGGAATTCCCAAAAGCGTTAAAGACACTTGTGGTTATCGTTAATTGGCCCTTAACTACCTAACCTGTTAATTCGTATCCACAAAATCTTTGCTAGCAATGTTTATTCCTAACTTTGACAATTCGTTAAAGAAAACTGTTGCTCGCTTAACTACTCGCTAACTGAAATAATAATAAAGTTTATAGTTTTTATTTAAATTGAGTGAATTTTTCTATATTTAATAAAGACATCAATTGTATCGGACTGATATTGTTACATTCGATTTTTTAATTTTATTCTACATTTACAAACACGAACAAAAAAGATATTGAATTTTTGTATGAATAAGGCTGGTTGTTCGATTTCTTAAATAGTGTAAATATTCATGTCAAATGTGCCCCTTCAAATGTCAAGGGTGCCCCGTGGTAGGGGAAATGTAATAATTTCACAAAATAAAATGTTTTATTGCATAAAAAGTTCTTTGAGTTTTTTTCAAAATCACGTTTTTGAACTTCGAAGTCACTTTTCTCCAGTTCTACTGAACCAATTTTGATGAAACCAAATGCAATTGACGCAGAATTGTCACTATTCTTGCCTTACCTCAATCACAATTTTAAACAATTTTTACTATGTTTTTTTTTACATTAAACTAAAAAAAAAGACCCAAAATCTGTTTTTCATATTTCAATTACCGCCATTTTGTTAAAATAATCGTAAAATTATGATTGAGGTTGGGGCCACAATAACATCTATACTGAATCTAACGCCGTTTACTTTCATTTCAGATGATCTGAGTTGAGTTATCCGGGACGCAAGCAGATACCTTTTTTCAACGCTCAGCTTTGCAGGCCGACAACTTTTTGAACAGCCCTCGTGCAAGAAAAACATTTTTTATTTAATTTAATATGATCTTAATACAATAAAAAAAAACCAGAATTTAAATAACGCTTTGCGGTTTCAAATGAGAAGTTTCTCAAAGAGGGTCAAAAAACAGCTTTCCAACCAGGAATACTCCCTTAAGTGAATTAAGTGAACATTTAAATCCAAAGATAATGTTTTAAAACACACTTATCCCAATAAAAATCCAGTTGGATTATTTCGATTTTTTCACACAATTAAAAAAAAACAACGAACGTTTGTTTATAATCATTTATTCAAAATGAGTGTTTGAATTAAAAATTCAGGAACTTTCTTCACGACCGGCATTTATATATCTAAATGTTTTTCCAGACTGATTCCCTTACTTTTCTTTTTACTTACTTTTACTTTTCTTGTGCATGCACAATAAGAAAAAACACCTTGACGATGCTGATGCTGATAGTCAAGCGCGCGCTGCATAAAAAAGCTTTTGTCAGAACGGATGTTCCCTTCAAACGTTAATTTTTAATGAACGGAGAGATCATTCCTGAGATAATAACCTTTGCCAATAGATAAATTCTAAGTCTATGCTTTTAACATAGCAATCTTGAAGCTGGAGTAGATTTTATCTCTTAATATTAAGAATTTTAAGGCTTAGTTGTTTTCAATACACCCAGTATAAATACCCCCAAAGAACATATTTAAACGGTACCGGATCTTGTGGTTTGAATTTGAAAATGTCGACAAGGATTTTTAAATATCAGGGTTTGATTCTGCCGTTTAACGCTGGAAGGACATGCTTATATTGTATATTTAAAGGTCATGCATCGTCGAATTTACGACATCATTTTTCAAAATAACCCTTCTGATGCCCTATATGGAAAAATCTTTGAAAATACTTGATTTTGACTATTAAGGTTATTAAGAATAAGCGAAAATACCAAACAATTTTATATATTATCAGTTTTAATAAAATAAAAAAAAAATTTCTCTGTTTGGGATTGTTTCAGAAAAAGGACATATTTAGGCTGACTTTCTGCTATCAAATATATGAGACCGATAATAAATTAGGAGAATTATCTAATTGTTGTTGGAACTATGTCCACTTCAGAGTAGGTAAGCCACTTACAAGTTGTAGAAAACTTATATAATTATGTAGGTTGGCTTCAATTCTAAAATAAAATATATTTGCTACAAACGAAAACGTTTCCACTAAATTAAACAATAAGTTTAAGTTCAGTCTAGCTTGCTGGCGTTGGCATTTAAGACTCAACTTCCCTAGGTTAAAGTCATCTGTTGAAATATTTTTGTGTTTTTGTTGAAATGTCTGTCTTCTCTAAGCAATAGTTTTTAAATGTTTGTTCCTATATATAATTTATCGTAATCAATATCTCAGTGGAAGTGTGCTAGACTGTCATGCGTACGACGTGGGTTCGAATCCTAGCTGTGTAAGTATCGAAACTTTTATTTTAATAATTGAAATTCTAAAACTGTTTGGTCAAAAATAGTCTTCACAATAAGATTGTTTACAATTTTGAAAAAAATTGTACATTTAATTTTTTATTTGAAACAAAAAATATTGTATATAAAAAAATCTTTGTTAGTCTTGCCGGTATTTATTTAACCTTTGAGAGTAGAGTACTAGACATACACTTCAGCATACTCGTCTAAACATGAATTTCCAAAACAGTGATAAAATTTCAATAAGTACGTTTTTATATGGAGTCAAGGGGGCGATCTTCACATGGCAACGTCGACTCAAAACCTCCACGTGGTGTTTCTTCGAAACGGCAAACTAACACCCGTTAGTCGACGGCTAATTTGAGCGGCGGGCACTTTTGACCATCAAGCAACGGTTATGCGTTGGGTTTGAAGCCCACCACTTAAAAAATTTCAATGAAACCAATAAGAATAATGATCCCCAAATATGATGACGTTTACCGTAAATGAAAAACTGATAATGTTTTACGGATATGTACTTGGAATGTCCGGACCCTAAATTGGGATGGTGTCTCTATCTAACTGATTGATATCTTGGGAAGATATAATTCTGATATCATTGCAATCCAAGAAATGCGATGGAAGATACAGGGTTGCTTACGGCAAGCATCCTGTGATATCTACTACAGCGGCCATGCGGAGAAACACGTTTGGATGCGGATATGTACATGGTTGGCAAGAGAATACGGCATCATGTCCTGCGATTCACTCTTGTGAACGAACGACTTGCCATAATCCGCTTCAAGGCTAAATTTTTCAACATCAGCCTAATATGTGCGCACGCTTCGACAAAAGAAAAAGATAACGAGACCAAATAAAGTTTTTACGAGTGTCTTGAAGACGCATACGAGTGCTGCCCCCGCCATGACATAAAAATCGTGCTTGGTGACTTCAACGCCAAGGTGGGTAAGAAAAACATATTTGGTCCAACAGTCGAAAAGTTCAGCCTCCACGACAACACATTCGATAACGGAATGAGGTTGATTCACTTCGCCGCAGCACGAAACATGGTCATTAGTAGCACTAGATTCAAGCATCTCAATATTCACATGACGACCAGGCTGTCATCTGATCAAAAAACATGCAACCAAATTGATCACGTTTGGATTGACTTAGATTATTATCTTGTCGCAGCCAAGATCTGCACACGTCTGTGCGCAGCTCCGATCGACGATATATGCGCACAGTGGACACAGAGATGATATCCCGTTTCCGCTGCCCGACTATGACGAGGTCTTAACAGCCATAGCTCGGCTTAAAAACAATAAAGCCGCAGCAGCCGATGGCCTTCTGTCTGAGCTGTTTAAGACCGGTGGCTTAGCTCTGTTTAAATGCATGCACATACTTCTATGCAGAATATGGTCGGAAGAATGCATACCAGATACTTGTAACCTCAGTTTACTTTGCCCAATTAACAAGAAAGGCGATCCCACCATTTGCGCCAACTACCGTCCTGTCGATTGTATTTTGTGAAAGACTGAAGCCAATCGTCAACCAATTGATTGAACCTAATCAGTGCTGCTTCAGACCTGGAAAGTCCACCATCGACCAGATCTTACGCTCGAAAAACAAATCGGCACACACTATCTTTTTGTCGATTTCAAAGCCTCCTTCGATAGTCCAATAAGGAGTCACCTATACTCCATCATGTCTGAATTTGGTATTCCTGCGAAGCTAATACGTCTTTGCAGGATGACACTGAACAACACCAGCAGCGCAGTGAAAATCAGGAAAGACCTCTCCCTTCCGTTCAATACCAAGCGAGGATTTAGAAAAGGTGATTCCTTATCGTTCGACTTTTTTAATAAAGTCATTGAGAAGATCATCCGAGCTGCTGAACTTAGACGCAGCTGCACAATTTTCTATAAGAGTGTTATGCTGCTGGCGTATGCTGATGATATTGACATCATTGGTCATAATACGCGCGAAGTCAGTGCAGCATTCTCCAGGCTAGAACAAGAGTCGAGTCGAATGGGTCTTGCAGTGAATGCAGATAAAACGAAGAATCTTGTGTCAACAAACAAACAGTCCCAGCGTCTTCGAAACCACGTCACTGTTGTCCTTGGGAGCGTTCGAGAGAAAAATCCTTCGTGAGATCTATGGTCCAATCTGCGTCAATGGTGAGTACCTTATACGATGGAACCACGAGCTGTATATGAAAATAGAGCGACTTCGCTGGCTAGGTCATGTCGAAACAATGAACGACGATGCTCCAGCAAAAAAATTATTCGACTCGGTACCCTGCGGTGGCCAACGCAGACGGGGAAGACCGCATCTCCATTGGTAAGACTAGGCTTGGATAACCTAACAACGCTTGGAGTTTCCAACTGGCGCCAGCAAGCGCACGACAAAAGAGGCTGGCGCAAATTCTTAGACGAGGCCAAAATCGATCAAATTCATTTGAAACCCTATCTGTCCTTTTTGAAAAATTTGCTCATTTTTACATTAAATCAAATTAATCTCTATACCTTGAACTTTACTTGAAGCTAGTGTTGAAACAGACCTAGTATCAATCGAAAATATACTCAATTCAAGTTTTGAAGTGTTATAATTTTATCTCCTCTCTGAAATTTTAATACGTCTTATGAGTAGTATGTAAACGTATGCATCATATGCAGAAGCCAAAAGAATACGCTCTTGTTCGCCATTGTCACTGACAGAAATTGAATTGTTTCTCCTTTTTTATTTTATTTGATGATTTTTTTTATAAATAAAGGCATTCATTTATTTAATTTGGATTTTAATTCAGACTTTTTTTTTATATAATCGCACTGGGGTACAATTAAGGTTGCCAACTCTGAAAAGTACAAAATCGGGACGGAGCCATCAAAAATGCGGGACTTTGCTGAAAAATGCGGGACAACATTCGTATTTTTTTTTTTTATTAAATATTTGCTTTTATTCTTTGAGAAATAAAGGGTATCAACGATGCCTTTACACCATCGCTTGGTTCCTTGATATTGTTTAGATATTTTTCCAACTCTTGCCCAATTCATGAAAAAACCAAAAAATAAATCCAAATCGTTTTGATAAATAAAATATATGAAAAATAAATGATATTGCCTGTTTCAAAAGAGAAGAACATTTTCGCGCATGTTTGAGATAAAGATAATAATTTGGAGAGTGTTCTTCATTCTGATTGGTCGACATTAAAAATAAAATTCAATATTCTCTGAGCAGAAAAATAAATGAAAAAAATTAATGTATATTCCTGAATTTTGTTGATCATAGCAACTGCGCTGCGGAAGTACTGAATTTTATTTTTCAAAATCAACCAATCAAAATTAACAAAAAAAATGTGCGGAAAAAAATATTTTGTCATCCGTAATTTCACTTCACAATTTTTTCTTGAGAAAATAATTTATTTTTTATGTAGTTTTTATTTTATTTCTCTCTCAAGATGCAGGTTGCTGCAGGCCGTTGGTGCAACACCGTACTTGTGCGATCATTTGTTCTAAATGTTTGCGCATTTAAATATTAAGAAAAACAGTAAAACATTCAAAAACAGCATAAAGTTCAGCGAACAGAACAAAAAGAGCAAGAAACTACGCTCTAAAAAATTTTCTAGCTTTAGAAATAACTTCTCACTGCGCATCGAAAAATGAAACTAAAAAATGTTCTTCTCTTTTGAAACGAGCTATAAATTTATTTTGATAATAAAATTAAACGGTTTAGGAAGCTGTGTTTCATGTCGAATTGGAAATTTAGATACAAACAATCTTAAGTTCTCAAATGCGGGACAAAAGGTGTCCCGCAAGGGGTCGTCGCGGGAGGCTAAAAAATTAGCTGAAATGCGGGATGTCCCGCGAAATCCGGGACAGTTGGGAACCCTAGGTACAATTGTACCCCACAGAATGTTAACGTATTGTTTTACCATGGACGGATGTAGGTTAATATACCTTGGTGTATGCTCATATTTATATGAGCTCGCTTTTGACAATTCAGTCTGCTAGCATGTGGCTATTAAAGTTAGCCCTTTACAGTTTTCAAATAACACTTTTTTAAAATAAATGCCAAATTTTCCATTTTATACCTAAAACCAAACAATTTTTTCTAATTGTTTATATATTAAAAACTAGCTGTCATTGCAAACATTTCATTTTTACAGCACACTTGATTTGCTTGTTGAAATTTTTGAGTAGTTTCTCTAAATTCAAAGTAAAACAAAGAAACGGAAAAATTTTTCAACCGAACTGTTTCGAGCTCAATAAAGCTACGTTTTAGCTTTAAAACAGAGTTGTAAATCCCTAGCTTAATTTGCTCAATTTGCTCACTTACAACAACTTCAATATTTTAGTGTGTGTTGTAATCTGTGTTGCCAGAAGAGGGATTTTTTCCCCGTTTTACGGGAATTTTCGACCTAAAAGGTAAAACGGGCTTGAAAACGGGGCAAATGGGTTGGACACATTTTAATGTGAAAAATTAAAAATTCAATAAAATATTTATAAAATATTTAATAAATATTTACATTCCAACGTTTAAATACATTTTGGAATTATATGAATCAACCATAAACGATTCTTGAATTAATTAGAATTATTGTGAAACGTTAGCTTAAATGTAACTTTGATTGCAATGAGAGCTTAAATTTATTTTATATGGCCAAATAATTGGCCCGAATATAGGTCTATCATGTTCCATATGATTTAGATTTAGAAACAGACCAGGAATATTTTCAGTTCCAGTATAATAATTTGTACAATAGAGTGGGCCGGTCTCAATTAAACAAAAAAAAAATGAGAAGTGGCGCTTGATTTTCAAGATGACCTCGAAACTACTCAAACAAAGAAATTACTTGGACCACCGAGAAAACCGTCAACATGGCATATTTTTATAATTAACATTTTATGTTCGATCTTAGGAAATGATAGATATTTGAAATGGGTTTAATTAGTACTACATATTCCTCTTAAAGCTTTTGGACTTCCGAAAAAATGAGTGAAGTGAAGTTTATTATAAAAGAATTTTTATTATGTGAGGAAAGAATTCGAAGTCAGATGAGGTTAAATCGAGGTAACAGGGTGTTTCATTCGAATATAACATCAATTTTAAATGGTACACATTTTCTTAGATATGACGGACAAAGTTTAATTGTATAAGTTAATGCAAAACTAGCTCTGTGGCTCCAAATAATGTTTTTTTATTTTTGGAGCTTTGAAATACTGTTAAAAGGTACCATTTTTCAAATTTTTTCTTTGACAAAAACAATCAGAAAATATAAAGGTTTGATTTTATTTTCTTTTATATAATTTTAAAAAAGGGAAAAAAACGGGAAAATGTAAATGGAAAAACGGAGAAAACTTCTTGAAATGCATGGATAAAACGGGAATGATCTCTAACAAAGTCTGGCAACACTGGTTGTAATTCTGAGAATTGACTTCGCCGGTGAATCATGCTGCTACAGCAAGAAAAAACATTTGCACAGCATTCTTGTTGCTTGCTCGCGTTGATATCAAAGTTTTTGCTGTTGCGTGTAGCTCAGAGGTCACATATTGCTTTTGCTATTTTTTATTTTTTTTTTCGTCGCCATCGAAGTCATAATTTTTATTTTTTTTTAAAAATTTAAAATTTAACTCACTACCACAACACCTCTGCTTTAAAATACAAAATATGATATTCTCAGATGGTTGCAATAAGCTTTAACAGAGTTAATATGACAGAGAAGATGCAGAGTTGATATGAAACTGCTTCAAATTTAATTTCAGTTTTCAAAATGAATTTGTTGTAAGCAGAAAAAGATTAATATTAACAACAACAAAAATATTGGTTAACTCATTTTGAGTTTTAATGCGACATAACGAATCTAACCTCGAAAAACTCGGTTATACCTCGAAAAAGCTTGGATTAACTCCGCACATTTTTTTCGGTGATAGTTGCAATAAGTTAAAACAGAGTTAATATGACAAATTGAACAGAGTTAACTTTGAAAAGCCGCAGAGTTAATATGAAGCTGTAGCAGATTTAATTCAAGTTTTCAAAATTAATCGTTTTTAGCATAAAAAGCTTTGTATTAAAAACAAACTACAATTCATTTTGAGTTTTACTGCGACAAAACGTATCTAATTATTTAAAAACTCTTTTCACTCATGAAAAAACTTGAATTAACACCGCACATTTTTTTTCGGTGTATGATCCAATTAATAGAAAACGAACCGATAGAAAACTTGACCTGATAGAAAAAAAAAAAAACTTTGATAGTGTCGTAAGTGTAGACGTATAATTCCGTTAAAGTTGTTATCTTTCCTACTTTTTCTCTTTGGCTTGTCCATTTTGCACGTTTTCCATATTTTATATTCATCTTCCAAAAATTAACAAACGAATTCATTTCACTGAATTATGGAGACTTATCTTATCAAGACTAAAACATGATACAATGAGCAAGCAAAAAAACAAGTAAAATTTCAAATTCTTTCGATCATTTCGTTAAGTTTGACAGGTTGAGTTCACTGACTAACAATTAGTTGAAAAGAAGGAGAAGTAAATGCCCTTTCCATTGGTGCCACTTTCGTCTCTGCCCGATATATAGTTTGCGAGCTGCAGTCAGTTTGACTACTTATTTCAAAATAAAATTAAGACCCCATATTAAAAAAAATCTCATGATGGCTTTATCTCACGCAGGTGTCCTTTCCATAAGTGCTTTCGTCTCTGTCCGATGTATAGTTTGCGAGCTACACTTTCGTCTCTATCCGATGTTTAGTTTGCGAGCTACACTCAAATGAGTAGTGAGATGTTAGATTCAAATTATTTTTCATTAAAAACAAAAATAATAATTGATCCAGAACGAAAGCTGAATAATTTATTAAAAATTTGAACGATGAGTATTAAAGGCCGTAGGTATATCCTCAACTTTAGGGCCTAAAGTTTTAGTCAAAAAACGTTTCATGGCCTTGAAAAAATTTGTTAAAACCGACCCCATAAAAACCAAATCCTAATTGGAAACTAATGCGAAGAAATACAAATGGGACCACCCTCGTCTTTTCTGGTCCAAAACCGTGTAAGCCCGTGTAATTATAAGCCTTTCAATTCACTTTAAATAAAACTGTAATACTTACATGTTTATTTTGCTCAAAAAAAGTACGATGCGGATTACGTTTTAACTTGGTTTTTTTAAAGACTTCAATGCACTGTTATTTTCAATAGGTTCTCAAGTTCGTTAGTTTCTATGTTTTTTGTTGTTTTTTTTTTTTGTAAATGTATGTACATCGATTACTCCTAAAGTTCTTGCCCAATTGCCATAATTTGTTGTCAACATATAGAGACCATTAACGCGGAGGTCCACATCTAAAAAAGTGAGTGGTTTTCGACAAAGGGGAGTGTCGCTATAAGAAAAACACTGTATCTCAGTAAATATTGACACAAAGGTAATAAAATTCACAGTTAAATTACAATGGCAGACACATATATTAAAAATACCGGTCACTTAAGTGGGCGTTATTCGAAACAAATTACTGTCAAAATAATGTGGGCGTTATTCGACAAAGGGGTATAGAAATATTAGAAAAAAAAACTGTATATCAGGTAATAAAGTTCAGTGCAATAATTGGTAGAATTATTGCAAAACACTATAAATTAAGTGGGCGGAATTTGACAAAGAGGCGTGTCACTACTATAAAAACACTATATCTCAGTCAATTTTGACACTAGGATACTGAAAACGATGCAAGAGTCTGCAGAATTATAACAAAACACGATCAAGACAGTAGGATAGAAATTTGGTGCAGGGCAAGGTTAAATTATTAAAAAGTATGATAAATAAAGAACATAGGTGGAATTAAAAAAAGTACGTGACACGTTAATAAAAATTGTAAAGAGGCAGAAATTGAAAATAACCAACATAATAGAAATTAGTAAAACAAAATTTTTAAGAATAAAGATTCATGTTTGAAATTTTCCATAACCCTTTCAATGGATTTGTCCATTATATTGGACGCATCAGAAAATAATTTTTTTTTATTTACCATCGTTTTTGTTTTTTTTTTTTTTTTTTGATAAAATAGGTTCGTTCTTGAAGTGAATTTGAAACAACATGACAAACATAAATTTAGATAAATATATATCATTTAACTTGTTAGTTGGATTTTTGATTTTGTGTCCAACAGAAGCATACAATTTTTTTATTTCGCGTATTAACAAATGTTGCAAAAAAATAAAGGTGGTTTATTGAATGACGTGCAAAGCATGTTTTTTTTATAAATAATGCATTTTCATTGGTCACCGATTGTTTTAGTTGAACTTAAATATTATAATACAGCCTTTGAATGGTTTTGTCCATTATATTAGTTAGCCTGTAAAAAACTAAACAGCGTATGTAAAAATCAGAGGGATTTTTTTCAATCTTTTTATGATCTTAATGATGGGTATAAGGTAAATGTACGGAATGCCGTAAGTGAACCTTATCCCGTACATTTTTTTTATTTTGTAATTTTTTATTTAACGCCGGAAAATAAAATGCCATGGTAAAAATCAAACAATTTTTTCAAGCCACTGTCTTGAGAAACGTGTCCTTCCCACATTTGCATCACACTTATTTTCGAGATATCGTTAGATAATTCATTGTTTCCGAGTTAGTGGACACACATCGCCGCATGCGCACTTTGTTCTGTTTCTCTAATCCAAATGGTTAAGCCTTAGACTATGTTTTCTTAAGCTTATAATTTGAAAATTTACAGAGGTTTTATTACATTTATATTAAACGAAAAGTAAGCAGGGTTTTTACAGTGTTTTAAAAGTGTTTGTTGATTTAATAAAGTAGTTTAAAAAAAAATAGAAGTTATTTTAGAGATTTACGGAATTGAGGACAAACAACTTTTTGAATGAACCTAATGGCGTGATAGTAACGGATTTAAGGAAAGTTATTGCATTTTAAATTACTAAATTACATATTCATAATAAATACTTCTTATTGTTATTAAGTTTTGTTAACTTTATATATCCTTCAAAAACATTTTGAGCCAATGACGTGATATAAAATTATTTTCCAAATCCGTAATATGTGCATTTATAATTCATTGATTTCTTTTAAATTTATTTAAAAGAATGTTATGTAAGTATAGATATTTGTTGTCTATTTGAAAATGTACAAACAAAATCAAGTCAGTTTGCTAGTTTTTATTGTACAACACATTTTATTTCTTATATTAAATTTTAAATTTCTGTTTTGAAACAATAATGAATGCAGTAAAATCGTTTACGGAATAAAGTAATAAATTTCTTCAACGTTGCGTAATTCCGTTATATATCACGGCATTAGGAGCATAAGGTTTCTAATTACGTTGCATTTCTAAACGAAAAAGCCTTTTTTGAAAAAGAATTAATAAGGGGAATAAATATGACAATTCAGAAGAAATACATATTTATTGCAGACGAATATTGAGTGCTGTTTTCGAAAATCATGTCAATTTTTTAAGATAGCTTGAGTTAAGGCGTCATTTTCAACAATGTTAACATCTTTTTGCGGTTTGATTATTTAACCAAACCGTTTTACCTCATTGACCATAAGTGATTCTTTTATCACTAAATTACGTAACGAACTACATTTAGTATTGTAAGAATAGTTATAATTGATACCTTATATGTCGATAAATTGAGAAATAAATACATCAAAGAAATAAATGTTGGTGAACCACCGTACTTTTATTAACCGTGGAAGCATTAATTAATTGCTGAACGGGTCTATAACTTGACAAAAATAGGATTTCCTGTCACCAAAACTCAATTAATTTTTAATGTCGCTCTTCATAGGGATGCATTCTTTTCATCTGTCGCTATCTAAATGAATTCTGAATACGGAATTTTTCTCATATGGATTTTCACAACTACGCTATTGCCAAACCAATAGCACCAATAGCTATTGCCGTCTTCCACTCCCTTTCTTAGAAAAGATCTCTGCAAGATCTGCTTATCAATAATATTGCAGAGCATTTAAAACGAGAAGAAGTTGTGCCTTCTGCAATTGCTTGAGCACCGCATTCAGTCTAGTTTAAATCCCGATATTATCAAAAACTGCACAAAAATAAAAAACACCACGCTCCAAAGAAGTTATTTTGAATGGTTTAATCAATGAATTATTTGTTTTGAATGGAGATTATGTTTTAGTAAATATGAAGAAGAGAAGTTTGTAGGAAAAGTCACTAACATTTCGGTTACTCATCGGCGCTATAAGGTCAAAACCATGGCACTGACACCAAAATAGATGTGCTTTAAAAACTAAGACCTCCAGAACAAATCAAGAATCGTGGCGTTCTCCATAAATTACCTCCACCAAAAGGTTTTATTTTTATTCTATTAAACATTTTTTCAATCCCATGTAATCCAATAAATTACATTACCATTCAAACTTTATTTAATGTTTCGTTATTAAAATGAATTTTGAAAAAAATTAAAGAATGCATCAAATGTCATCATATTACTTAAAAAATGAAAATATAAACCCGTGAACTTATGGTGTGGATTTTAACGGAATAAGAGACTTAAATTTACGGAATAAAGTTCAATCAAAAAATTTTATCACGGAATTAGAGACATTTGAGTAAACTTGAAAATGTACCAAATTTTCTCTAAAAAAAACAACTTTTCTCCCTACTTTCTTTTTTTAACCGACTTCAAAAAGGAGGAGGTTCTCAAGTTGGTTGGTTTCTCTGTTTTTTTTTTATTTTTTTTTTTAATGTATGTACATCGATTACTCCTAAAGAACTTGCCCGATTGCCGTAATTTTTTGTCCACATATAGAGACCATCAACGCGGAGGTGCCTGTCTATAAAATTGGGCGGTATTTGACAAAGGGGCGTGTCGCTATAAGAAAAACACTGTATCTCAGTAAATATTGACACTAGGGTAATAAAATTCACAGTAAAATTACAAGGGCAGACACAAATATTAAAAGCTACGATTATATAAGTGGGCGTAATTCGAAAAAAGGGTGTGGCAATATTGGAAAAACTCTGTTTCTCGAATAAAACTAACATTACAGTTCTGAAATTTAGTACAGATGTAGACACAATTATTAAAAATTACTACCAAAAAAGTGGGCGTTATTAGACATGGGGGTGTGTCAATATAAGACAATTACTGTATCTCTAATACTATTGACACTAGGGTACAGAAATTTAGTACAGCGGTAGGCACAATTACTACAAATTTTTTAATGACAAAAAAAATGGGCGTTATTTAATAAGGGGTGTGGCAATATTGAAAAAACACTGTATCTCGAATACTATGGACACTAGGATACTAAAATTTAGTACAGAGGTAGGCAAAAGTATAACAAATTACTGCCAGTAATGTAGGCGGTATTCGATAAAGGGGCGTGTCACTATAAGAAAAACACTGTATCTCAGTAAATATTGACACTAGGGTACTGACATTTACAGAAAAATTCAATGGTAGGTACAATTCTAAAAACTGACTGTCAACTAAGTGGGAGTCATTCGACAAAGAGGTGTGGCAATATTGAGAAAACACTGTATCTCGAATAATATTGACGCTAGAATACTGATATTTGGTACAGAGGTAGACACACTTATAACAAATTACTGTCAATAAAGTGGGCGTCATATAGGGTGTGGCAATATTAGAAAACACTTTATCGAATACTATTTACACAGGGGTACTGAAATTAAGTACAGAGGTGGGCACAATTATTACAATTAATTAAGTGGGCGTTATTCAACTAATAGGTGTGGCAGTGTTTAAAATAATTGTATAATATTGACACAAGGGTGATAAAATTCATTATATGATGGGTAGAATTATTGAAAACACTATGACAAAGTGGGCGATATTCGACAACGAGGCGTATCACTATTACAAAAAACACTTTATCTCAGTCAATATTGACACTAGGATATTGAAAACAATACAAGAATAGGTAGAGTTATAACAAAACACAATCAAGAAAGTAGATTCGATTCAACAAAGAGGCGTGTCACAATTAGAAAAACACTGCATTTCAGTTAATATTGAAACTTGGTTACTAATATTTGGTAGGTGGGTAGGTAGGTAGGTTGGTGCAGGGCAAAGTTGAATTATTATAAAGTATGATCAATAAAGTACATAGTCGGCATTCAAAAAAGGGCATGACAATTTAATAAAAATTGTAAAGAGGCAGAAATTGAAAATAAGCAACAAACCATGAAATAGTAAAACTTAACTTTTAATAATAAAGTTTCATAAATCAAATTTTGAAATAATTTTAATAATTCTTGCAAAAATTTTAAAAAATTCAAAAGAGTAAAGAATAAGAAACGACAGAAAACACATTTTTAAAATTATGAGCTTAAATAATTGTGTTTACGTAGCTTTCAAACTTTTTCTAAAATTATTCATATTCTCTAAAAAAACAAGAAATAAAAACTTTTTAACAAAAAAAAAACACCTACTTCAAAATCACTACAAAGTAAAAAATAATTTTATATTACTTTTCCTATTAATCGTGGTAAAATCTAAAAAATTTATTTATATACATTATTTAATTGGAAATCTTATAATTTTAATTTTTCTTGATTTGTTTTATTTTTATCATAAATAAATTATTTTTTATAATAATAAAAGCTTTGTAGTCGGCGCTAATCTTTGCCATTAAATCATGATAATTTTGCCATCCCTGCCCTAATTTCAACTTTTGTTATTAAATTTAAAACATTCTCACATACATAAACATTCTCAATCTACTGTTTGAGTGAGCTTGAAAACTGACATTGAATTTGCTATCGTGTGTTGCAGCTTCACAAAAAAACTGATTTTATTAGCGCCGACTTTGAAGCTTTTATTATAATAAAAAAAATAATTTATTTATGATAAAAATAAAACAAATCAAGAAAAATTAAAATTATAAGATTTCCAATATAATAATATATATAAATAAATTATCAGATTTTACCACGATTAAGAGGAAAAGTAATTTAAAATTATTTTTTACTTTGTAGTGATTTTGAAGTAGGTGTTTTTTTTTGTTAAAAAGTTTTTTTATCATAAATATATTAATTGTTTTATGATAATAAAAGCTTTGTAGCCGGCACTAATCTTTGTTATTAAATCATGATATTTTTACCATGAATGAAATCTTGTGGATAGAAAAATATGGAAATGGCTTTATTTTGTTTAAAAAGAATATCTTTAAAAGAATATCTTTATCCATTTTTAAGGTTTTTTTGTAGAAAAAATGTCCTGGTGATAGATTTTAGACACTTGTCTAATTCATTTAAATACTTGTTTTGATAAAAATGTTCAAAAATAATTTAAAATTATTGGAATATTATTTTAATATCGATAATGATTAAAACAAAAACTCACTTTTTTTTTGAAAAAATCACACCTTAAAAATATATTAATTTTTTAATTTTATAAAAATGCGATTTGCTACAATTTTATTTACGTTGTGGACGCCTCTAAAGAATGCACGAATTTAATCACTTGTTGTCAACAAAACAATAGAAAATATGTATTAGTTGGTTGACCATGAAATAAATAACGGGATAAAATTGAAATCAGACGATTTTATGCATAGGCGAGTTAGCAACAGGTTTTACTTTAATCTATGTACAGTATAGTGTACACCACTAGCCAAAGGGTTAAAGTAAGTTATTCATGTTTATTTCATACAATTGAATGTTACAGCTCATAATTTCATTTTAGCGGATCCTTTTCAAAAGTTAAACCTGGGTCTCCTTCGTTACACCAGTTACGCCACTGCTACCCGAGTATTTAATTCAATCGAAAGTCACCGTTTATCACCTGCCGACCAAGCTGCCGTTGAAAAACCAATCGAACTCATTACTCAAGCTTCCTGACAAACGCACTGCATCGAATGATTGCCAGCCGCTTTGATGACCTCGGGCTATCACAAATAAACTAACTGCAAAGGCCCCTCTATCAAAGATGGAAAAAGGCCGGGCTACTGCAGTCTAGATAAATACATAAAAAACCAACCAACGAATAAGCAGACGCAATGGCATGGTATAAAATTCAAATAAATTGTTACTCGTTATGGGGCAAAAGTTAAAAATGTGTTTATTTTTACCACTTTTATTCAGTATTTGTTGGATATGTAGTTAGCGTGGGGGAAGACGACATAATGTTAATAAATGCATGACCGTCTGTCCCACTGTCTGTTTGTAATTCACACATGAAGGAAACCAGATAAGCACTACGCATACATACACACATTCAACCACATTCAGTGTTGTATCTGAATACAATACCTACATTTTATAAGTTGTATTGTTAATATACAAATGTTTCTTTCTTCCGCTTGCATGACCCTCAGGCTACAGAGCTGTCAAAATAAAAGATTATGCGCGCGAGAAAATACAATTTACACTTTTATTTGAAATTTTTATTTAAATTTTCATTTTAATTTTATTACATGGAAAAAGACAAATTACATAAAATACGAGTGCTCGTGAGTGCGTGAATCTTTCTTTTTTGTTTTATTAGCTTCACCATCAGATGTTCTTACCAGACGAACAGCATATGTTTTATGTGCAAGCATGTATTAATTGTTGTTTTTATTGAAAAGAGTTTTATGTTAATCCTCCGCAGGCATGTCTTCTCTTCTCATTTGTTCAAAATCAAGTGAGTGGGTAATTTGTTAACAAGCATAACCGACTTCAGACGGTGTTTAGTTTAATGCTAGGATTGCCTTCTTCCGTAAGCTTTGTAATATATTTCTCTGTAATTAAAAACTCAAGATGAATTGTTTTAAGTCGAAGACATTTTATATTTGTGACAATGCCTCAATGTTATGTATGAAAGAAGTTTAAGGAATTAGCAAATTTGTTTTTCTTAATATTGTTGCTGTTGTGGAAATGTTCAACCAGTTGCAAAAAACCAGAATCCTTCTGGTGCTAATGATTTTAGGTCAATAGGCATATTATTACCACTGGGAAAAGTATACGAAAAACTCATGGCTCAACAAATTAGTAAACATTTGTCTGAATAAAACCTGTTATCCCCATTTCAATCTGGCTTTCGGCCTGGCCATGGGTGTTCTACGGAAGTAGTTCAGGTGATTGATGATATAAGACCTGAAATGACCTTACTATGTTTACTTGATTTTTCTAAGGCGTTTGATTAAGTGAACCATTGGTATTTATGTCGTAAGCTTAAGTTTCTTTTTGGGTTTTGTGATAGTGCTGTCAATGTTATGTCTAGTTATTTGTGTAAACGATTGCGAAGAGTCAAGGTGGGTCAAAACTTTTCAGAACACAAACAAGTTTTAAGTGGTGTTCCGCAAGGCTCCATTCTTGGTGCACTCTTATTTTCAATTTTTATCAATGACATCTTTAGTTGTTGCAAGCATGCGTCTGTTCACGCATATGCTGATGATGTCCAGCTTTATCTCTCACGAAGAACTGGACTACTTGAAGATCTGTGAACTTAATGCTTCCAAATTCTATGTCCTACCCATCTGTAAGAACAAAACATGTGTTGTCGATGTCCCTGATCTGTTTATTGGTGAAAATAAGCTTGCCGTGGTGTCCAAAATTAAAAATCTGGGTTTCTATATTAACTCTTCTCTGTCCTGTGTATATCATGTAATTAGTGTTGTCCAAAAAGTCTTTTATGTCCTGCGTAATTTAAGAATGTCGTCAATGCACGAAACTGCTTATTTTTGCATAAACTTATACATGATAAAACACCCTCATACCTGTATGACAAACTCCAGTTTAGTGTACCGAGAAGAAGCTATGTTATCATTGTACTTGGGCATAACTCATTGAACTCGTCTTATCTATTTTTGATCAACGCCATTAGACTGTGGAATGCTCTACCACGTAGGATTAGAGAAATTAGTATGAAAGGCGTTTTTAGGCAATCTATCCTATCTTTCTTTTCTTCATCTTATTAGTTATCTACTGCTGTCCTTTTGTTTTCTTCTTACCTACTTTTTATAATTACCTATATTTAGTTATGATTGATTAACCCGAAAGAGCCCACGATTGCCATATGGTAATGCAAAATGTGTCGTTACATTTACATGAATAACTCTTAAGCTACACAACAAAACTACAATATAACAACGGTACTCTACGCGCAACATTTGTAGCTTGCCAACAAGTATAAGTTTGTGTTTGAGGTGACAAAAACAAAAGTGAATAAATCCCGTTTTCTGAAATGGCACGTCGCACAGTGTTGCGAGCCCATACAAAAGTTGGACAAAAATAGAAGGAGTCGTCCGATTTGGATGAAATTGTGAATTATTTAAGGTCGCTGATATCAAATATGAAAAAAAATTTTAAAAAAATTAATTCCATCATGTCTAAATTAAGGTTATAAATTTCAATTTTTGAGATTTTTAAGTTTTTTAAAAAATTATTACCATATTTAAAATTCTTAAATTAAGTTTTTTTAATTTTGGTTTAATATATGGTTTATGATTTATCAAAAAAAAATTATTTCTTTGAAATATGTTATACAGTTTAAAAGATATAAATATTTTTGTAAGAGTATTTTTGTACTAAACTATGCTGGAAAAACTTATATATTTTTAATACATTGACGTTTTCTTCTTTTTGAAAGATATTCGCTTTGAATAATAAAATGCAAATATTAATTTTACTAATAATTATTTAATATTTTCTTTATGTACATTATTTGAATTAAAAAAGTGCTAATCTTCATCTTTATTTTCATTATAAATATACAAATTGATGTTAGAATCTTCCTCAATTATCTTTTTATTATATTTACTTTTTCTTTGAGAAGATAAAAGAGGGTCTGATGAGATTACCAAATAGGTCATAAGATCTGTATTGGAATTTTCTCTTGAGCACTTCCGCGTGTAATTAAGACGAGTATATCGAATATTTTTGTGGCTTCCTTCTAAAGCTTCTTCGAAATTGATGAAGATTTGAGTGAAAATAAAACTTGCACAGAAGGTGATGAAAAAATTGATTTACAGAGTTTGAAGTGGAGGAGTTCAGAGTTAATGGAAAGCGAGACTAGCTGGAAAAGTAAATTATGCAGCAATGCGATGATAAGCCCATCGAATATTTTAGTACTTTCTTTCCGGATGAACTGTGGCGAAAAATATGTGAGGAAACGAACTTATAAGCCATGCAAACAAAGGGCATAGAATTGAAATGTACTGTGCCTGAAATAAAAAGGTTTGTTGGGATTCTATTTTACCTTGCAGTTGTGAAAATACCAACATAAAGAATAGCTTGGGCGGTCAATTTCAAACTAGCGGCCGTTGCAAGTGCATTACCAAATGAAAATTAATTCAGGAACTTCATCACGTTCTCCATCGACTCCGTCATCACCAGCTCCTTCTACGAGTTCTGAATTAAACCCCTATAAAAGAGTATATGTTGAAGAGCCTGCAAAATCCATACGATTTGATGGTGATAATCATTGGCCGGAATGGGGAACAAGGGTTAGATATAGGCTATGCAACACTGGGTTTCCAAGCTGTAAATGCAGCAAATGCAATGTGCACTTGTGCTCCAATCCTCAAAAAATTGTTTTGTATCCTACCATACATAAATTGAAATAATAAAATATATAAACGGCATTTGAAAAAAAATCAACTTGTGTATAATTTAATAACACCATTGCCCATTGTTGCATATACGCAACATCCTGTAGCTCTTGAACCAGGACACCTAGGACATTGAAATTTTTGTCAGTTGATATTGAGGTCAACTCTATCTTATATATCTAGTCAACAAAATTTTAGCCACGCCCGTTTTAATCCGGGCATGAGAGGGTTAAATTTTTTTATCTAAATGTAAACTGAAAAAATTTTTTTAAATTAACCCTGAAGATGACTTCCGATGGAAGTCGAAATATTGGCTAAGATATATATAACATAAAATTAGCTTAGAATAAAAAATGATATTTTTATATGATAAAAACGGACCTAAAGCCTGAACAACGTAAAACAAAACCACAAACAAAGTCGAAGGTCGATAAAAAAAGTAACAACTATTTTATTTTTAAGTTCAAGAAACAATACATTTATTTATTCACGTTTTTAATTAAATTAACATTTATTATACGCTTGAAGATGACTTCATCGCTTTCCACATTGGGCACCTTCTTTCTCATAAAAAATTTAAACAGAAATAACATAATCGCTTAGAATCTAAATTTTAAGAAAATCAATTTATTTAAAATAAAAACTTACTTATCCATCAATTTCTTCCCTAATTCGACGATCTAAGCAACTGACAAATTCAAATTTTTGACAATTTGCTTTACGTTCATTCGTGTAATTTTCACTCGATGCGTTCATCTTTATTTGAAAGATTATTTTCAATCATAAGGGTGGTGCTGCAAAGTGAGCATAATTGATATAATTTTTATACAATAATTTTTTGATTTGTAACTTATTTTAAATTTCCATTCATTTTAAATTTACCAAACCAAAAAACAATTTACCATTTTACCAAGTCAAAATCTTTTTACCAAATTTGGTAAAATTTTACCAAAACGGCAGCCCTGTTACTCACTTTATTGGAACAAAAGCAATTAAAAATAAGAACTCATCGTTGAACTCGCTTGAAGAAAAACTCTGCTTATACCGACTATGGCCAGAACTTCCATCCATACCCCACTTGCAGATAAGTGTAACTTTGTTTTGGAGTAAATTAGGTTTACATAAACTCAAAACGCTTTCTGCTGTCTTTCGCATTAAAGGTTTTAAAGGAACTTCAGCAGAATTTTCTGAAGCTATTACTGGTGGTACTAACGTTTTTTTAAGTTCTGTATAGCATAATAACTAGGAAAGCAATTTTCATGCAATTTGTTCACTGTTTTTCGCAAAATACTGTACTTTTCTACAGGAAGGTCCAAATCCATATACAGCGTTAATGCCTCCATTGGTGACAAACTTTTTTTTTTCTAGGCTCACTTTCAGGATTGCTATTTGTTTTAGCAAATTGGGAAGCAAAATCTAACTCTTCCGCAGAATATTCACCAGCTATATCAGCTATTCTCCTTTTTTTTGTTTTTTCTGATGCCAAGTGAAATTGCATTTGAGGCCTTCCGCGACTTGTGCTAGGTTGCTAAATTATAGATTAATTTTAACTTTTTATATTAAAAATACTTTATTTTCCTTAAAGCTGTTTACTTACATCATCTGGATGTGGAAATTCGAAAGCTTTGAGATTTAGCCAATTCGAATTTTTTTTTTAAAAATATTCTTTTTTGTAACCACACTCAATCCACTTTCTTTGAAGTTTTTGACAAAAAACGCGTACTTTTTGTTTTACTTGATTTTCATCAAATACTCTTTCATCAATTTTTTCTTTAACAAAAGCTACGATGAATCTCGTGGTCCAGCACTAATCCAACTATTAAATAAATCGGAATTATTAAAAATATATGACATTTTTACTACAAATCTCGCGTTAAACTTTTATGTAAAATGTTTAATTAAAAACGGTAAATGCATTGTGGGTGGCAATAGTAATCATAGGTGTACTCTACCTAAAAAAAAATTTACGTAATTTCCAGTAATTGCCTAAAAAACTATTACGTTAATAAATGTTTGCAAAAAAAATATATATATTTGCGAAAAATACAATTAATTAAATATGAATCTTTTATTTTTTAGTTAATTTGTGCCCAATAATTATTGCAAGATCTTTAAAGCCCTTCTTTAACTTGTAGGGTACAAATTTTTAAAATTGTTCGCTTATTTCTAAAATGAATTAAGTTTTTTTTTCCGGTATGATATATTTCTTGTATATATTAAAATACATATAATTCAAAAAATTTCCTATAATATAAAAAAAAAACATCTAAAAAAACAGACTTAGATTATTTTTTCAATAAAATAGATAAGAAACATGTTTGTTTACATTTGTATTGCTGTTAAAACAATAACAATTTTTCGAAAAATTATGAAAAATTGCATTTTGGACCATTTTTAAAAATACGATTACTCAAAGAATCGGACGTATTCGGAAAAGTTTTTTATAGATTCTAAAAGATAATAAACCATACTTACAATGTTTGTTGGTTTCAAAGGTGATCTCAGCGGAACTTGGAAGAAGCTGACTAATAAATTTAACTAAATTTTATATTTTTCCATAGTTTTATCAATTTTTGAAATTTTTGAAAAAATTCAATTTAACTTTTTTCTTCCCAAAAACAAAAACCTTATTTTTTACTATAAATTAACTTTAAATGAAAATTAAAAATATTGAAAATATTAAAATATCTTGAAAAATGAGTTAACAAAAAAAATTTGCCTAAGTGCTCGGAAACGAAAATTGTACCATAAAAAAACTATGAAATTGTATTGACTTTAAACAGGTGTAGCGTCTCCAAAAATTATTTAATGGAACTAAATATAAATTCTTCTTAATTGGAGTATTTCCTTTACAACGAAACCCATTTTGTATGATTTGATGAAAAAAAATTTTTGATTTTTGTCCACTAGACGCAACACTGTGCGTCGGTAAGAACATGCATATATTGGTTATTTTTCCACCAATTTCAGCTATAATTACACCAATCAATACGTAATGAAATAAACTATTTATTTTTTTATTTATTTATTATTTTGAAATTAATTAGTACAATAAGATACAATGATCTTTTAACAGTACAACAGAGTTACATAAATAATCAACAATGAACATTAAATTAGAATTCTTAATTCGATTAAAATACTGAAAACATAATGAATTAAATATTAAATAGATAAGCATATAAAATAAGTTTAACAAATTAATAAGAAAAGGACAAAAATTAAGCAAATTAATTAAGAAAAAGAATATATATATATCTTATATATTAAAACGTGAACATTAAAGTTTGTCGTACGCTTTTTTGGTATTAATTAAAACTCAAAATTAATGAAACTTATTCTGCGATAGAGGGGGTTCCCAACCTTCTAAGAGAGAAATTAAATTTTTGAGAAAAAATCTGCTCTTTGATTGATATGAAATTTAGTTGGAAGAGAGTTCTTAAGTCGCTCGAATTTGAATTTTTTTTAAAAGTAACAATTTCTTAAAAAAACGTAGTTTTATGCATTCATCAATTGTTAAATTTGTAAAAAAATGTGTTTTGAACTCAAAAATTTTACTTTCCATGGTCGTTCCATGGTCGGATTTTAACGGTTTTTAAATTTTTTCCATTTTTTCTAAAAGTTTGATAAATTTTCTTTTAAATGTGTTAAAAGTTACAGCAAAGTTCTAACCAAAAGTATTTTTAATGAATTTTCTTAATATTGTCGTTAGTTATTTAGCGTGTGTTTCAACCAAATGCCAAGAGAGAGAAAAACTGTCTCAAATTGAATGTTCTAAATTGGGAAGCCAATATCTCCGCCATCTGTGAATAGATTTTATTTATTTCTTTTTTGTATTTAAGTCTTATCAGTTAACTTAAAAAAACTTTTGAAAATAATGCCGTTGTTTGTTTGTTTATATTTAAATTATTAATTTAAAAAAAAAACCATAAAATTTGATTTATTCTAGAAATATGGGGTAAAAATGATTTTTGTTGTAAAAAACAAAAACTCAAAATTGCATTTTTGATTTTCTTTCAAAGTCTATACCGAATTTTAGGTGAATTTATTTTGTCCTGACACTAAATTAATAAACTGTCCGTTCCATCAAAAGCTACCCCCTATGATTTTTTTGACAAAATTCAATTTTTTAAAATGTTGTTTTCCTGTTTTTGAAAGAAATAATTAAATAAAAAGTAATTTTTCTGAAGAAAATAGCTTTATATCTCCAATCAATTAAGAGTTATAGCCCCGAACTTATTTTGATCATCTCGCATATCTATATAATTAATAGGCTAAGGTTTTTTTTGTGACTTCAACTCCTCCCAGACCAATGGACCGATTTTATCGATTCTGATGTCATTAAATCAGGTTTAGGCTGTAGATGTGCAAACCACTTTTAAAAATTGTAATTTCGCTTCAGGGGGTTCCCAACCTTTTAAAACAGAAATAAAATTTTTGTACAAAAATCCGCAATTTAATCAATTTGAAATTTAATTTGAGAAGAGCTTATGAATTGGTCGAATTTAAATTTTTCTCAAAACTAAAAATTTTTAACCAAAATTATCTTTTATGCATTCCTCAAATGTCAATTGTCCGAAAAATGCAGTTCCAAAATCAAAAGTTCCACTTTTCGAGCAAACAATTCAGTCAAATTTCAACGATTTTTTGGGTTTTTTGGCGTTTTTTCATCGGAATATGCTAAAAATTAATGTCGTAGGTGTTCTTTAAGTATTTGTTATTAATTTTTTAATTATAGCTCAGTAGTAATTTTTTTTCTAAAATCAATTTTATAATTTGTTTTTATTTAAATTAGTTAAGTTTTATAGCTTTAAAAGTTAAGCAGCGATGTTGTTATAATAGGTCTGTTCCCGTACTTTTGTAGCAGAAATTCGCAAGTTGGAAAATTTGAGAGAGTAAGTAAAAAAGTGCTCTCTTTGCGTGAAAAATTGCAAAAAGAACGGGAACAGGTTTTTTGCAAAAAGTTGCAACTTTTGATGAAACTTCAACAAATTTTTGGTGGCAGAATTGCTATAGTTGATATCTAAGGAAGAAAATACGCTAGTTGTTATTGGAAAAAATTATATAAAATATACTCACATTTTATTCTGCTTAATGTGTATGTGGAACAATTAATTTCTACTTTTCTCGACATGTTGCTTTAATGGCTGACATAAGCTGTCAAAATATTGCACTTGCTAATTGCTGCGAGTTTTGCAACTCCAAATTTGTGTAGCAGAAAATAGCAACATTTGACAAGGACTGGATTTTACATTTTCGCTCTCTTTTGCGATTTTTTTGGGTACGGGAACAGGAAATCGTAGAAAATAGCACGAATTCGTGCGAATTCGTACGAATGTTCAAGTACGGGAACAGACCTAATATTTATCTCGGTAGTTATATTAGTGTTAGTCCGTCTTCGTATTTTGACAGTTACATTTAAAATTTTTGTGTCAGATCATAAGTTTTAAGCATTCAGATGATGATATTTTATTTCATTATTGAAACTTAATATATCGTTATTGAGGAAAAAGCTGCTTGAATACAATATCATAAATTAAGCGTCTATAATGTTGCTAACATTTCATTTTTAGGGTTTACAGGTTTACTAGTAATTATAAATAGGCAATCAATAAATTGGTCGAATTTCGACCCCAGGCGATACTAGTTTCTATAAATAGATAAAATAAAGATAGTTAGATGCTTGAATAGTATAACATAATGGAAGATTTAAATTAATTCGTGCTGACAGTAGATTTTAAGATAGACGATAAAGAATTCCAAAGTTTGATGGCGTTGATGAAAAAAAGTCGTTTAGTATGCAAGGAGTTGAATTTAGGTAATGTTAGGTTGCATGTTCGAGTAGAAACACTGAAGCGTAACTTATCATATAGGTACGCAGGAGTTTTATAATAAATCAATTTGTGTAAAAATATACAGTTTTTCGCATTTAAGTAGTTAATAATACTACACCCAAGAATGCTTTTACTTTCCTCAGATATATGTTCAAAGCGCCTCAGGCCAAACCCGTATCTTGCCGCATCATTAAAGGCATCTTGAATTTTATGCGAGGAGTGCGAGTCAAGTTTGCTATAAATTAATTCTGAATACGATATGACTGGAAATATTAATTGCACAACAAGTCTCTTTTTTGTCGAAATAGGAGTACATTTTGCAGACTTTCGTAAGCATCGAAGTACGTAGTAAACTCGTTGAACAATGTAGTTAACTTGATCAGAGCAAGAAAGTCGACAGTTGATATAAAAACCTAAACTTTTTACTTTATTAACCATTAACACACAATTATTACTTAAGAATATCGGTGGTATTTGTTGGTGATCAAGCTTATCTCTGGAGATAGGAAGAACGTACGATTTTTTGGCATTTAGGCACAGTGTGACCAGATAGTTTTTAGAAAAAGCGCGAACTACAAAATTTTTATCGCCCAAAAATCGCCCAATTTTTCAGTTTTTAATATTTTGTAGCCCAAAAAAGCGCAAATTGGGGGACATTTACAATATAAAGTCACAAAAATTTTCTCTTAAGCTCATTTTTAAAACAAATTGTTTATATTTGTATGTATTGAAAATTTGCAATGTGTTAAGAAGATATAACATAAATTAAAAATTTCTTTAAAAAAAAAATAAATTCAAAGAAATTTACATAAAATAAATAAATTTTTCTTTTAAACACAAATAATTAAAACATATCAAAAGTTTCCTGAAGAAGATATTCAATATCTTTTTCGCTTTCATCAAGTTCCTCTTCATCTATTTCTTTTTTTCATATATAGAGCTGTTGCACTTAGAAATCATATTTTCTGTTGTCGGAAAGTCTTACAGCAAACGTTTAAGGCTTTCATGAGACATTTTATTCGTATAATAGACGAAAGTGATTCCAACATCATACGATTTCTCATGTTCGTTTTAGAAGCATTCATCACAGAAAATACTCTTTCAACAAAAGTGTTTGAGTGAGGCAGCGATAGTAAAATAAGTGCTAACTTAGAAATAGTTTCCAGCATTTTGCCTCCACCAGCATTTCTTTAATCGTTCGCTTTCAACCAAAATTCTTGGGTATCTGACAGAATGTTTTTTTCAAAAATATCTTTCCATGGAATAACCAATAGCGAATCGTATTCTAGCTCTGCTGCATGTCTCTCCAACTGACTTAAATAATGAAGAAGAAGTTCAGAAAACGGTTTTCTAAAGTGGTTTAAACATTTCTGAAATGAATGAAATGACTGAATATATGTAATTTTTTTCATGAATCTTCTGACAATAGTAGCCCAAAAAAGCGCGAGGCGCTTTTTAAATAAAAATCAGCGCATAATTCTAAAAAAGATCGCCCAATTGGCGCTTTATCGCCCAATCTGGACACACTGTTTAGGCATAGATCATTATCTGAAGCCCATTTAGATATTGCTGTTAGATCTTCATTTAGTCTATAACACAAATCTTCTAGAAGACCGATACGATTGGAAGTATATAACTGAATGTCATCAGCATAGCCATGCATTGTCACGTTATTGCAGACAGTAAAAATGTCATTGATAAAAATGCTAAAAAGCAAAGGCCCAAGTATAGATCCTCGAGGCACACCATCCAGATAGTTGGCAATCAAGTTTACAGCACAACTTGTAAAACCAAGCATGTACTGAAGTTTTTTAACTAACACAGAATGGTTCACAGAGTCAAAAGCTTTAGAAAAATCCAAAAGACATAATAGTGTTATGTGACCAGCATCATACGATGTACGAATATCATCAAGAACTTTTGAGGTTGCAGTTGCGCAGCTTTTGCCTGATCGAAACCCAGATTGGTAAGGTGAAAGGAGGTTCTTTGATTCTAAATACTGATTAATTTGGCTAGCCATAATGGATTCACAGATTTTAGAGAAAACAGAAAACAAGAGGTTGTTAAGCAGTGGTTTACAATGTGCGTCAAAGGTTTAATGAGGTTAAAAATATCCCAATTATCAACATTACGGTGCTTTTTCCATCTATTATATAATTTATTCCTTTTTTTGATAGCTAAACTAACGAATGACTTGAACCAGGGACAAGACTTATTTTTGATTACAGAATTGCGAAGGGGAACAAAATTTTCAAAAGCACGGCAGATATGGGAGACAAGGATATTTAATTTATCATCTACTGTCTCAGAGAACCAACAATCACTCCAACAAATACGAAATAAATTATCATACAACAAAGAATAATCAACAGAAAATCAAAGAAATGAAGTGCAAAGAATGATCAACTATGAAGTGCAAATTAAGTTTTGACGAAAAAAGATTGTTTTTATTATTTCTTTTACATTTTACTCAGGGCATTACCATATGCTAATCGTGGGTCGCCTAGGGTACATGTTTTTTTCGAGTTTCTTGTGATTTTCGCTGCTTTTTTTTCATTTTAAGTCATGTATTATATGTTTTACACTTTTTTAACAACATATTTTGTTGTCATTTATATATATTACCGTTTTTAGAGATTTAACATTCCAAGAAATGCTTGATTACATTGAATAGCTTGATGAGCAGAAGATCAAAAAAAACTGGTATCTCAGGTAATGTTTGTCCGGCATGCTATCTACCAACTTTGGTGAAAATTCAAAATCAATGGCGCAGCATTATTCAAAGGAAAGCGGAGCTAAAATTAGTGTACTTCGTCTTTGTGTGATCGCACAATATAAAAAATATAAGTGCGGAGTAGACCGATTCGACCAAAATTTAGCATACAGAGGAAAAAAAATGGTGGTCTAGTATTTTTACCTGGCTGATAGATGCTTGTGTTCAAAATGCTTGGCAGCTTCATCGAAAAGTGGAACCGACAATGACTCAACTTGAGTTTCGACGAAAACTGGTACAAAATCCAAACCAGTTGGTCTGTTATCCTCCCACAGATATGCCCAGGACCCATGTAGTGTTCAACAGACTCTCCGCTATGATTAGACTGGTTATTTTGTAGTACCATCCAATCGTAGGCATTGTGCGGGTGAAAGTTGTAAAGTTGACGGACGAACAGCATGTGGAAAATGCGAAGTTGGACTTTGTGTCAAGTGTTTTGCCAACTACCATACGAAACCATGCTTGATTCTATTTCAAAATATATCCCTATTTTTTATTTTCATACATTTTTTTATAAAAACGTGTTACGACATCTATTTTTTGTGATGTTTTCTAAAAAAGAAGTCCAAAAATAATTTTTTTATTTCATAAAAAACATGTACCCTAGGCGACCCACGGTTACCACATGGTAACGCTTGTTTTTCGCATTTTCCAGAAAAGTTTCATCCTTTGTCGGAAAATAGACTTAATTTTCGAGCACACGACTTTTAAATAAAATCTGAGACCAAAATAGTTCTGGACCTTACCGGGTTAAGCTTTAAATATATATAAATATTATTATTAATAAATATTTCAAAATTTGTTTTAGCTTATTTATGGTTATCTTACTTGTTATTATTATTGTTATCTAGTTATCTAATAATCTAATATAATATAATAAGTCTATTGTTGTTATTATTTTATGTCATACTTTAAACTAACTTTGTTCTTATTGTATTTGCTTGCTAAATAAATATATACCTTAAGTGTTGCTCTTTCAGTTTTAGAATAACTTCGATTTTTTTTTTATTTATAATGTAAATTTTTTTTATATTCACTTATTTATTTTATTCACTCCAAATTAAATTTGAATCTGCAATTAAAAAAGGAAATTGAAGAAATTGGTTTTTTTCACTCTCAGTTGGGCAATTTTTTTGAATTTTCTACAGTTAGCCAACTGGCAGTAAGGTGTTATTGCGGAATTAGCTAAGTTTGGAAAATCGGTCTGACTTTTAATTGAGAAATGAATTTTTTTCAGTCAGTAGAAATGACATTTCTGCCTTAAATTTTTTTTCCAAATTCATATAAAATGGAAAAAAAAAAATAAATTCAATCCCTGCTGCCAGAATTTCAGGGATATATGTATTATGCTCAATAAATTATTTTTGGATTGATATGAGTTTACTGGTTGAATATCGTTAACGATTCGTCATTTCCTCAACTTTTATGAACGAGGCTCATTGGACATTCGGGCATGTTTATCTTAGACAGTGAAGGAGTTTGACTCCAATTAGCTTGACGGGAGTTCTAGCAGGGATTTAGGCTGTGTGCGAATTGATCTAAATTGAGTGTCTTAACTAAATTATTGGAAGTTTGTCGGTATTGCAGTGCTTACATACCTTCAATTTAGAAAGCTTTCGAGTATACTTTTCGTGTCAAAATTGGTAAATGTACCATATTTTCTTTTATGTTATTTTTGAGATAAAAATGGGAGTTTTTAATCGGGACAAGTGTATAAATTTACTTCAATTTTGTTATATTATGATATGTTTATGAGTTTGTTTTTATATCCCTACTGTTTAAAATTAACTTTATATACTCTGATGTTTGTTCAATCACATACAATTTGTATTGTATTTTTAATATCGATACTTCATATCCTTTAGTAAAGCCTTTGATGTTGTAAATCATAAGCTTTTAGTTATAAAACTATCACTTCTTGGTTTTCCAACGCATTTAGTGCGGTGGATTGAATCATATTTATTAAATAGAACACAAAGCGTAATATTTAACCTCATAAAGTCAGATGAGTTTATTGTTACTTCTGGGGTACCTCAAGGAAGTCATCTTGGTCCTTTATTGTTTTTACTTTATGTAAATGATCTTCCATCTGTAGTAAAGCATAGCAATATCTTGCTATACGCTGATGATGTTGAACTTTTTCTGTCATACAAAGATGTGCAAGACTCTTTATTGCTACAAACTGATCTTGACCATCTTTGTAACTGGTGCGAAATTAATTGCATGAAGCTCAACTTGGGGAAGTGCAAACAAATGAATTTTTCTCGAAGACAACCTTCTCGAACTAATTACAATATAGGTGACTATACACTTGAGTTTTTAGAGGTTTTCGATGATCTCGGAGTAACTATGGACACCAAACTTCGCTTTCACATTCACATTAATAAAGCAATCAGCAGAGCTTATAGTACTCTAGGATTAATTAAACGTTGGTCTAAAGAGTTTAATGATCCTTTTAAAACTAAAACCTTGTTCACATCGCTAGTAAGGCCCATTCTAGAATACGCGTCAATTGTTTGGTGCCCTCGTTATGGGTGTTACATTGACGATATAGAATCTGTTCAAAAGCAATTTCTTCTGTTCTGCTTACGTGATCTATATTGTAATTCAAACTTTAATTTACCTTCTTATGAATATTGATTACAGCTAATTAATCTGCCTTCTTTAAAAAATAGGAGAACTATGCTAAATGTTAGTTGGATTTTAAAACTCTTACATGGATATGTCGACAGTCCATATTTACTGAGTAAAATTTACTTTAATGTTCCTCTTCGACCTAGAAGATCTTTTGATCTACTTTTTATGAACTTTTGTAGAACTAATTACCTACAAAATGAACCACTAAGAAGCGCCTGCGGTGATTTTAATTCCGTTTCAGATGTTATAACATTAAATGAATCCATGTACTCAATTAAACTTAAAATTTTAGATTATCTGCAGTATCGCCGCTGAGTCTGTTCTAACACAATTTTCGCTTGGTGATGGATACAAAACTACATATAATCTGAATGGACCTGAACCTGTTTGGACCTCCGCACTTAATCTAATCGAGCATGCTTGGTGAATGTCAACTCTTCTTTCGGCCGTTCCAAGCTGGTTGTATATTTTTTCTTCAACCATGCTTTAACGATTTGTATTGTATATATAATAATATAACTGGCCAATGACACCTTGTTGTCTTACTGCCTGCGTTCGCAACCATTTCTTGTTATAGAATGAAAATGGTGTGGTGTATTTGACCTAGTTTGTCGAAATACCACCTTGCTTGGAAGAACGATTTATATTATATATATACATATGCTTATCAGTGTGGCGTACAGACCTTGTTTGTCTTGTTACCTCCCACCGTTCTATGCCGACACCAAGCTATTTTAAGTGTGGGTGGATATAACCTTGTTTGCCTTGTTACCCCAAGTTCTTTGCTGTGTAATATTCTTATAATAACTTATAATTTAAATGTACATATTTTAACGTTAATTTTAAACTGTATGTATAATTTCAATTGTATTTATATAAATGTTTAAATTTTGTATAATGCTAAAAAGCCTAGGAAGGCTTAGCAAATAAATAAATAATAATAATAATAATATCCTGAAAATTTTTCTTGACTTCGAATATTGTTCTCCAACACATCAGTTCATTTTTTCAATAAATTTTTTATTCATAAATTCTGTGCGGTGTCTTATTATAAAAAATTTAAATGAAAATACTAAGAAAACAAGTATTTATTAATTCTCAATTATTTCTTGTTCACTTTACGCGCTTTTCTATTAATATTTTTTATATTTTATGTGAAAATACAATAAACATATCACTCAAAATTTTAATGTATTTTCGTTTGATTATCTGGCAATATTTTTGTGTGAAATACTTTTGACAGTTAAACAAATTAACGGAAAAAATTTTTAAAAAACTAAAAAACTAACAAAACCAAAATGGAAACCCACAGGAAGCGGCAATATTCAATTAGATGTAAGTATGTACGCGTCTTAAATGAATCGTAACACTTGGACTGGATAGAATTAATACCTCCTTTCAGGTATTAAGCATGTAGCGAAATTTTCATAGTCTCCAGATTAGGAAAAGTGAACACCAACAGCGTCAGCAAATGATCGGATTTTGCATTTGTGGGAGCAACAGCAGCACCGAACGAATAGGCTTTGTAAACGCATCGTTGCAGCTGCTGTCAACTTCAAGCAGTGACAGCATTAGCAGTAAACAATTTTTACATGAGGATCTGCTGCACTGAATTCAGCAGATGTGTGCTGATATATTTTATAACATCTTTACCTTTGCAAGAATTAAACAAAAACAAAATGCACATACATTCGCAAGTAAACGCTTGAAAAAATGATGCGATGCGTTAGCTTCGAAACTTTTGCGATAACAACTTTGAAACGCAACGCTCATATGCTTCACTATGGGCACCGTCATGAGGAAGCACGAAACAGTTTTTTCGCAAGCAAATCGCTTCGCTCACAGCAACGCTTATATGCTTCACTATGAGCTCGGCCTTAAGAGAGAATATGAAAATTGTTCATGTTTGATGCCTGGAACCACAAAACTCACATGACATAAGGTATTACTGTCAAGTGCATTACTGGCACCAAATTGATTTGCCCTTGCACCGAGTGTTAAAAAAGAAAGCACTGATTTGGTGGCAATAATGTTCTTGACATTTATTCAAAACCTAATAAGTATTAATGCAAATTACTTTTGTCCATTATTTACAGGGTCCGATATCCAGACCGATCAATTTATTGACGCCAGAAAAGTGTTGAACTACTTGTTCACCAGCAAGGTTGTCGACGTAAGATCTGCTTGGGAACGAGTTGGGGAAGAAAGTGGTTTAGTGGAAGACTGGAGTTGACTTCGTGAGAAATGGTCCAATCTTATGGAAAAATATAAAGGAACCTTCTACTGGCACTGGAACGGAGAGGTCAGAAATTGCCATAACTTGGCCGCATTTCGAAAAAATGCATATTTGTTATTCGCAACGCCACAATAGTTATCCACTGCTAGTCGTAAATAGTGACAGAGCAACAATGAACCAAGTTGTCTCTCCAACATCCACGGATGAGGCATCCCAGGAAGTCGAGGAGACTTCACCAACTCCCATTTCAAGCTCAAGAATTTCTTCTGCTCAACGACAGAAAGCAGATGAAGAGTTGAAAAAATCGTTGCTTAAGACGGACAAAGAAGTTCGGAAAGCTGCAAGGAGTTTTAGTAGATTTCTTGCCACACAATTTGGCACTAATGCAGAGTATTCAGAGTCAAAATAATTTTTATACATTCTTTATACTTTTGAAAATCATCAAAATTTCATCTTATTTTTGTTTATATTTTTTGGGAGTTTAATTATTTGATTAAGACTCTGGATTAATGTCGAAATGTTGTTGAAGAAATGTACTAAATCCTCTCACTATTTAACGAACTTCTTCGTCAGTATAAAACACAGATTTTTTTTTAACTATTCATCTGCTTTTTGCAGATTTTTTTAAGCAGCAGTTTAAACTTTAATTTAACTATTCGATTAATATTACTTAACGTTCTTTTTCCTATTAGTACTTGTTCAAATTTTGTTGTTGTTAATAATTTCTTTTATTATATACTTTTCGTTACTTTATATATATATGTACCATTTGAATTAATTTGTTTATTTGATTTTTTTTTTATCTTATTTTTTATTTGATTTAATAAAAAAAACAATAAAATTACAAAAAATTTAACTACAAAATTTACATGTGGCTAGAATTTGCAATGTTCAGTTCAATAATATCATCTAATGTAGAATCTTCTGCTTCATAGGTCATGTCAAATCCGTCATTAATACAAATATTGGGCATAACACATGCCACAGCAATCGCTTCCACACAACGCGTGATTTCTAAGCGCAGTACTTTATCGACAATGCAACGCCAACGTGCTTTCAATATTCCAAAAGCTGATTCGATCACTTACTTACTATGAAGTTGGTTAAATTTTTTTTGTCGGGCAGTTATAGGAGTTCTTTTCTTTTATAAGGAGTTAAAATTGATATCGGGTTATACCATGGTGAAATTATTTAAAGGTATTCTCATCCCATGACATATTTCAATATTTTGTTTGACATGCTGCCTTATTTTGACAATTGTAAGGGTTTTAGATACATTTTTTTAAGGTTGCTTTTTTGATTTCGTTAAGTATTAAAAAAAGTCCTTTTTTTAGTTTTGGTAAGTATACTAATTAGAAATATATGAAGATACTCAAGTTAACTCATTTCCTTCTAATGGGTAGAATAATACCCATGAAAATACTTTTTTTCAAAAATCACTAAAAAGTAAGGGTAGAGATGGGGATGTTTAGGTAAAAGATCAAAATTTCTTAGGCTACCGGATGTCATCTTAAAATTCTGCCATTTGAACAGATTCGCCAGACTACAAGATATTTCGTAAAACACACATTGAAATAATAAAAAAAAAAATCAGAAAAAAATGATCACGATCACGGTAGAAAATTACCCAATAAATATCTCAGCAACGCATTGAGATCTGGAGATTAATTTGCTTCTAATCATTTTGGATCAATTGTATATCGTGTATGAAATTTTATCAAAATCGTTTGAGCAGATCTGGTACCAGGCAAGAATGGGTTAAATGTTTTTATTTTAAGTCTATATTTTGTGTCGTGCGTTTCTTTTTAGTTAAAATGTAATAAGTATTCACGTATTCACGGTTTTTATGCTATTAATGTTATTATTATTGGTATAACAATGTTATTTTTTATTTAGTATGAAATAAACATACTATTTTGAAAAGTGGTAACACTTTTTTTTAAATTTAAAATTGTGAAAACCGTGCTCGTTCAAATCATCAATTCAAATCTTTTCTTGTCGTTTCTTATAAAAATGCCAAAATCTAGTTGTTTTTTGTGCAAAAACACTTGGAAAAACGAAAAATACAATTTATATCATGTGCCTCATGATATGGAAAAAACTAAGTGTCTGAAATGCTGCTTGTGGTCAAACTCTGCCGAACTCAGCAAAGATTTGCTCGCAAATGATTTTAGGGCAGGCACAAAACGAAGAAGACTTGCTACTAGCGCTGTTCCAATGGTAGTTACTTTTTTTTCAAGAAGACGAAAACGAAGTCTTGGAAGGACTCCGCCAGTCAAACAGAGTAAGTTTATATGCTTAAATATTGTGAAGGTATAATTTTGAAAAATTTTGGTATAATTTTGAAAAAATTCTAGACCGGATATCATATATAGAAATAGCGATCTGAAAATGACATGGTTGGCAAATGCTGTACAGGAGCTCAAGGCCGAAGGAGGGAAGATATAGCTTCCGTAAAGGAGCTCAAGGCTTACCACTTTCAAAAAGGCAATAAGCCGAATTTTTACTCAAGGCCAAATTAAAAAAAATGAATGAACCCTTATCAACGCATTACATGGCAATGGGAAGATATAGCTTCCGCCTCAACTTTGCATGCAGCAGGTTCTCGTGCATACAACCACCTCTACGGCCATGACTTTCCACTTCCATCGGAAGCAACTTTAGGTAGATAGTGGAAGAAGCTGGAATTTGGCGATGACGCACTTCAGTTCATTATTGATATCATGCAAAGTGCAGCAGAAGACATTTCAGAAAGAGATCGATTATGTGTTTTGTCTTTTGATGAAATGAAAACCACTGCTGTGTACGAGCATGATCTTTGGACTGACAGTGTGCGCATGCCTTGCAATTATGCGCAGATGGTCATTGCAAGAGGCCTTACATCATCTTGGAAGCAACCAGGTTTTATAGAATTCTACCGAAAAATGTCTAAATCTATATAACTAGACATTATTAGCAGACTTTATAAAGCCGGTTTGTTGTTGTTGCTATGGTGTCCGACATGGGTTCCACTAACCAAGCAGTCTGGAAGCAACTTGGAATTTCAACAGGTATATAATGTTTGTAATGCCGTTAATTTTGAATTTTTTAAATAAAATTTTATTTTAATAGAAAATCAATGGTTTGAAAATCCATTTGTCAAAGATGGAAGAATTTTCGTGTTCGCAGATGTGCCTCATTTGCTAAAGCTAATAAGGAATCATTTCCTAGATACTGGTTTTGTATATAATAACAAAATAATATCACCTGTGACAATCAAACAAGCAATGAATTATACATCCGCTTCCGACGTGTCCATTTCTTATAAGTTAACTGAAGAGCATCTGAATGTAAAAGGTAATAGATAGAGAAAGAACAGTGAAAAAACCGTAGTTAAATTATAAAAGCTGGCTTTTTAAAAAAAATGTTTTGAGCTCAAGAGCTAATACTTGATCACATTTATAGCCGCTATCACCTAACAGGTAATAGCCAGTTGGCGGAAAATTTGGGATTTGTATATTTCACTACTTTTTAATACCCGCTCATCATGAACAGATCCAGGATACCCGCAACAAATGCTTATAAACTCCATATGACTGGAACATACGGCTTGAAGTTAAATAGAAGTGTATGACTTGCGATTCATGTACTGAGAAAACTACATTTTCAAAACTAGTAGAAACGTGCCCAGTTTTTGCGCCTCTAACGTTTATTTTTATTTTAAAAACGCACATTTTAAAAAAAGCTTCTAAAACGTTCGTTTGATTTTCTTAAATAAACATTTTAAAATAAGCTGTTAAAACGTTCGTTTGATTTTCTAAAATTAACATGTTAGCTTTTAAGACATTCGTTTGATATATTAAAATGAACATTTTAAAAAGAGATTTAAATTGCCTCGATTGCCCACACGTATCAAATGAAACTTAATCACCTTTTACGAAGTTCGAGCTTAGCCGAGCTTGCTAGCGGTCGAGTTTAATACTCAACCGTTCAGGGTTCAATCCTAACGAAACCAGCAAGAATTTTTTTTTAATAAAAACACAATTATTTTTGATAAATTTTGATAGATTGTTTTTAAGATTGTAAGCGCGAACTTATTGCGAGGGTTTTTTCTGACTAATGAGTTAATGAAGCAATTAAAATTAGAATTCAAATAGATAAATTAATACTTTTGATACATACACAGTCAAGATGCGAACGTACGTCCTTTGCATGCCAGTCTAGCACACTACCACTGACAGAAAATCTCGACAAAAACATGCATTTTTTTTTAAAATTCTTGTTAAAACGTTCATTGCTGTTTTTAAAACGTTTCATTTTACTTTTGTATTTTAAAATGTGCGTTTTTATTTTTGTATGGCGTAAAATATTTTTAAAAATATTCATTAAATCATAGTACAACATTCGTTTTTGTTTTTAAAACGTTTCATTTTATTTTTGTATTTTAAAGGAAGGATTTTCAATTTTGCATGGCGTAGAATGTTTTTAAAATAAACATTTTACTAACCATTTTTAAAATGTGCGTTTTACCTTTTTTTTCTCAGTGGACTTGAGAGCAGAATTTAAAATTTTCAAACAGCAATTAAATTTTTAACCGTAAAAAACAAATTTTTAAAAATGAAAATAATAAGATTTCCAATATTTTAAAGTATATAAATAAATTACCAAATTTGACCAAGATTTATAGGAAAAGTAATTTAAAATTATTTTTTACTTTGTAGTGATTTTTAAGTAGGTTTTTTTTTTTGTTAAAAAGTTTTTATATATATATCAACTATTCTTCTATTAATTTTTGGTTAATACCTTTATATATATTTATTTAAAGTCGAAAACTTATTTAAAGTGTTCCATGAATTTAAATAAATAAATAAATTGTATTGGTACGAAAGAGTGAATTGATTTAAAAACTAGTAAGGTATATCTTCGACTTGGCCGAAGTTAAAATACCCCCACGGCCGATTCTTAAGGGTAAAAGAATCTTAAATTGGAGAGCTTTTTGTATGAGATTTTGAGAGATTTTATTATTTTTATGTATCTTAAATACATACATATCAAATTGTTTTCCTGGAGCTTTAATATTAGCCTTTTTATAAAGTTTTCAATTTTCGGATTGTATGGGAGTTGGGCGTGTAAGTGGGTGAGTGACTCCCATTTTTCTAACACACCTCAGTTTTGACATAGAATACACAAATACCGAGTTTCTGTTTTGGTTCTTTAATATTAGCCTCTATATAGATTTTTCAATTTTGGGGTTGTATGGGAGGTGGGCGTGTTAGTAGATGAATGCCGCCCATTTTTCTAACACATCTCTGTTTTGACATAGAATACATAAATACCGAATTTCAGTATTCTAGCTTTAATATTAGCTTCTTTATAGGGTTTTCAATTTTGGGGTTGTATGGGAGGTAGGCGTGGTTTTCATCCGATTTAGCCCATTCTCAAACTTGATCTTAGTTTTTTAAAAATAAGCTTAAATATCGAATTTCAGCACGATACCTTCAAAATTACGGCTGTAATCGTGTCCACAGACAGACGGACAGACAGACAGACGGACAGACAGACGGACATGGCTAAATCAACTCGGGTGGTGATGCTGATCAAGAATATATATACTTTTCTATACCTACCACGCCTCCTTGTGGGCGTTACACACGTCGTGACAAAATTAATATACCCCTTACGCAGTACGCGTGGGGGTATAAAAATGCTTTTTAAGAGTGTAGATAACAAGAGTGTAGAGATGTTTATTTTGTACATTAGTTACTTTTTTTGAGGAATTAAGGACAGCAATTAGTTTTAGTATTTTTATAAAGTCATGTCTAGTAGAATTAACTTTATTCTGAAATTGATCCTTTATGGAATTTAATAAATTATTTCGAATTATATCTGAAAAAATACATACACCGAAAAACTACAAGCCTTTGAGGTACTTTACGGAACTCTGAATTACTCGGCGAATATTGGATATTTTTCAATAAAAAAAAAAATTGTATTGAAAATGTGAAGTATCATTTATAAAAAGACTCGGTTTGATTACTGCTTTACTCAAACAAAATATTGTTTTTAAAACAATTTTTTATATATGCTGAAAGCCTGTTTTGTTATTTTAGAGATATAAAAATAGACAATTATAAAATATTAAAAAAATTATAATTGAAAATTAAACACGCTTGTTTAAAATTTTATTTTAAATTTGTGTTTTAAAATTTTATTTTAAATTTGTGTTTTAAAATTTTTTGTTAAATTTTAAGGTGTGTTTTTTTCAGTGTACCAATTCAATAGCTTTCAGGAAAAACATACAATGACATTAGCATTGCTTGAAGCATAAATAAGTTCACTTAAAAGAAAAATTGGCTTAAATTTAAAAAAAAAAGTTGTAGTTTGACCTTATAACAAACCATAACCGACATGATAAAGAAGAAAAGTGACAAAAAATCTTTACCGATAAATTTTGTTTGAAAACTTGTCTGGGCGACATTGTTTTTTACTTTTAATAAATTTGTTCCCGCTTTGATACAAAAAATAAATGGTCACTTTATATATATGCTACAACTTTTACAAAACGCCATTTAACAAAAACCAAACCTCTGAATAAAAAAAAAAAAAAAAATTAACAAATTGGCCATTTCAGCCCTTGAAAGGACTTTGACCGAACTAATGATCAATTGTGTTGTGTGTGTTATTAAATGTTTGCACACAATTGACCGAGAACTGGACCTACATGTTTTATGCCGACTCCGAACGGCTAAAGTTCATGTTCTCAAGAAGCTTTACATGGCATTATTTACTCTCTGAGGTTTGCCATTGTCTGCAGAGAGGTGGTTGGTGACCGATCAGAAAAATTTTTTATTGAAAAAACTTTTTTCGCCGCGGCTGGGGATATTTAAATATACCTCTGAATATATTTTCAAAATTAAAATATAACTCAAGCGGAAATTTTTTCTACGTATGACAGCAGAAGCACCTAGATTTCTTCAATGCTTAAAATCAAATGAAATATTAACTGGTTATTCATAAACCTTATTATTTATAAAACAATATCATAAACAAATACATAAACACAATGTGAAATTTATTTATCTTAAATATTTGTCTGTCGGTTGCCTTGCCTAATGTAAACAAGTCATCACGATACCAAGAACCACTGCATAGCGGTAACCCTTTTACTAAAACAAGCTCACGCACGTTTTCAATACCATAATAAAGTGTGTTAAAATGCTAAGCAAAGTTCGTGATTCGTGGTTATGTTCACCAATCTCACGTAGTTCAAATATTCTCCGTAAGTCTTCCCTCATGTCCTCAGGGAGTTTTCGCAAATAATAAAGCGCCATTGCCAAAGGGTTTTTTCTACAACCACCCAACGAAGAATTCAACTCACACACTAACAATGTTTAGAGGCAGTGTTGACATTAACTTTGACTTTCTTGGCTGCAAAGAAATCCCGTAAAGTTAAACCAAAAATATATATTCTGGGTTTGCATCGTGCTAAATGCTGCCAGATCAAAGATAATTTCCTGTTTTTAGGATTTTTACCTTAAATTTAAAAGAAATGGGTACATGATACTTTCTGAAGAAATGAAGCAATTTTTAACCGAAATTTTGTGTTCAAATGCAAATTGGTCTTTGCAAACTACTAATTCTTCAAAAAATAAATTAAATAATCACTAGAATAAAGGATTTTAGAGCATAATTTAATAATACAATTTCACTTGGAGTACACAAATCATGTTTGATGCAAAAGCGTTGCTGCAAAAAGTACAATGTGTGTGCTATTTGGTGATGGAGTGGGACTGAGATTAAAAACTTTTCTTTTATACGCCGATCTTAAAAAATGCTTCTTCTATCTTCATACTTAAACTAAAATATATATGTATATTTATTTTAAAAAAAGTTTTCTGAAACGTCTATTTACCTCAAACCGTGTATTGGATTCTCCAGAACTCTTACCGTAGAGCAAAAATATATAAAAATATAATTTTTTATCAAATTCGAAATTTTTTTACAAACTGCTCGTTACACTGAATTTATTAAACACCGTTTTATTTTTTTTTTAGACTGAACTGGCCTGTGTGCAAATACTCTTTACATATTAAGTTCTTAATAAAACTAACTTAAAAGTTTACGTATTAAGTTCCATTTTTCATATACATATTTGTACTACGAACAAATTCTTATTTTTTAAAAAATTCACAAAAATCCATTGTTTTTTGAGTAAGGAAATACGACAAAAATACTCTGGCACCACTGACTAAGCCATCTTATGACCATCAAACCGGTGTAAGCCAAATGGAGGTGGAAGATGGTATTCATAAATGTTTGCTTCAGCTGTGTACGTGTGCTTGTGCATAAAGTTAATAAAGTTGTCAAAACCTTTCAAGTATACAACGGAACGCGAGTTTTGCTAGTGAATTCCGGGGTTGTATGCTTTCGCTTAAATATTATTTGGCTTGTTGTTTAGTGGTTTTAATGCTCATAATGGGGTGGTTAGGAAAGTTATACTGTAATAGAGACGAAACAGATTTAGACATGTGTTAAACTTACGGCAGCTTTGAATCTACAATATTTTCTTTAAGCTGTACACTTTTAAACTATCAGAAGACGGGCAGTTAAAATGTTTATGTTTGCCGCAGTTTCTATTGTGATTTACAAAATGGACATCAAAAGCTGCATATTTCTGGATACATTTATTGGCAACACAATTTGGAATAGGATCAAATTGTTAGAGCGTTTTATTTTTTGTTTCAAGATTCACGAGTTCAAATGTTATTTGATGAAATTAACTTTAGTATGGATTTATTAAAATTTGGGATATTAAATTGTTAATTAAGCTCAAAATTTTGCAATGAAAAATAAAGGATTCTAGCAAAATTCACTTTATTGAAAGGTTAATTTTTTCAAAGCTATTTTTTTTTTATTTCTGCAGCTCTCACTTCCGAACCCAATTACTTTTTTTTTAAAAGAATCTAAAATGGAATATCTGTGCTTAAAAAATCATAACAAACATTATTTTAATATGTATATAAAAATCACGTGTGACTATTATGTAGGGATAAGCTAATCTCTGAAGCCCACCACACCAATTTCAATGAAATTTTGTGAAAGTGTATGGTTGAAGTATCTCGTGTCAACAAACAAACAGTCCCAGCGTCTTGAAAAACACGTCACTGTTGACAACACCTCCTTTGAGGTAGTGAAGGACTTTGTTTACCTGGGATCCAGTATTAACTCCTCCAACGATATCAGTATTGAGATTAAACGAAGGATAACTCTTGCCAACAGGTGTTACTTTGGGCTCAGTAGGCAATTGAGAAGCAGAGCTCTCTCTCGACGAACAAAACTGACGCACTATAAGTCAATAATCATGCCCGTCCTACTATACGCATCACAAACCTGGACGTTGAGCAGCTCTGATGAAAGGACTTTGGGAGCGTTCGAGAGAAAAATCCTTCGCAAGATCTATGGTCCAATCTGCGTCAATGGCGAGTACCGAATACGATGGAACCACGAGTTGTATGAGCTATATGCCGACATCGATATAGTCAAGCGTATTAAAATAGAGCGGCTTCGCTGGCTAGGTCATGTCGAGAGAATGAACGACGAAGCTCCAGCGAAAAAAATATTGGATTCGGTACCCAGCGGTGGCCAACGCAGACGAGGAAGACCGCATCTCCGTTGGAAAGACCAGGCATTGGATAACCTGACGACGCTTGGAGTTTCCAACTGGCGCCAGCAAGCGCACGACAAAAGAGGCTGGCGCAAATTCTTAGACCAGGCCAAAACCGACCAACGGTTGTAAGCGCCATCTAAGTAAGTAAGTATGGTTGATTCCAACTTGAAAGATAGGATAGTTTTGGCTCGTATAGAAATATGCACTATTTAGTATATATGTAATATTTAGTTGCTAAATAAATCTCTTATTTTTTATACCCTAAACCTGAAAGGTCAGGGTATATTAACTTTGTGCAAACGTTTGTAACGCATAGAATGAAGCGAGTCCGGTATAGAAAAGTATATATATTCTTGATCAGCGTCACCACGTGAGTCGAGCTATCCCTGTCCGTCCGTCCGTCCGTCCGTCCGTCTGTGTGTTGTCCGTATACACAGGATAAGAAGAAAGAGTTGAGATAATTGGATGAAACTTAGTACACATGGTCACATGCACCCAAGGATCTGCACTATTGAATATTTTTGGAATCCGCCCACGGACACGCCTACCTCCCATACAACGCAAAAATGAAAAACTGCATAACTCAGCTCATAATAAGCCTATAACAATAAAATTTGGTATGTATGTGTTTTATACAAACACAAAGATGTCATCCGCTCACGGACACGCCCACCTCCCATACAACCCAAAAATTGAAAACGCAATAATTAAGCCTTTGTTTAACCTACAGAGCTAAAATTTGGCACGTATGTTTTTTATGACAAGACAAAGATGGTTTTGAAAAATGGACGTCATCCGCCTACGGACACGCCTATTTCCCATACAACCCAAAAAGTTTTAAACTCAATAAATAAGGTTATGTTTGTCATAAAGAAATTAAATTTGGTATGCATGTATTTTATACCAAAACTGAGGAGTGTTCAAAAATTGGAAGTAATCCGTCCATGAACGCGCCCACCTCCCACAGGGAAAGCACAATAAAGGCATTAACTGTGAGCTCCAGGAATAAAACTTGGGATGTGCAAAATGTTCGTCAACATTTAAATGCATATAAAATATAGGCTTCATCCGCCCTTGGAGATGCCCATTTACAATAAAAATTTTTTGTTTTTGAAAAGTGGGTTTAGGGTATTTCATAGTCGGCCTAGACCGACTTTAGACTTTCTTTACTTGTTTTTAAATAGATATAACACGAATACGGACGCGACATCATGGACTCGAAAAATTTTTCCAACGGTAGTAAAATACAGTAATGATGTTCATTATAAATTTTAATAAAAATCTTAATAAGTTTAATTCAAGTTACATACAAGCTTAATATACAGTCAAAATAAAAAAGAAATAAAGTAAAAAGATGTAAGAGTGCTTTATTTTAATGTGTTTCTTCACTTTTGATGGACCTTTTTCTGGAGATGCCCATATGAAAAAACTACCAGTTCTCTTGATTGGGTTCGATAATGCTGGCCTTGGTGTAGGTCGTTAGGTGGTATCGAATAGATGGAAAGGACCCGTAGCAGTATTGACCAAACTTGGTTGGGCAGGGTTGCCAACACACATCTTTTCGCCCGGAGATTCCGGGCATGATGTCTGATCTCCGGGCTCCGGGTCTGGCACATTTTCTCCGGCTTTTGCGCTTATATATATTTAAATCAAGTTTTGTTTTTACAAAAAATATGTTCAACTTTTTTATTTGTTTTGATTCACCCTTTTTTAGGTGAATGTATGAACCATTTGTCTTAAGGGCCCATTTTTGGTGACCAAAATAAAAAATTTTTATAATTTTTCGAATCCATAATCTTGTAAAAAAGTCTATTGGGATACTGACTTATCCTTAAGCGATTTTTGGGTGCATATTTTTAAAACAAATAAATTTTTTGAAATAACACAATTTTTTAAAAAAGCTTAAAGAGTACCTGTCAGCAACGCTTTTGTTTTGAGTTGGTATGGATAAACGACAGAAAAAAACTAAACACAAGTTTGGTTTAAGCACAGCTATCCATACGGATAAATTTTAATATGGATTGCCGGCAGTTTCTTTCGTTTCTTCAACCCCCGGATCAACAAGAGCTTGTAAGAACTACAAAGACGGAAGCCAAATTAAAATTGAAAAATAAATGTTGTATAAGCAATTAATAAGTTAATTAACCTTTATAGTATTTAGTACAAAATTAATTTTTTATGATTTTATTTTTTGTGATACAATATGTTGACCTTTAATTATTTATTTATTTAACTTTTGTTTGTTAGCATTACAAAAGTTTATTCAAAGTTAAAAAAAAAATGCAAAATTAATAGTTTTATGCCCCACTTTGTTCTTAAATTATACCAATATTTGAGTCCTTATTTTATTTTTTGTTAACATAATGATTTTTCAATGTGTTAATAAATAAAAGCACTGAATGTACCAGTTCCTTAAAATTAAAACTTTAACATATTAAAAAACCAAAGAAATATTGAATTTTTAATTAAAATTAGACCATAAAAAAATTATTAAAAAAAACTCCGGGCCTGGGCTTTTCAAAAGTTGGCAACCCTGTGGTTGGGTCGTGTACGGTTCTGGAAATCGAAGGAAATGGAATTGGTTTTAAAGCTGCATTCTTTGCTAGCTTCGGCGAAACCGTTGAAAGTTGTTATTTGGAAACGCTGGTTTACAAATACATCGTAGATGATAGTTTAGGTATGCGTATAAAATCCAGTTGAGGCTGAGGAAACGCTTCAAGCAATAAAAAAATATTGACAAAATAAAACAGTTCGTATGCGTGGACGTTTTGAAACTGGTCTCATGTGAAAGTGGGATGCTATGGCCTTCCCTCCCAGAGAGCCAAACGATGGCGCACAAAAGTTAATTGTTCCCATTGAACAAGTTGTTTGAAGATGTTTAGATACAAAAAACTCTCGAATGTATTGACCGATCTTAAAATTTATTTTTCTGAACTGTTTTACGTTTCCTAACTAAGGTTATCCCTAGAAAGAATTTTCAAATTCCATTTAGTTCAAAAGTTCATTGAAGATAATAAAATTTCCATGAGTTTTATTGTTGATATTCGCTGAAATAGTTTTCTTCTAACATGCTCGTGTATGTATCAATCAATGAAAAAACCGAACGACATGAAACGACATCAAAAATCTTGCTGCGAATGTTTTTAAATGTTTTTAATAAAACACAAATACATGAAATCTGTTAACTGTATATATTTGCTTATGTAGGTGAACCCTGTTACATAAAATAAAATTTGCAGTTTTTATTCTTATTTTAGACTAATTTTCTTTCATAAACAACATTTGTTGTTGTTTGACAGACATTTGTAGTTTTATATTGTTTTACTGCGAAAGAAACTTGCAGCGCATGCAAATCAATTTTTGTTCTTTACTGTTACAACTATAAACATTAAACAATTTGAAATGGGCAAGGAACAATGAGCGCGCAATTGTCGCAGAATATTTTAAGAAAAACAGAATTTTTAACACTGAAAATTCAAATTTCATGCATGTCTGCTTCATATTTTCTCAAGAAATTTTACACACAACTACAAAAATCAAAGAACGTTCGTTTTAACCGTTCATTAAAAATTAACGTTTGAAGAGAACGCCCGTTCTGAAAAAAGCTTTTGTATGCATCGCTTAACTATCAGCATCAGCATCGTCAAGGTGTTTTTTCTTGTTGTGCATGCGTCATCAGATCGGTATGCGTTGTTGTTGTTCTACATGTTTTCGTTTTTGTGCTATCGTGGAGAAATGAAAACAATTAGAAATAAGAAAGAAAAGTAAGGAAATCTGTCTGGAAGAAACATTTAGATAATAATGAATGGTCGTGAACACAGTTCCTGAATTTTTAATTCAAACACTCATTTTGCATAAGTGATTACAAACGAACGCTCGTTTTTTTTTTTCTTTAATTGTGTGAAAAAATCGAAATAATCCAATTGGATTTTTTATTGGCTTTTATTTGTTTTTTAAACAACATCTTTGGATTTGAGTGTTCACTTAATTCACTAGGTTAACTTAAACCAATCGATTTTTATTATGATCCATACGAATTTTTTAAATGATTAATCATTTGCTTATAGCTTTGCTTTAGCCAACTAGCGATCAGGATAGCATCTCTGCCCAAAAAAAACAAAAAACATTTAATGGCTGTTACATGTTTTTTGCTTTGTACGTTTTTTTAAATTCTTCATGTTTTGTTTTATAATAATACATATGTCCCTTTTTAATTAAGTGTTTGTGTACGTTACTTGAACGTATTCAATTTTCACTAAACTGCTTTTTACACTTGACACTTAACTGCAAAATGTTATTAATGCAATGCAAAAAACGGTTAAACGCCATTACACGTTTTTTGCCCATACATTTTCAAAGTAAAATAAGATGAGTGAACAAAATTATGCAAAGCAAAAACCAAGTAAAAGTTTAAACCAAACACTAAAGTCTAAGTATCTCAAAACTATGAAAATGCAGTTAACTGTTTTTTGTTTTGCACGGCAGACCTAGAGATACATCTAGAACAAAAATATACGTTTAAAAATTATTTCCGCAGAAAAGTCTACCGTGATCAAAAAATTAAAAGTTAACCAACATTTTTTTTTACTTGTATTATTAAAGAGAAATATTCAAAATTAATTTGATTAAAAAAGAATTCAAATTTTTCCCATGTTGCGATGGCAAGATATCGGGTTACCAAGTTAAAGTTAAAGTTTTGGTCAGTTTTTTTATTTCTATGAGCATTTTCTCTTTACAATTTCCATTTCTAAGAGTAATTGTGCAATTGCACTCTTTACAACTTTGGACAACTTTTGCAACAACAACAACCAACCGTAAAATAAATGCAAAAGAGCAAACAAATATCAATTAACGGTAAAATTTTGATTTGCTTATAATGATATTCTGAGGTTACGCCACGCCATTTTTATACCCCCACGCGTACTGCGTAAGGGGTATATTAATTTTGTCACGGCGTGTGTAACGCCCACAAGGAGGCGTAGTAGGTATAGAAAAGTATATATATTCTTGGTCAGCATCACCACCCGAGTTGATTTAGCCTTGTCCGTCTGTCTGTCCGTCTGTCTGTCTGTCGACACGATTACAGCCGTAATTTTCAAGCTATCTTAATGAAACTTCATGTTTAAGTGTTTTTTTAAAAAGCGAAGATCAAGTTCGAGAATGGGCTAGATCGCATGAAAACCACGCCCACCTCCCATACAATCTCAATAATGAAAACTCTATAAAGAGACTAATATCTAATCTACAATACTGGAATTTGGTATTTGTGTATTCTATGTCAAAACTGAAGTGTGTAAGTAAAATGGGCGTCATTTACCCACTAACACGCCCACCTCCCATGCAACCCCAAAATTGAAAACTATATAAAAAGGCTTCTGTGGAAGCTAAAGAGATAAAATTAGGTATTTATTCACTTTATATCAAAACTACGGCGTGATAGAAAAATGGGTGTCATCCACCTACGAACACGCCCACCTCCCATATAACAGCAAAATTAAAAACTATATAAAAAGACTTCTATGGAAGCTTAATAAATAAAATTAGGTATTTATTCACTTTATTTTAAGACTTTGGCGTGTTAGAAAAATGGGTGACATCCATTCACGAACACGCTCACCTCCCATACAACCCCAGATTGAAAACTCTATAAATTTAACTCTTTTAAACACTTTAAGCTACAGGCAAAAAATTGGATACGTTTGCGTTTTATATCAAAACTAAATCGTGGAAAAAGTGGGCGTCATCTGACTACGGACACACCCACTTCCCATAGAACCCACTATAGTAAAAACTCTAAAGAAAGCTAATATTTAAGCCTCAAAAATGAAATTCAGTATTTGTGTATTTTATATTAAAAATTAAGTTTGCTGAAAAAATGAGCGACATCAATCCACTAAGACGCCCAACTTCCATAGAAGTCATAAGTGAAAATTTTATGAAGAGGCTAATATTTGTGCTACAAAACTGAAACAACCACAAACACGCCAACCTCAAATGCAATCCCAAAACTAAAAACTTTATAAAAAGTCATATCTTTAATCTGCAGGACAACAATTTCATATGTACACTGAGGGAAAAATGTGTTAAAATTAAATGAAATTGTGCTCATATCAAACGAATTTGTTTTTGAAATAGAGCTTGAAACAAATTAATTAAAGTTAAACACAACTGTTTCTAAAATTAAATTCAAAACAAAAGTTTTTGTTTTTAAAACAATGTTTTTGTTATAAACAACAAATTTAAAACAAAAATTTTAAAATTTAAAACAAATGTTTTAAAGCATATTTTTTCAATGCCTTTTTTTTAGTTTTTCGGAGTTTTTAGCATAAGATTCACAACCAGCTACCCTCGGGATCCTCCGAATACCAAATGTTAAATCCATTCGATAAAGCTTGCATATGAAATAATTTAATATTTAATTAATTAGTTTTTATTTTATCATATGTTCGATATTTTCAAAAAATTCACAAACTGTCATTGTATTCAAAGTTTTGTTTGTTTTTTCAAAGATAATATAATAAGAGAAAATTAAAAAAAAGGAGTTTATAGGTAGTTGAAAATTGAACACACTTGTTTTAAATTTTGATGTGCAGAAATGCAAAGGCTATAAATTTCTATTTTAAAATTTTTTGTTTAATTTTAAAGTATGTTTTTTTCTCAGTATATGTATTTTAGACGTCATAAAAATAGTAAACACTTTTAAAATATCTTTAAAAAGCTACAATTTAAGATTGTTTTAAACTTACGAATCGGCCGTGGGGGTATTTTAACTTCGGCCAAGTCGAAGATATACCTTACTAGTTTTGTTCAATCTTTAACGATACCAAGATCAACAGTTAGTTAAAACTTTTAAAAAATAACTAAAGTGCAAAATTAAAGACAATAAACCACGAGATATTGTTAAATAAGAAACAACATGAAACACACACAGTGTTCCTAAACTTTTTTGATAAGGATTTTTCCTTCTTCCGCCCACCTCCCATATAACAGCAAAATTAAAAACTATATAAAAAGACTTCTATGGAAGCTTAATAAATAAAATTAGGTATTTATTCACTTTATTTTAAGACTTTGGCGTGTTAGAAAAATGGGTGACATCCATTCACGAACACGCTCACCTCCCATACAACCCCAGATTGAAAACTCTATAAATTTAACTCTTTTAAACACTTTAAGCTACAGGCAAAAAATTGGATACGTTTGCGTTTTATATCAAAACTAAATCGTGGAAAAAGTGGGCGTCATCTGACTACGGACACACCCACTTCCCATAGAACCCACTATAGTAAAAACTCTAAAGAAAGCTAATATTTAAGCCTCAAAAATGAAATTCAGTATTTGTGTATTTTATATTAAAAATTAAGTTTGCTGAAAAAATGAGCGACATCAATCCACTAAGACGCCCAACTTCCATAGAAGTCATAAGTGAAAATTTTATGAAGAGGCTAATATTTGTGCTACAAAACTGAAACAACCACAAACACGCCAACCTCAAATGCAATCCCAAAACTAAAAACTTTATAAAAAGTCATATCTTTAATCTGCAGGACAACAATTTCATATGTACACTGAGGGAAAAATATGTTAAAATTAAATGAAATTGTGCTCATATCAAACGAATTTGTTTTTGAAATAGAGCTTGAAACAAATTAATTAAAGTTAAACACAACTGTTTCTAAAATTAAATTCAAAACAAAAGTTTTTGTTTTTAAAACAATGTTTTTGTTATAAACAACAAATTTAAAACAAAAATTTTAAAATTTAAAACAAATGTTTTAAAGCATATTTTTTCAATGCCTTTTTTTTAGTTTTTCGGAGTTTTTAGCATAAGATTCACAACCAGCTACCCTCGGGATCCTCCGAATACCAAATGTTAAATCCATTCGATAAAGCTTGCATATGAAATAATTTAATATTTAATTAATTAGTTTTTATTTTATCATATGTTCGATATTTTCAAAAAATTCACAAACTGTCATTGTATTCAAAGTTTTGTTTGTTTTTTCAAAGATAATATAATAAGAGAAAATTAAAAAAAAGGAGTTTATAGGTAGTTGAAAATTGAACACACTTGTTTTAAATTTTGATGTGCAGAAATGCAAAGGCTATAAATTTCTATTTTAAAATTTTTTGTTTAATTTTAAAGTATGTTTTTTTCTCAGTATATGTATTTTAGACGTCATAAAAATAGTAAACACTTTTAAAATATCTTTAAAAAGCTACAATTTAAGATTGTTTTAAACTTACGAATCGGCCGTGGGGGTATTTTAACTTCGGCCAAGTCGAAGATATACCTTACTAGTTTTGTTCAATCTTTAACGATACCAAGATCAACAGTTAGTTAAAACTTTTAAAAAATAACTAAAGTGCAAAATTAAAGACAATAAACCACGAGATATTGTTAAATAAGAAACAACATGAAACACACACAGTGTTCCTAAACTTTTTTGATAAGGATTTTTCCTTCTTCCGCTTAAATTTCGATTTGTGCTTGAAGTAACAGGAAATTTTTTGGATGTTATGACAAAACTATTTCTTATGGTAATTACTTCATTCAAAAGTTGAATAAAAAATAAAAAAAAATTGTAAAAAAAGCTCGTGTCATACGATAGCGAATCAAAAAAATACAAAAAAAATTCGTCAAAAAATGAAGCCGTTAGCGCCGCAACAATACGAAAAACATGGTTTCGAGATAAACGCGTTCATCAAACTTAGTGAACATAGAAAAAAAAGGTTGAAAAACAAAAATGCGCTCTCACTAATCCGGCTGTAACTTTTGAACCCGTAAGAAATTTTCCATGAAATTTTTTTCTTAGAATCTTAAGAATATTGACTAAAATACAAAATAATCAATTTCAAAAAACGGCCAATGTCATGTCCCCCGTTAAACAAAAAATAATTAACTTTATGATAAATGTTGTTGTTTCATTCATACAGTCCGGTTCTATTTCGAACGGAAGGTATGACTTATTTCTAAACGAATTTTTTTTAACAAAAACACAAATTTACTTCAGTTAATATTATTAATGCATAGAAACGATTTGATATCATTCTTTTCTGAACTTTCGACAGTACATTGTTTATTGAAATCATTTATATTTGAATACATAACGACGGACATTCCACGCTTAAAAACAAAAAATTATTGAAGAAAAAGTTTCAACCCAAAACCGTTTGCAAAATCCTACTGTTTATCAAAACTTTGCTTGTGACGTACAGGGTTTACTTCATTCAATCAAATTTGTTAAAGATTTCATCAATCTTTATTGCATAAAAACGTTACCCTCACTGACCACGCACCCAATTGAGCGCTTCTTATTACATTCACAGCATGTATAAATACTCGTATGTATGTGTAAACTTACCCATGATAGTTGCTTGCCGCGTTTCCAAAGAAAAATTTATAGGTAGCTTAGCTACCAAGATACTGCTACTGAAGTGCTGCGTTTTGTGTGATGTTTTATTTATGTTTGCACAAGAAGCAATTTGTGGAAATGAAATTCTTTTTTAAAATCAATATCAAAAAATATGGGAAATGTATGAAAAATCTTTATTCTTGAATGAATTTATAGCCATAATAATACGCACGTACTCATGATGTTTGAGTATTGAGCCATTTCAATTTTGAAAGTTATTGATACGCAGGGAAAAAAGGTGTCCCAAAAACTCAATTTCTGAATTCCATTAATTTTTGTTGCATCAAGTGGATGTTTTTTTATAATGGCAAATTTTGCGAGCTTAGTCTGTAGATAATACAACTTCTGCCCTCACTTCAACAAAACCGAATCAGTGATGCGATAAAAGATTTTCAACGTGTACCTTTTTATATGAGAAAAATTTACCTTTTTAGCCAAAAACGTGTTATTTTAAAATTATTACCAAAAAGCTTACAAAAATGACATATCAGCTTAAATTTTAAAAATAAGGTTTTTTAAATAAGTATAACGGTTAGCTCATTTCGAAGATTTGGTTTAATGAGTTAAACTTTAGAATAAACGCGCTCTTCTGCTGCACTTTCATGTGTAAGGCCCTAAGAAAGTAATGGATGTTTTGAAATGTGAAATGGAAAATTAAAAAATGTAAACTTTGAAAAAAAGGCGTACTTTCGTATTGACGGTACTGAAAGTGTACCCGAAGAGGTATAATTGTACCGCTTGTAGCATCACTGAACCGAATTACTAAAACTTCTTATTTTAAAAAGAAACAGAAAATTAGTACTTCCGTTCTTTTTGGAAATAGCCTGTCGCTATTTCTGTATAAGGTGTTAAGAAAAGAAAAATATAGCATTTTCAATTTAAAATCAAAGAAGATTTAAATTTAAAGATTTAAATTGTTTTATTATTTACAATTTAGTGAATATCTGACAGTATAAAATTTTAAAAAATTTGACCTTGTTTTGTACCTGAACTAAAGAAAAAGCTTTTAGAAATACACTTATATTCACTGCAACGGAATGTCAATAATGAACAAAACATTAACTAAAAAAAAAATCAGCTCGAGAGTAGGGATGGATAGTCGAATTGATTAACCGGTTTCGACTTTTTTTTTTCTTTTTTAATTTTTAAATTAATGGTTTTTCCGAAGTCTATTTTTTTCGTCCGAAAAACCAAAAGCCCGTACACTGAGAAAACAAAAAAAAAGTAAAACGTACATTTTAATAACGGTAAGTAAAATGTTTATTTTACAAAAATTCTACGCCATGCAAAAATGAAACAAACGAACGTTTTAAAGTTATTGTAAATACCTTTGAACTGATTCAATAAATTATATTTCATTTTATTTTATTTAAATTTTTGTCGAACAGTAAGAAGGAATTTTAATTATTAAAAGCAAACAGCGCCGCTCGCTTTTTATTTTATTTCTGTCGATTTTGTTTCTGGCCTGGTTGCTTTATCGCTAGAACAGTGATAAAGTAGGCTAAAATTAATATTTTCAAAAGCATTTTACGTATGCCATACAAAAATAAAAACGCACATTATAAAATACAAAAGTAAAACGAAACGTTTTAGAAACAATAACGAACGTTTAACTATAAAGGCTTAAATTAATAATTTCAAAACCATTCTACGCGAAAAAGTGTTTACAGGAATTTTATAAGAAATGCATGTTTTTGTAAAAATTTTCTGACACAATTTAAGATTAGCAGTTTAAATATGTTTTGCTACAGTTAACGTATCGTTACCAATAGCTCAGTGGAAGTGTGTTAGACTGGCATGCAGGAGACGTAGGTTCCCATCCTGACTGTGTATGTATCAAAATCATTAATTTAACAATTTCAATTTTAATTCTTGTTGTTTCATTAACTCATTTTTTTAAAACCCACGGAATATTAAAAACAATATATCAAACTATACCCAAAATAAATGTGTTTTAAATAAAAAAAATTCTTGCTCGTTTCGTCAGGAATTGAACCATAGACGGTTGAGTATTAAACTCGATCCCTAGCAAGCTTGGCTAAACTTGAACTTCGTTAACGGTGATTAAGTTTCATTTACTACGTGTAGGCAATCGAGGCAACTAAAAGCTCTTTTTAAAATGTTAATTTTAAAATATCAAACGATCGTTTTACAAGCTCATTTAAAAATGTTAATTTTTGAAAATCAAACGAACATTTTAGCTGCTCATTTTAAAATGTTTATTGCAGAAAATCAAACGAACATTTTAGAAATTCTTTTTAAAATGGGATTTTTTGAAATAAAAATAAACGTTAGAGGCGCAAAATCTGAGTTAAACGTTTTTAAAGACTTTTCTGCTAGTTTTTAAAAAGTAGTTTTCTCAGTGTATAAAACAGCTTTTTTTCTGTATTTTTTTGTATCTTGAAACAAGCTCGAATGTAGAGACAAGAAATAAGTTATCAGTTATCAAAAAAATGTAAGCAACAAAGCATCATGAAAAATTCGTAAAGCAAATCTAAAAAAAAAACACAGAACATAATTTGAAAAAGGTTCACTTTATCTAATTTTAAGCTACATTTGGCTAAAAAAGTAAAATTTTGTCTATTGAAAGCGACATTCAGGATTTTTTAAAAGTACTTTTCACACCAATTGAAAAATATATCTGCTTTTTTGATGTGCTGCTCATTTTAGATCTTAAAGTTCTTAAAATTAGAAAAAAAGAAAGTATCAGGTTTTGGCTGTGATTCAAAGCAAGTGAAATTTGCTTTTTCAAACTTAGCTGCGTGTTTTTAGGGACGGTAGTCGATTAAAATAACCGATTTTAGATTTTTAATCGAAAACAATAACCGACTTCAAAAAAACTTAAATTTTGACTTAACACTTTAAGCCCCAAGGTCGTTTATAAGCAACTTTGACTTTTAGCACAGTTTTATTTGAAACAAACGGAACTAACTCATCTAAGTATACATCAAATTAATTTTAGTTTAGAATAGAATTAGTTCTTTGAATAAAAAAACAGCCAACCTAGAGGTCCCGGATTTGTATTCTGACGAGGCTTTTGTCCCACGCTTTAACCTTTATTGACGGGACCCTCAAAGTTGAATATGCAAATTTTTCTTAAGAATCGCAGCTTTATACATTTTTGTCATATATTTAAAAAAAAAAAATCGAAGACCAACGGGTTTTCTGAGATAAAACGATATTAAAAAACAAAAATCAAAAAGGTGGCGTTTTTAACAATTTCAATAAATAATTTTTTTTGTTAATTTATTTTGAAAAAAATGTAGTTAGGAATGTGTGTAATTTGTTTCCAAAATGTAACTCAATTTTCTTTTGACTTATTTGAAAAAGAAAAAAGTAATCTTTTTTTTTTTGTTTGACCAGTAACCCACCATAATATTATGAACACTACACAAACTCAGACATTTTTTAATGTTTCATTAGTTTGGTGTCAGCTTTCAAAGGAATCTTTATCTAATATATAAAATCAAATGTTTGTCTGTCTGTCTGTCTGTCTGTCTGTTCCGTAAAGGCTGGCGAACCGTTTATCCGATTGAGCTGAAATTTGGACACCGAATACGTTTGATAAATAGAAAGAACATAGGGGGAGTAAAAAAGTGGACGCAAGGCTGTGGGCGTGGCACTCCATAATAACTTCTAAACGCCTGGACCTACTTCAATGAAACTTGGTATGAAGGTTCAAGTGCGCCCAATATAAAACATAGCCTTTAAAAAAATTTCAAAGACTTCCGCAAGAGGGCGCTTTAAGTAGAGCGTTTTAAGACTCAATAACTCCTAAACTCCTGGACCGATTTCAATGAAATTTGGTATGAAGGTTCAACTACGCCAAAGATAAAACATAGGCCATAAGAAATTCCAAAGACTTCCGCAAGAGGGCGCTTTAAGTAGTGCATTTTTGAGACTCAATAACTCCTAAGCGCCTCGACCGATTTCAATGAAATTTGGTATGAAGGTTCAACTGCAACATATATAAAGCAAAGGTAGGAAAGTTTGCGGAAGTATGTGAGCGTGGCACTCTATAATAACTCCTAAACACCTGGACCGATTTCAATGAAATTTGGTATGAAGGTTCGACTGCGCCCAAGATAACATAGATAGATTTCAATGAAATTTGGTAAGAACGTTCAACTGCAACCAAGATAAAACATAAGCTATAAAAATATCCAAAGACTTCAGCAAGAGGGTACTTTAAGTAGTAAATTGTTAAGACTCAATAACTCCTAAATAACTTCACCGATTTTACTAAAATTTGGTGCGTGAAATAACTTGACCCTGTAACAGAATTGAGGCTATTTAAATTTCTGCAAACTTTCGTGAGAGGGCGCTTTATTCAATCAACTATATTTGGCTCATTCACGTCAAAACGGATGAACCGATTTTGATGAAACTTGGTAGGCATTTGTGTCTTTTACTGAAATAGATCTTATGCTTTTAAAAGTTCTTTCGACAAAAATCAAGGAATGAGCCGAAAGCAAACGAAGTTAAGAACCAAAGACTAATGAAAAAAAGAAGTTAAACGAATACGAGCAAAAGCTATATAAAATAAAAAAAATTAACCGAACAGTATCGACCAAAACCGAAGTTGAACGAAAACAATCCACAAATCGAATAGATGCTCATAGGATTTTTTAAAATTGGAATTTTTTTGAGACAAAGTTGCATATTAAATCCATGCTACGAAAAACTTTAAACGCATTTTTCTCGAAATGACTTTTCAAACTGCACTCAGAAAAAAGTTTCTCGGAATATGATATAAAAGGCATCATATTTAGAGAAAATGGTCTATAGTGCAAAAGTCTATAGATTTTGCTCCAGAGAATGTCTTTCTCTAAATGCGATCCTAAAAATGATAAAAACTTTCTATGAAAAAGAGAAATATATAAAAATATATCGTTTTTAGAGAAAAAGACTTTTTATTTTTGAGAAAACATTTGTTTTTATTGAAGAAAATACTTCTCATAGTGTATTTTTTATCAAAATAAAGGAACAATTTTTCATTTTCAATAAATTTTTCTCTATAAATGAGAATTTTTGTGTGCGAGAAAAATATTTATAATTATAAGAGACATTGAAATATTTCCATTTCGTAGAAGTGAAGAAATTTTTCTTCGAAAATATGAAAATTTATTCTAATTGAAGAAAATTTTATTTGAAAAAGAGAAAAATTGCTATTATCGAAAATAGAGAAATTTTTCACCGGAGAATGTGTTTATTTCTGAGTGTGGGTGACCGTTTTCCTTAGAAACCAGACGTCAGACCGAGACGTTGGAGATTTAATTTTTTTTTTTTATCATGTCTGGCAGGTACAGTTTTACGGAAATTTGACTAAACACTTTCGACGGAGGGGGCAAAACCGCAAAAAACGATAATTTAAAACATTTGAAAATTTAATTGATAATTTAAAAAATGTTAAAATGAGAGCAGTTTTGAAAATCGTATATTTTCTCTGTGATGGAGGCACAACCCCGAGTAACACCGGGTAACATCCGCTAGTATTCTATATATTAATTTGATAAGCTTTTTCTTATTGGAGTCGCCTAGAGTAAACGTTTGAACATAAAAATATGGTTGAGGTGTCATATAACGGGGAATACCATGTAGATGTGCTAATGGTGAAGCGATCATAACTGGCGCTGTGAGCAAAACAATTTTTTGGCAGAACTTTCAGAAGACATCCAGTAGCCTAAGAAATTTTAATCTTTTAACTAACCATCCCAAACAAAAGTATGGCGCTACCTCTTACCCAAACTTTTTAGTGATTTTTAAAAAAGTATTTTCATGGGTAAATGCTTAACCACTACACGTGGAAGTATTAATTGAAACCTAAAGTAAATTTTTTTTAGCAAAGTTGATTTCTTTTTTGCTTTGAAACAAGGATTTCCTATTTAGTCAAGTCTGCATTGGTTCGGAAATAGGATAATAGATAAGAATGAGAGTAGGGAAATCAAGAGAAACAAGTGTAGAATGTTGTTTGTGTGGCGAATCACTATATCAACCTACGAATTTGAATCAGAGGCCAGTGTTATACCTTAACTTCAGTCAATTTGAGCTATAAAGCAATCTAATTTCACAAGCATCTCTACCACCAACTAAAACTTTCAAAGTCGTATATACTGAAGAATCTTGAATTTCAGTTGATTAGAAATGAGGAAAGAATTATAGAAAGGTGAAAGCGTAGGACCATGGCTAGACCAAGATTCAAACCGGAATCTCTGGGTTGGCAGTCAAGCACGCTAACCACTCGACTATCAAGGCCCCAATAAAAAGTTAAATTTGATTTGTAAAAAGTTTTTTGCAACTGTAAAAGGTTGAATTTAAAATGGAAAAGGTTTAATTTGAACTTGAAGTGATTTGAGGTTTTTAGTTTTTACAATTTTATTTTTTTTACATTTTTCGAATGCATAACATTGAAAACATTTTCTTACAAAGTCTTAAGCCAATGAGAGAACTCCGAAAAATCGTGTCCAAATTTTCAAATTTTCAAATTTTCATAAGTCGTGTACTTGCATTTAGAAACACAGCCAGAGGTAAGATTGGTAAGAACCAAAAATCGATTTTTTACGAAAATAAGCTGCTCTGAGTAAAATACAATGTTACGCGGAAGTAAAGGAAAAAATTGTCCAAAGAAATAAAATATTTTATGTTTTTTCGAGAAGCATTCAAAGTTGAATTTTTTTTTTTAAAAAAAACTTATTTTTTGACTTTAAGTCTTCGTACCTTTTTTACTTGTTACTTAATGGGAAAACTTTAAAATTTCATTTTCTTTTAAAAAGTTATTTATGTTTGGTAATTATTGTAGAGATATGTTAGTTATGGATTAAAACGTCATGCTACCTATGTTTTCAATTTTTCCCCTCCTAGCTCTTCCTCCTAGAGGGACGTTTGCGACCCCCACGGATACAATTTGTTGCTCGTATCATGACGGGGAATTACCCCCCGCGTTATTGTCCCCTAGGTCTGGGATACCCTGTTTACCGTTTATAACATAATTGAAGAAATGAACGTAGTCCTAAAAATGTATTTTTATTATTTTTGCCTGCATACTTTCTTCTTCGTGTAGCTATTAATAACGTTATCATGGTCATTTTCTCAATTGTGTTACAGAGCTTGAAATTTGCATTGCAAAAAACGTCAAATAAACAGTTAATATCTGCGATATCTTGGACATATTTACTGCTCTATCATTGTAATATTAACTTTATTTGTAGTGTTAAATATTTACTCAATATTAAAAATTTTTAATTTCAGGCAAAATGCGGAAGTTCACTCAATTTATTGCAATTTTGGATATCAAAGAACTAAATAGGGGCTGTCATGTCATATTGTAGCGTAATGTGTGGTATTTCATAACGATCCTTGAAAGAAATTGCTAATAGCGATTATATAGAGGCTCTCAATCACCGTCCTGGTCGACAAAACATTTTGAATGACCTTGTTCGGAGAGCTATAAGTCGCTCAAATACAACAGGAACAGCAAAATCGACCACTGACGTTCAAAAATAGTTCAAAATAACTTTGGGAAACTAGTTTTAAGAATGACTGTAATGAAGAGGTAAGAAAAATGGACTGCAAGGCACGAGGAAGAGCAAAACTCTTCTAATAGCAGAAATAGTAACAGACAGATGCAGCTAGCGTTTGCAAAAGCTCATGTAAATTGGCCTTTGAAGCAGTGGTATTCCGTGAGTTGGACTGACGAAAGCAATATGCACTGCATATGCACAGATCAGACGGATGTATGGCAAAAGTCATCCAAAAGGATAACTGGTCTAGCTGTTTTTCCTACCGTTATATTTGGAGAAGGAAAAATTTTATTCTGGAGTTGTTTTGCCAGAAATGGTTCCGAAAAATGTATTTTAATTGAAGGCAAGATGACGGCTAATGTCTAAATCGTAATATATTGATGGTAAGCAAGGATATTTTCATTCTCTCGAAAAACTGGGATTAAATGCTCCAAATGATCTATTGATGCAAAACAATGATCCCAAACATACCGCTAAAAATGCAAAGGACGCAACAGAAAATATATTTTTTTTTTTGTTTGCCAACGACCTTTTTAAAATCAAATAGGTTGGTACTATGAAATGAAGTTGTTCCAATATGATAAACATAAATTTAGAGAGATAAATAAAGTTTAACTTAATTGAATTTTAAATTTTATGCCCAACAGAAGCATACAATTTTTTATTTCGCGTCTTAAGAAATGTTCCAAAAAAAAAGAAGTGGTTATTGTGATTGGTGTGCAAAGCATAATTTTGTTTTTGATAATACAATACAAATAACACATTTGCATTGGTCGCCGGTTGTTTTAGTTGAACTTAAATATTCACCTAGTTAATAAATGTTTTATAAATTGATTAAATTTGTATTATAAATAAATATTATAATACAACCTTTGAATGGTTTTGTCCATTATATAAGACAGCCTGGCAAATGCTAAGCAGCGCATGTTAAATATCAGAGGGATATTTTTTAAATCTTCACATCTCAAAAAAAATTGTTCCACGATTATTCTAGCCAAGCCATTGAAAGGGTTAAAAAGCAATAATATCAATACCATGTAGTGGCCGTTATTTTGTACTCATATGATCATACACGGAATTGGGAGCATACTGAAATATCAAGCCAATCTAATAAGTAGTTTTTTTGCGAGGTTTTTGTTTCGTCACGTCAGGCTCAAAATCATGCATTTTGCACATTTACCATTACTGTAAATGCGATTATCTTTAAGCCACTTTATCGCGATTGGATGTAATAAAAAGTTATCGAAAATATTGCACAATTTGAATAATTTTTGCATAACATACTTTTAACAACAGTCATTCTCGTCGGTACTAGAATCATGAGGGTAGCTCCAAAAACTTCTTCTTTCCAAGATTTCTCTACGTGTGACTGTGAATCAAACGCGAACAAATCTTTTTAGAGGCCAAATATTGAATGTATGCTGGTCAAACAAATCCCGTAAGATACCTCTATCTCACCATATGTGAAGCTATATCTCTCACATGGTAGTCTTGCAATATATATTCACCCAAAATATCGATATTTTTTGACACTACAACCGATTTTGAACAACTTTTACGGAATGCTCTTCATAATATATTGACATACAAAATGAACTTAATTAAAAATTGTTCACCTTCTAGGGGGGGTGCCTCCAGCCTCCCCCATGAAAGGAACATTAATTGATGATGATTGCCATGAAAAAGATGAAAAAGATCTACCAATTAAAAAACATTTTTAATAATTTATATGAAAATCTAAAACAACTAGTTTTGAAATTTATATGAGATGTTACTAATATTTGTGATAGTTCTTCCCGAAACTGTTAGTTCTTCCCGAAACTGCTACACTGACATTAAGATAACTATGAGAAGGTTTTCCATTTCTAGATAAACAAATTATTTCAATGGAGAATAAATTGGTATGATTCAGAAACTATAAAAGGACCCAGCTTAACTTAAGTGGTTCAAATGTTTTTGCTGGCACTAACCACAACCTGCTTCACACGCAAAAATGTTTATTGTTTTTATTTCAAACGATGCCAATTTAATATTGAAATATCTATTGATCTCTCCCTCTCTCTCTCTCTCTCTCTCTCTCTCTTTCCCTCTCGCTCTCTCTATTCATCTTGTAGTGAGCTTTTATTCATTTTTTATATCTTATGCAAAAACAATATCTAAAAATATATTCCTGAACATTCTTATAATTTAATGTGCGCGATGAACAATGCCGCCACAACAAAAAATACATGTATAAAAATAATCACAGAACAGAAAATTAAAAAATATGCAAGTATCAGAGTAAAAAGTGATTTTCTTGCATTGACGTTTGTCACTTACGCTTTGAGTGATTTATGCTGAGTGTCCATATAAAAATATTTAAGTTAAATGCACATATCTTAAGCAGCAATCGATCTTCACATATATATGTATAAATGCAAAATGCCATGAGGAACGAGGCCCCGATTGTTACTGCGCGTAGAGCTTCAAAGCAATCGCAGCAATTAGTTTTCCCTGTTTTATTTTTATTTCTTAATTACAGCCTCTGAAGTCGAGACACAAGAATGGGTTGCCTTGCAATGTTTACTTTTAAAACAATACGATATCTGCTTATTCAGCCACCACATTTTTTGGCCGATATCCAAGGACTTTTTTAGCACATAAAAATATTGTATCTGCAAGTTAGTTTTTTGTTTATTGAACATTGTAATGTGTTTATATTTTGATCGGATTGAACTTTATTGAAATATTTAACATTACATTAACCCATTTTGAACCAATACCAGATACGCTTCTTATTTTTAAAACATTTTTGGAGCGTGTAGTTATTTCAGTTAAATCTCATATGTAATGAAAATTCTTTTCGTTACACCCCTTGAAAATGAAAATTCTTTTCCTTCGCCCCTTAGAAGTTACACCCTGTATGAAAAACCGTACTCTGATCCACATCTGTAAAAAAATTGAACTTACTGAAAAATATTATTATGTTTACATTTTTGTTAAATATGGGGTAAATATTTATGAAAATATTTCGTAAGAAATTGTTAATTGTTATTTTGGCACTAATATTAAGCACAATAATAAGCACTAAAAACATTTTAATTATAACAAATATTTTTAAACGTGAAAATTGCTTTATTGCAGACAGTGTTGCCGCGACGGTCCAAATGTATCCACTTAAAAAAAAATAAGTATCCAGGTATCAAATTGCAAAAAACTATATTGTATTCACTTTTTAAACACAAAAAAGTAGTTTTTGATTGTTATCTCAGTCAATTTTCATAAAAAGTATTTAATTAGAAGCGGCATATACTGTGTTTATAGCCCGTTTCAAAAGAGAAGAACATTTTTTAGTTTCATTTTCCGATGTGCAGTGAGAAATTATTTTTAAAGCTAGAAAATTTTTGAGAGCGTAATTTCTTGCTCTTTTTGTACTGTTCGCTGAACTTTATGCTTTTTTTTTAGTGTTTTTTACTATTTTTCTATATATTTAAATGCGCAAACATTCAGAACAAATGATCGCACAAGTACGGTGTTGCACCGACGGCCTGCAGCAACCTGCATCTTGAGAGAGAAATCAAATACAAATTACATAAAAAATAAATTATTTTCTCAAGAAAAAATTGTGAAGTAAAATTTCGGCTAACAAATTATTTTTTGAGGCCCCCTTTTTTTCAATTTTGACTGGTTGATTTCGAAAAATAAAATTCAGTACTTCCGCAGCGCAGTTGCAATGAACAACAAAATTCAGGAATATACATTTATTTTTTTTCATTTATTTTTCTGCTCAGAGAATATTCAATTTCTTTTTTAATGTCGACCAATCAGAATGAGGAACGCTCTCAAAATTATTTTCTTATTCTCAAACATGCGCGAAAATGTTCTTCTCTTTTGAAACAGGCTATACATGCAGAGTTAACTCGGGGCTAACTCGTAGTGAGCTCTGCATGTAAACGAGGGTTGAGATGAGTTTCGTTAAACCCAAGAAAACTCCACAAAACTTTTTGGATTAAGCTGAGTACTATCTTTTAAAATCTATTATCGTATTTATACCCTAAACCTGAAAGGTCAGGGTATATTAACTTTGTGCAAACGTTTGTAACGCATAGAACGAAGCGAGTCCGGTATAGAAAAGTATATATATTCTTGATCAGCGTCACCACGTGAGTCGAGCTATCCATGTCCGTCCGTCCATCCGTCTGTGTGTTGTCCGTATACACAGGATAAGAAGGAGTTGAGATTTATTGAATATTGAATATTGAATATTGAAAGATATTTTTGGAATCCGCCCACGGACACGCCTACCTCCCATACAACGCAAAAATGTAAAACTGCATAACTCAGCTCATAATAAGCCTACAACAATAAAATTTGGTATGTATGTGTTTTATACAAACACAAAGATGTTTTCGAAAAATGGACGTCATCCGCTCACGGACACGCCCACCTCCCATACAACCCAAAAATTGAAAACGCAATAATTAAGCCGTTGTTTAACCTACAGAGCTAGAATTTAGCACATATGTTTTTTGTATTTAAAGAAAGATGGTTTTGAAAAGTGGACATCATCCGCCCACGGACACGCCTACCTCCCATACAACGTGAAAATTGAAAACTGCATAACTCAGCTCATAGTTCGCCTACAACAATAAAATTTGATATGTATGTGTTTGATACAAACACAAAGATGGTTTTGAAAAATGGACATCATCCGCCTACGGACACGCCTATTTCCCATACAACCCAAAAAGTTTTAAACTCAATAAATAAGGTTATGTTTGTCATAGAGAAATTAAATTTGGTATGCATGTATTTTATACCAAAACTAAGGTGTGTTCAAAAATTGGAAGTAATCCGTCTATGAACACGCCCACCTCCCATAGGGAAAGCACAATAAAGGCATTAACTGTGAGCTCCAGGAATAAAACTTGGGATGTGCAAAATTTTCGTCAACATTTAAATGCATATAAAATATAGGCTTCACCCGCCCTTGGAGACGCCCATTTTCAATAAAAATTTGTTGTTTTTGAAGAGTGGGTTTAGGGTATTTCATAGTCGACCTAGACCGACTTTAGACTTTCTTTACTTGTTTTCACTTAAAAATAGCAGTTGCAAGAGTCTGTTGAAAAAGAGTCTATTGAGCTGCTAACAAACAATTTGCTCTAAGCAAACTTGAAAAAAAATCAAAAAATCCCTAACTTCCATTTGAAAAATTTTTCAGAAGAACCAAAAAACTTTCTAAACTAAAAACAAAACCATATTTTTTCAGGTTAATTTTGTTAATAAAATCGTTGTTTTTAGTACTGGGAGTGTAACATTTTGCATAAAAATATATTTGGGTACGGTGCATCATAATCAATCAAAAACTCGATTTTGAATTTTTGGTAATTTAGGGCTTTCTTGATTTCATATGACGATATTTTCATATAAAATTGATTTTTCATTTAAAGTATCCAAATTTCTACTAAGGCTAAAAAATAAGTATCCATCAATTTTTGAAGAAAAAAAGTATCCAAATGGATCCATTTGGATCCAAACGGCAACACTGATTGCAGATCTTAGTCTACTCTTGACTTGTTCGCGGTTTGGTTTGTACTTTGAAGTTCATGATTGGCAGCGAGTTTTATGAAAATAAGCAAAGCGTAGATATAACAAAAGCATTTGAAGACAAACGGGAGCATCTAAAAATTTATACAAATAAGCTTCCCAGTCGGAAGTTAGGCGAGCACCTCATAAAGGATTCTTCATCTAAAGGATCTCATCCTACTACCTTATGAATTAGAAAAGTGCTAACACCTAAGGTGATGTGCAGGTTTTTTGCGATGTGTAAAAAACAAAAAAGAATGTCTGGCCTATAGGATCATAATCACTGACTGAGAAAGAGAATAACAGACGAATACCCCGTAGTGACAGTTTCATAAAAAAAAAAAAATATATATACGGTTTCAGGGGCGCAACCAGAAATTTTTTTGGGGAGGTTTTATTTTTTTCATAAGCATCATATCACAGCAATAAATTTCAACAATGTTCAAACAAATGTGTTTTTTTTTTTTTGTTTTTTTAAGGGTGATTTTTTTGCTATTTATTTTATAAGTGTAAGTTTTTACACCTCACGGGTGATTGGTGGCAAAGCCAAAAGTGCTCAGTAAAGTTTGCCATTTCACCATGAATAGACTAACAACTCCTGCAAATCATTTAATTTATTTATTTAGTCGTTCTCTGAGAGAAATTCAATCATTACGGCAATTTAATGGTTGTCATAATCGACCCACTGAACAGGTCATTCAAGGTATCGTGACCAAATTTAGCACCAGCTTCACTTTATTAGACGTAAATCCACCAAACCATAGGCGGAGACTGCCGAGTACCGGGAGAATATTGCTGCTGAATCGGTCGGTGTCAATGAAGATTTGGATTTGCAATTCGCCGCCGTTCTCAACAATTGGGCTTGTGCTATTCGACCACAGGAAACATTTTACGTAAGGACCTCGGTATGAAACTATACAAAAGTGCGTACAGCTGGTGCTTTGTTTGGTGAATGGGCCCTCAGAAAAATTGGATGAAGATCCAGTTTATTATTCAAAAATTGTCTTCACTGACGAAGCTTATTTTTGGATCAGTTTTGGTGGATACGTCAACAAACTGAATTGCCAAATTTGGTCTGAAGGGCAGCCAAAGGCAGCTTAAGATCTGCCAATGCAATCAGAAATATGCACTGTTTGTGCGGTTTGTGGGCCGGCGACATCATTGAACCGTTTATTTTTTTAAATTATGAAAATCGTACTGTTACAAAAAGCAAGGAACTGTACGATGATAACCGACTTTTTTTTACCCCCAAATAGGAAAAGTTGGACTTATTTGATATGTGGTTCAATAAAAACATTTTCAAATAAATATTTTACCAACTATTTCAAATATTCCTTTATTTTGAAAAACTAAACGCTTCAAAAATCGCCCTTTATATCAACTGAAATATTTTAGTCAATATGGAATAACGCAAAAATAAATTTTTTAACTCATGCCATCACGTTCGTGCAACGGCCGAACTAGAAAAAACTATCGTTTTTATGCTGTTCAGCTTCTGTGTTGCAAGCTTCCGTTGTACTGTCGTTTTACGACTTGTTTCTTACATTTTGTGTTGAGTCCCTCACCGCCTACGTAACCGAAGAAACTTCCATCAAACTCGTTATTTTATGTCGTAATTTTTTGAACGCTTACTGCTTACCCAAATGCTTTGTGGGAATCAAGTATCCAGAGAAACCACATGATAAATGTCAAAAATAATTCCGATTGCCTTCCGTAGCTGGTAAAAAATATTTTATAATTCATAATTTTCCATTTTTAAAACCTGTTTCAATGAAAAAAGCAGAGACCCAAAATAGCAGTTATTTATTTTTTTTATGTCGAAAAAGTTGTCGATATTTTGAAAAATATTTTATACGTTCCTTCATAACGGTTATTTTCAAATTTTTTTTTTACGTTGCCTCAGAACAGTTAAAAACGAGAAAAAATTTTATAAGTTGCTCATAACTTTTATTTTCAAAAAAATTTTTTTACGTTGCCTGGTAGGAGTTATTGTAGGAAAATAAATTTTTACGTTATTTCTAATATATAAAAATTTTGCGTCACGGTGTTTGTCGTAAGTTTGTTTTCACCCTCCTACCCGCTAGTAGCATTGCATTTTCTAAGAACACAAATTTTCAAAGTAAACACAAGTTTTGACCTATAACTGACCTAGAACTAACTATTTAGTCGTGCCCTTCGACTGATAAATTTCAGCAATCTTTGGAAAGGGGGCATGACACCGCCCTTATTGTCACTATTCAATAAAAATCTTCCATTTGCATCGTTTTTAGTTGCTTGTTTTTTACTGTATTTTTGTTTTTCTTAAAAAAGGTTCTTCGTGTGATAAGTTTTTATACAAAATTTGAATTTTTTACTTCTATGGTTAAGAAAAATACTACTACTGTTCACCTAAACAACAATTTTATTCTATTCAGGAGTCTAGTCCATGTGCACTTGTACTTCTCTTTCTCGCTGAAATAACATGTGAAATTACTGAAATGAATGATTTTTTTAATGAAATATCAATATTTTTCTTTGCGTTCTCATACTTATGTTACTAATTTTTTTCCGAAAAATCACTTGTACTGCTGTTGCCCTAAAATACGATTTAAGAATACACTTACGTTGCATTCACAACTGCATTTTTTATGAATGCCTAATTTTGTAAAAACTCCTTATTCTCATACTGAGAGCAAGAAAAAAAATTACAATTGATAATCTAACACATGTTGCCGTAAAAAAGTAACAAAGATTTTTTTTATTTCATACAAATTATGAGCAACGTAAAAAATTTTTTCTCGTCTATAGCAGTTATGAGGCAACGTAAAAAATTAAAAATTGAAAATAAACGTTATCAGCAACGAAAAAATATTTTCTTCATTCATAACTCTTATTTCAGAGAAAAATTAATTTTTTTTTTTAGTAATAGTTATTATTGATAAATATTTTTTTTCTTACAATATAACTGTTATGGTCCAATTTTTAAAGATATTTCTTATAACAATTATGACTCTGTTAAAAAGATATTATTTCTATAGAATTTAGCTTTTCAGCAGTTAGTATTCCTGCTTATTGGTATAACTTTAATCAAGAAGAAAAATCAAAGTAACACATTTTTTTCTTTTAAGCCTTTATATCATAAAATCAGATTATATGTGAAAATTTAGAGAAATTTTTAATGAACCAGATTCGGGAAAGTATGTTACAAAAATGAATTGTGAATTTTTTCTCTAGTTTCGGAAGTCAATCGGAATAATTTTTTTACTGAATCACAGTACTTCACTATTAACTATTAACGCCCTTTGGTTGCGCTAATGTACGGTTTGAAAATGAAGATCATGACTGAACGAAGTCATGACCTCCGAATCTAAAAGTATATGCCAATAAGCTATCTGGAGATGATAGCTTTTTCTGTTGAGTAAAGCTCGTGAGGTAGCCCATGTTCTTAGAGCAAATAGCATGCCTTTACAAGGAGAAAATTGTTTGCGCAAGATTCATGATTAAGCTGCTCATAAACTACAAAAAATTTGTTTGTTTATCGTTTATAAGTTTTGATCATGTACTATGCGCTATGATCACATTATCTCCAATAATTCTGTCAAAACTGTGCTCGCATTATGCGATCAATTCATCATTATGTTGAAATTATATGGTTTCTAAGAACTAGTAGTTTAAGCAGGTGCAGGTAAATTACAATTAAAATATAACAAGAATTTGTCTCTGCCATACACACCCTGAAAAATAATTATGTCCTTCTTTGTTTCAACTGATGAGATTTCATCAATATGACAATTTTTTTAAATCTTCACGTAGCAACACATTCAGGGAAAGTCATCACTCATCTGGGTATATATCGCCACCGCAACAGTTGAATGTGGCCAGCAAACCTGAATGAGCAATCATTCAAGTCATTTCATTTGAAGTCAAAAAATAAATAATTTCAGCAGCTTTAGGCAGTTTATTCAGCTTCCGTCAGTTTCAACTTCTTTAACCCTAGAGTGGTAACATTATTTTTCATACGTAAATAGTAATTATTTGTCAAATCGACTAACATGATCTTCAAAACTACAAAACTGCAACAATGAGACTGCTTACAACAAAAGAAAATCGGCAACTTAAATTACACGAAGTTTAACAGCGATCGGTAAAGTGAGAGAAAAACAGTGTTATAAAATACAAATGATGTTAGTCGAATCGACTAACATTAGTACTCCAGGGTTAAACAGTTTCATCAACTCAAGGCAATTTCAGCAGCTCCGGGCAGTCTCAGCTTAAACAGGTCTAATTAAGTTACAAAAATTTGCAATTAATTAATTAATAATTAATTTTGTATATTTTAAGGAACCCATCTATGAAATCATCAATTTAATTTTATTAAAAAATAATGTATTTCTGCTGCTCAATAAATACAAAATGATTATATAATCATAACAGTTTTGCACGATCGCAGGATCTATAAACACTTTGTTTTTAATCTATGCTCAAGATATCACCAATTGATACAATTTTCACACGATCTATTAACATTTTGTTCATAATCTATGTGCAAGGTGGTTTTAGTATATACCAACAGCACTTGATATAAGAGCTATCTAAGCATAATCTAGTGCAAAGTTCCTTCAACTAATTCATAGTGCACATGATCCATGAGAAAGTTGGTGATACATCTTACATTAGTTGTGTACACTCAGAAAAAAACTGCCATGTAAAATTAACGTTTTGTAATGTTATTTCCAATGCAAATCAGAAAATGGAGATTTTACGTAAGAAAATGTTAAGTTAACATGTATTTTGTTGAATTGATAAGAACAATATCAAATTGATAATGTAATGTTTTTCGTTGCAATATCAATTTTTAATGTTAAAACAACATTTAAAATGTTTTTAGTTCATCATTTTTTACTGTACAATTGATAGTATTTCATATCCAAAAAAAAAAAACAAATTGGCCATTTCAGCCCTTGAAAGGACTTTGACCGAGCTTCTTATGATCAATTATGTTGTGTGTGTTATTAAATGTTTGCACATAATTGACCGAGAACTGGACCCTACATGTTTTATGCCGACTCCGAACGGCTCATGTTCTCAAGAAGCTTTACATGGCATTTTTTACTCTCTGGGGTTTGCCATTGTCTGCAGAGAGGTGGTGACCGATTAGAAAAATTTTTTAATGAAAAAACTTTTCGCCGCGGCTGGGAATCGAACCCGGGCTCCCAGCATGCTAAGCCACACACTTAACCTGCATGCCACGGTCACCACTCATATCATACCATACCATTTCATATCCATTTAACATTATAAATGTAGATGTCAACAACAAGCAGATGTAATGTTTCTTTAAGAGCTGAGCCGTTGAGACATATAGGTGACCGTGGCACACAGGTTATGAGTGTGGCTATGGATGCCCGGAGCCCAGGTTCGATTCCCACTCGTGGCAAATTATTTTTCAATACATTGTTTTTTATCTGCATTAATGTACTGATACTTTTTGATTGGAGCGAGCGAGCGAAGCTCCCATGGAACAGGTTGTATTTTAAGTGTTAAAATAACATTATTATGTGACAGTTATACATTTTTAAATGTAGGTTTCGTAATGTAAAAAGTACATTAGGATAATATGAATTTTAACATTTTTTAATGTCGGACGACTTTTGTCAAATTAAAATGTTAATTTTACGGTTTTTTAATGTACTTTTTTTTCTGAGTGTAGAAATAATAATTTTGTCTTGCTCTGAATTAATGCACACAAATGTTTATTTTATGATCAGTTGCTCTTATTCGATAAATGTGAGCAAATAGCGCATAAATTATGAGCATAAGGAATACTGCCTGAACTGAATTCTCTCCGTGCATGACAGAATAATAAGGTAGGCTTATATTTTTACGGCTGCTCAAATGTCTAATTAAACACTAACCAAGCTGTGAGTGCTATAAATGTCAAACAATAAAGCCAGCAACAACAACTAGAAAAACTTAACTATTAAATTCGAACAGCTGACTTTGGCATCTAGCTCACTTCCTCTCCAATATGCGCCTACCTTAGCTCACTTCCTCTCCAATATGCGCCTACCTTACTTAGCTCACTTCCTCTCCAATATGTGCCTACCTTGTCATTCTATCATGTTTCCGTGTATGTCTTTATGATCGGGTTTTCACTTTTATTAATGGATGTAATCAGGGGCGCAGCTAGGGTTGGACGCACCCGGGGCGGAAACGAAATTGTGCACCCCTTTAGAAGATTTTGTTTTTTATAAAATAAGTCGATGAATCTTACTACATATTATCGAATCAACCACTACAAAAATGATATATTTTGGAAGAGATTAAAAAAAAAACAAAACTATGCCATCCATGAATATTTGATAAAAGAAGTAAGAATCTAAAATTTTCAGAAACTTAAAGAATTTTCTCTGAATTATTCCAATATTTTTGTCTACCGGGCTTATAAGTTGTGAGAGAAAAATTAACTATCAGTAAACCACACATTATCAGTTTTAATATAAAAACTTTATTAGTTTAATATAGAAAACTTTGAAAAATTTACGAAAAATTTGGCATAATTGAAGAAAAAATAGGACCTGGAAGCAAAACGTTGACAAATTTTCCCTAGTGACCCTGAATAACTATTAATATAAATATTTTTTCAAAATCAACCCCCATTTTCTGCATTAAATTTAAATCAAAAATTAATATAAAATATTAAAATTTATTTATAAACATAATTTTTATCAGGGAGATAAGGGAGATAAGGGGGCGATCTTCACATGGCAACGTGTCTGACTGCCTCAACTTGGCGAGGCCAGCATTATCCATGTCGAAATCGTCTCAAGTCGACTCAAACCTCCGCGTGGTGTCTCCTGGAAACGTCAAAAAACTATCATACCGATATACTTTGGCGGCGAATCTGAGCGGCGGGCTTCCTTTGGTCATCAAGCAAAGGTTGTGCGTTGGGTTTGAAGCCCACAATGTAATAAAAATATTTCAATGAAAAGTTTAAGAATGAATAAAAGAATGATCCCCAAATCTGATGACGACTACCGCAAACGAAAAACTGATAATGATTTACGGATATGCACCTGGAATGTCCGAACCCTAAATTGGGATGGTGCCTCTATCCAACTGATTGATATCTTGGAAAGATATAATGCTGATATCACTGCAATCCAAGAAATGCGATGGAAGGGACAGGGTTGCTTACGGCAAGCATCCTGTGATATCTACTATAGCGGCCATGCGGAGAAGCACGAGTTTGGATGCGGATTTGTAGTTGGCAAGAGAATACGGCATCATGTCCTGCGATTCACTCCTGTGAACGAACGACTTGCCATAATCCGCTTCAAGGCAAAATTTTTTAACATAAGCCTAATATGTGCGCACGCTCCGACAGAAGAAAAAGATGACGAGACCAAAGAAAGTTTTTACGAGCGCCTTGAAGACGCATACGAGCGCTGCCCCCGTCATGACATAAAAATCGTGCTTGGTGACTTCAACGCCAAGGTGGGTAAGGAAAACATATTTGGTCCTACAGTCGGAAAGTTCAGCCTCCACGACAACACATCCGATAACGGAATGAGGTTGATTGACTTCGCCGCAGCACGAAACATGGTCGTTAGTAGCACTAGATTCAAGCATCTCAATATTCATAAGGCCACCTGGTTGTCCCCTGATCAAAAAACATGCAACCAAATTGATCACGTTTTGATTGACGGAAGGCACTCTTCCAGTGTACTAGACGTACGCACGATCCGTGGTGCTAACATAGACTCGGATCATTATCTTGTCGCAGCCAAGATCCGCACACGTATGTGCGCAGCTAAGAATGCTCGAAATCCTACACAAAGAAAGCTAGACGTCGACAAGCTGCAGTCAAAACGGACGGCAGAAGCCTTCGCTACTCGACTCTCACTCCTGCTTCAAGAAAGCACTCCTCCGATCGACGATATATGCGGACAGTGGACGCACATATCCCACTCTATGCGTACGGCTGCCGAAGAGGTGATAGGCTACCACCGCCCTCGCCGAAACCAGTGGCACGACCAGGAGTGTCGCGACGCCACTGCAGAGAAGGACGCCGCCTACAAAGCCACCCTGCAGTCGGTTGTGACGCGTGCTGTTAAGGAGTGATACCGAGAGAAGAGGAGGGAAGAGAGACGCATTTTCAGGCGAAAAAAACGAGAGGCGGAAATGCGTGAGTGCGAGAAAATTGAGATGCATGGCGACAGGAATGAGACTCGAAAATTTTTCGAAAAAATAAGACGCCTGGCCGATGGTTTTAAGACCGGAGCCTCTTCCTGCAAGGACGAAAATGGGAATCTAGTGACAGATATCCAGAGTACACTGATGTTATGGAGGGAGCACTTCTCTAGACTTTTAAATGGCGACGCTGTCAACAATCCCGCCAGTGGAGATGATATCCCGGAAACCCCAATTATGGATGACAGCGTTGAAGTTCCGCTGCCCGACTATAATGAGGTCTTAACAGCTATAGCTCGGCTTAAAAACAACAAAGCCGCAGGAGCCGATGGTCTACCGGCTGAGCTGTTTAAGACCGGTGGCGAAGCTCTGTTTAAATGCATTCACAGACTTCTATGCAGAATATGGTCGGAAGAATGCATTCCAGATGATTGGAACCTCAGTGTGCTCTGCCCAATCCACAAAAAAGGCGATCCCACCATTTGCTCCAACTACCGTGGGATTAGCCTTCTTAATATCGCATATAAGGTCCTGTCGAGCGTATTGTGTGAAAGGTTGAAGCCCATCGTTAACCAACTGATTGGACCTTATCAGTGTGGCTTCAGACCTGGAAAGTCCACCATCGACCAGATCTTCACGCTCCGACAAATCTTGGAAAAGACCCTCGAAAAACAAATCGATACACACCATCTTTTTGTCGATTTCAAAGCCGCCTTCGACAGTCCAGTAAGGAGTCACCTATATGCCATTATGTCTGAATTTGGTATTCCTGCGAAGCTAATACGTCTTTGCAGGATGACACTGAAAAACACCAGCAGTGCAGTGAAAATCGGGAAGGACCTCTCCCTTCCTTTCGATACCAAGCGAGGTTTCAGACAAGGTGATTCCTTATCGTGCGACTTCTTTAATATAGTAATGGAGAAGATCATCCAAGCTGCTGACCTGAGACGCAGCGGCACAATTTTCTATAAGAGTGTTATGCTGCTGGCGTATGCTGATGATATTGACATCATTGGTCAAAATACGCGCGAAGTCAGTGCAGCATTCTCCAGGCTAGAAAAAGAGTCGAGTCGAATGGGTCTTGCAGTGAACGCAGATAAAACGAAGTATCTTGTGTCAACAAACAAACAGTCCCAGCGTCTTGGAAACCACGTCACTGTTGACAACACCTCCTTTGAGGTAGTGAAGGACTTTGTTTACCTGGGATCCAGTATAAACTCCTCCAACGATATCAGTATTGAGATTAAACGAAGGATAACTCTTGCCAACAGGTGTTACTTTGGGCTCAGTAGGCAATTGAGAAGCAGAGCTCTCTCTCGACGAACAAAACTGACGCTCTACAAGTCAATAATCATGCCCGTCCTACTATACTCATCACAAACCTGGACGTTGAGCAGCTCTGATGAAAGGACTTTGGGAGCGTTCGAGAGAAAAATCCTTCGCAAGATCTATGGTCCAATCTGCGTCAATGGCGAGTACCGAATACGATGGAACCATGAGCTGTATGAGCTATATGCCGACATCGATATAGTCAAGCGTATTAAAATTGAGCGGCTTCGCTGGCTAGGTCATGTCGAGAGAATGAACGACGAAGCTCCAAAAAGATATTGGATTCGGTACCCAGCGGTGGCCAACGCAGACGAGGAAGACCGCATCTCCGTTGGAAAGACCAGGCATTGGATAACCTGACAACGCTTGGAGTTTCCAACTGGCGCCAGCAAGCGCACGACAAAAGAGGCTGGCGAAAATTCTTAGACCAGGCCAAAACCGACCAACGGTTGTAAGCGCCATCTAAGTAAGTAAGTAAGTAATTTTTATCAATTTCTTCATAGAACACTGAGGAACAAATGTGTTAAAATTAAATGAAATTGTGTTCATATCAAACAAATTTGTTTTTGAAATAGAGATTGAAACAAATTCATTAAAATTAAACAGCTGTTTTTAAAGTTAAATTCAAAACAAAAGTTTTTGTTTTTAAAACAATGTTTTTCCTATGAAAACCAAATTTAAAACATGTCTTAAAGCATATTTTTTCGATGCCATTTTTTTAACTTTTCCGAGTTCTAGCACCAGATTCACAACCAGCTACCCCCGGGACCTTCCGAATAACAAATGTCCATTCGATGAAGTTTGCATTTGAAATATTTTAATATGTAATTAATTAGTTTTTATTTTATCATATGTTTGATATTTGTCAAACCAATTCAAAAAATCCAAAAATTGTCATTGCATTCAAATTTTTGTTTGTTTTTTCAAAGAAATAATAAGAGAAAAATAAAAAAAGAAAGTTTACAGGAAGGTGAAAATTAAACACACTTGTTTAAAATATTGTTTCATGAAACACAAAGGTGTTAAATTTCTATTTTAATATTTTTTGTTGAATTTAACAGTTTTTTTTCTCAGTGTATCTATATTAATCTCCGCTTGGACTTTTATAGACAAGATTGAGGTCTGTAACATTTGACTGCTTTATAAATATCACCATAAATACCACCATAAATACCACCATAAATATCTCAGTATCACAATGTCACAGTGATACCAAATTGATATCAGAAATTTTTTTCATTCTCATTATCTACATAATTCCCAAAGCAAACTTGCCCAGGTTGGACAATGTCAAGAGTCATGAATGGCTCAAAAAGAGCTGGCAATTCCAAGAAATCTGTTGATTCTTCACATTCGGTGATTGAGAACAAAATTTAATTTTAATAATTAGAATAATTTTTAAGGAACTGTGCATCTTATCTTCTCTTAAAACTGAGTTTTTGATAGTTTTTGTTGGTTGATTTGAACATAATAATAATTATTTTAGTAAAATAAAGGATTCAGAAAACCATCTTAAAGTTTTTAATAGACATCTTCAAAATAAAATAAAAAAAAGTCAGGATGACATAAATTGTCATAGAAGGCCATTTATTTAATTTAAATAAAAAATGTAATGCATTTAAATCAATTTAATTTTTTAGAAATTTTGTAAGCAAGTATAAAGTTTATTAATGATTTTTTAACAAGTAGTTTTATCTAACAGTATACCCAAAACATATTGCTATTCAAAATTATGTTCTAGTAGGTTAAAAGCTGTAAATGAGGTTTGTTTCATGATATATAGTCTCAGAACTTAGTAATCACAAAATCATAAAGTATATTTTTATTTTTGACATTTATGACATGAACATGTTTTTCTGAAAAGTTCTGGAGAAATGTATTGCTTACAAAACAACTGACGCCTCCATTCATCATACTCTGAAAATCATGCAGGTTTTCGAAACTAAATGGTTTTAGAAATGTCTACTCTGCTAGCAAGTTTACTTCTTAACCTGAATATAAGAAGTAAAAAAGTGTTTTTTTATAAAACTTAATGTAATATAAAAAAATGTTTTTACATTTTTACTTTTGTACTCCATCTTAATATCATGAAAATTTGAATATAATTTATTTGGAAATTGCACCCCTAAGTTAGGGGTAAAATTTGTATCAGAGCTGTAAAAATTTACATTGGTTAGGGGCCCTAACCAATGAAAAATTACATATGGAATTGACTTGGGTTTTAGTGTGAGCGTTAATATTGAACAGAATTTAATATAAAATTAAAGTTTGTTTTAATAAAAACGAATTCCTGGTGATGGTAAAAAATATTTTCATTCACTTTTGCACCCTCTTGATATTCAAAAACCGAAGTCATTGGGGTGTGTTCTCTTTATTAAAAAAATCAAAAATTATATGGTAAAAAGTTCTTTTACCAAATTTTAAACCCCATTTTGGCGTGCACCCGGGGCGGACCGCCCCCCACCCCCCTTGCTACGCTACTGGATGTCATGCTTTTTTCGGAAAATTATTTAAGAATTATTTGTTTTTTTTTTCAGTGAAACTTCAATGGAACAAGTTGTTTGAAGATGTTGGGATTCGAAAAACTATCGAATGGATTAAAAGTTCTTAAAATTTATGTTTAGGAACTGTTCTACGCTTCCTAATAAGGTCTTCCTTTAGGCAGAATTTTCAAACACTATTAGTTCACAAGATAGTTGAATACATATATGTAATACTTCTAGGGTTGCCACATAGCCTTGACTCGCTTGGACTGTCCAGCTTTTTCGACCCGTGTCCTGTGCTCAGTTTATTAAGAATTGGTCCAGCTCAGATTTTTTTGATATTTTGCAAAAAAAAAAAACTATAACATGCGAGAAAATGCACGAAATGTATTGGTTTTTCGTTTAAATAACAAAAATAAAGTTACTCACATCAATCGCATTATTCCGGTAGCCGATGATTAAATTATTTTTTAGTGAATTTAGTATTTGTAAAACTTAAAAACCTCCAAAATAACATAATATAAAGGTGACAGCTTTGATAATTTCTTTGTTAGCTGGTAAAGTTCAAACAGATTCTTTGTTTTTTCTTTCTTTATTTTTTGTTTTGTTTCGTTTTTATTAGAAATGTTTATTTTTTTTTTGCTTTTTAAATGAATTACAAAAAACGAAGTTTTAAGGCGTTGCACGCCATTTGAAAATAGTTTAGAAATATTGAATTGTTTTTAATATATATTTTTATGATATTATATTTATTGTTTTTTAATATTCTTGTTTAATGTACAAATTTGTGTTTATAATACATTATTTTTGTTGTACAAATAAATCATTAAAAAAATGCTTTCTTTCAATGTCCAGCTGAAAATGTCGAAATCCATATATTTATTTTCAAAGTCCAGGTGAAGTCCACTTTGCATGTGGTAACCCTAAATACTTCTATATTGGCAGTTGCCTTACTTTTCTACGAATATCAACCCCGAAATCAAAGCGAGACAGCCTACATAAATTTTGGCTTAGATTTTTTTGTTTGTGTTAGTATATTTAAATATATATGAATTAATACAGCCAAATGACCGGAAATCGTTCCAAGAATGGTTCAAATAAAAAGCGGTGGCGCCAACCACCTTGTAGCTTATAAATTTTTAGATGATCTCGCTTGCGAACTTCAAATGCTTTTGTTATATCTACGCTTTGCTTATTTTCATAAGCCCCGCTGCCAATCATGAGCTTCAAAGTACAAACCAAACCACGAACAAGTCAAAAGTAGACTAAGATCTGCAATAAAGCAATTTTCACGTTTAAAAATATTTGTTATAATTAAAATGTTTAAAGTGCTTATTATTGTGCTATTTTGGCATTTTTAAGTGCTTATTTGCTGTGCTGAAGACTTTAGTGTTGCTATTAACCATATTTCAATACTGCTATCCTACATTTCGTACAAAAAGCGTACTATTTCCATGTCAAAACCCAAATGTTGTTAATATTATCTTATTCTATTAAACGAGCAATATTTGTATATATATTTGCAATTGCGTTCTCGAAAACGGCACTAACGATTTCGATGAAATTTACAATATAGATGAAGAAGCTGCAAAATCGATCCAGCTAGGTCTCATTTCTGGGAAAAGCTGTTTTTCCGAGTTTTCACGCATTTAATAAATAAGTTAATTTTTCTGCCGAATACGTTATGTTAAGTTTGCTTATTTTGTTATAGCGGTGAAAGCTCAGAGAATAGAGCTTCTGTCCAATAATATCAAGGTTATGAGTTCGGATCCCACCATGATCAATAAGTTTTTTGTTTTTATTTTTTAAGCTTCACCAAACAGTGATTTGGTGAATTTGTTATATTTTTCATTTATTTTTTTTTTATAGAAACGTTTTTAGTACAGTTGTACCAATTTTGTTGGTACAATTGATGTACCAATTTTTGATATAAAAAGAAATCTTACAAATAGAGTAATTTACACTAAATTTTAAACAAATTTTAAAAAGGAAAATATTTTTGTAAGAGTTTCCTATGCTAGAGTTTCCTACGTTTTGAAAAAAAAAAATCTAATTTGCTCACATCTCAAAAAGTACATTTTTTTTTGTAATTTTAAGAAACAAATAAAGTTTCCACCAAAATAAAATATAATGGCCAAATGTAATTGGCCATTTCAATGTTTTCCATCGTAATTTCAATTTTTTTCTGATATACATTTCACTTAATCGTTCATAACTTCTATACCTATTGTTATAAAATCTGAAGCAAAAATGTTTTTCTTATTAGGTCAAATAATTATTTTGTATATAATAAAGGAATCTTGGACCATAAAACTGTAAAAAGCTTGAACAAAATTTTTAGTTCCTTTTTTTTATTTGTAGTAAGTTTTCAAAATTTTAAATGCCTTTTAAAAATTCGAAATAAATTAAGATCAAATTTATTCTTAGAATTTTTAATCGGTCTTAAAGCAAAACAAAAAGTTTTAACATTCTTCAATCGGCCGTATGGGGAGGATGAAGTGACAAATTCACATTTTGCAAATATCTTAAGGTGTGAACAGACCACATAGTACAACAACTTTACGGTTAAAAATTTTAGAGTAATTTTTAAACAAATACATATGTTAATCCTATTTTTTTAGAATTGATACGATTAATAATACTAGACATATTTTTAGTCAAAGCTGTACGTAAATTTAATTAATTGGGAATACAATATGAATTATGGTAACTTAGGTTAAAAATTGAATACAAAATAACTAAGACTAATAAAAGCTGTATTTTGCTTACATTTTGTTCATGCTATCGCAAGCAACAGGATGTGACAAAAAATAAAAATATTGCACTATGCAATTGTTACATTAAATAATTAATAAAATAAGATTATAATAATAAAAAATTAAAAAAAACTAGTAAGGTACAGCTGTGGTCAAAATAATAGCTCTAAAATTCAGACATGCTTGAATCAATAATACTAGTCTAAAAAAGTAGGATCCGGAAAACCCAAAATAATTTCTTTATAACCTTTCAACGCTGATTCCAAATCTGTACTCAATTTTTACTGTTGTGGTAGGATTTTCAAGATACAGGGTGTTTTACACTTTTTACACTTGTCTAGTTTTATTAATCCAGAATTTAAACAACACACCATAAGATATAAAATTAAATTTTGTATTTTAGAGAAAATATGAAACATTCCAACGGTATATCAACTTTTATAGTCTTATGTGTTGTAGCGGAGCTATAATTAAGAGATTATCAAACTAAATATCGGCAAATTTTGTATCTTTTGTTTTAGCGAAGCTATAATCGTCCAAAGTTAAAATTTAGAAATAAACTGTGGATTTAGTGTTTTTTTACATAAAAAACAGTCACTTTAAATTTGGACGATTATATCTCCGCTAAAACAAAATATACAAAATTTGGCGATATTTCGTTTGATAATCTCTTAATTATTGCACAACGGAACTAGTTCGCGGAACTATGTAATTCCTTTGCACTTTTGAAGAATGTTTGTGTACTTAAATTTATGAGGAAATTTGCTCAGATATGAATATAAATTATTAAATTAGCTCTTTATAAATGAGATACTCATTTGCATAAAATAACAAACCTTCTTCTATATTCCTTATCTAAAATTCATTCCACAATTAATGAACAATGAACAATTAATCATGTTCATATGCAGCAGTTGCCTTGAAAGCAAAACAACCATGTCCCGGAACTATCTAGTTTCGCCCGTTCGAATGTTTAAGGCGGTCTTCTCATTCAAAACCCGTTTTTTGGACCCTTTTTAAAAAAATTCTTATTTGAAAACGCAAAGAATAATTGAAAACTTTTTTTATTTATTGTATTTAGCATGATGCCAAAAAAATAACTTTTTTTAACTTTAAGATACAAAGTTGTAACTGCACTCATTAAAGAAAGTATTTATTTAGCTTCATTTCGTTGTACTTCAAAATCTCCTTGCATACAGGGTGCCTGATAACTAGATGTTTGAAAAAATCTCTTTTTTTTGAAGGTGTTGTGTTTTTAATCTTTTTATCCATTTTCCTCGTAGAAAATCAAACATTTTATAATTTTGTATTATTAAAAAGGATATCTTCTTTACAGAATTATGCTCTACATTGCAAGTTTTAAAATACAAATTATAAAAATAGCTGTTTTAAAAAATGCAAGAAAATTGCACTTTTATATTTAAAATGCCATGAATACACGAAGAGATCAGAAGGAGTTGTCTAAGCAACATTTGTTAAGCTAATAGATATCTAAATTTTCACCGAGTGGCTTTACGATATTTGCAATGGTTTTGCAGAAAAATGAGCTACAAAAAAAGTTCAGTACAAAAAAAGTCTGTTTTTGACCCTTTTTCTGCATCAAATGCCAACCTAGCCTCTCCATGCCTACAAAAATTAATCATAAATTAATTTTTATTGATGGATTTTTAAAAAATTCACCGAGTGGCTTTAAGTTTTTCCTTACCATTGTTGAAAAATTAACCTTAATATGAAGTAAGGTTTGGAAAAAAAAAAAATTAAAAACAAGTAGAAAAACAATTTTTTTGCTCAACATTAGGCATAGAGTAGAATCAAAGTTGGATTACATGTTGTTTTAGGCCCATGGGGACAACGCTCAATGTGTATATTTATGTATACGTGATCAAATAAAATCATATGTGGAATTTAAATTTTTTCACTTCAGTTTTTAAACCGTTTAAATACAGTTACGTTAGTTATATAAAGATGCTTTAATTTTGGCTTAAGATTCATTAAAAAAAAAATATTTAAGTAGACTACTTGATGATGTTTATTCATTTTTTAATAACATAAACTGAAAGGATATTTTTGCAATGACAAAAAGAAATGAGGATATGTCTCATTACAAGGAAGAAATGAGGATATGTTTACATTACAAGGAAATATATACTAGGTGTCAAAAAATCAAGTGGCGTTCAAATAAATTTACAAAAAATATCTTCGATTTGGTAGAAAATGACTTAACAAACATAAAATTGCAAGAGGGCACAAAATTGGTGAGAAAATACTTTGACTGCAATACAAAATGGAATGTACTGGAATGCATGAAACGTTTAGCTGAAAATGAAGATGCAACTCTTAAAAAAGATATGTGAAAGCAAGGAATTATTTTAAAAGCTTTTAATGTGCGGAATCATAGCGTAGAAAATGACTTATAAGAAAAACCTAAAAATTTACTTTGTTATACATAGATTTTTTTTTAAAAAAACACCTACCTTAAACATTTTTTCTCAAATATCTCTTTTGTTTAAAAATCATTTTTAACAAAAAAAACGTTGTTGAAAAGGTGATGAAATCTTCTTTTTGTTCAGAAAATAAATTTTGTAGAAACAGCTTCAGAAGATGTCGCTTTTCTTATTTTTTTAAAAGGATCAGCATTTTTGACATCCAAAAGTCAGAATTGACATTTAAAATGTCTTACCAAAATATGGGCTTAACAGTCAATTTTCAACTTCTATAATTTTTTTATACAAATTGGTTAGTTTAAATATTCAAATTGAGCTCTACCGGAAGTAACCTTTAAAAAGCTTCTAAATTACCACGAATAAAAATGACAGCCAAGTCCCTGAACAAACATTGCTACAACTATATATCTTCACCATCTTCAACAGTAAAAAAAAACTTTTTCTAAAAAACGCTGTTTTGGCATCATGCTAATTGTATTACAAAAGTTTCAAAGTATATAAAAAAATTTTTTTTGCCTCGATACGTGGGCTGTTCAAAAAGTAATGAGACCTCAAAGTTGGTGGTGAAAAAAAAAGGTGTCGTCACGGCGGCCACGATTCCGGGTCTCCGGAGCGTCTGAAATGAAAAAAAAACGGGGTTATAATCAGTATAGATGTAATTCTCGGATGAACCTCAAGCTTAATTTTGTGATTTTTTTTGACAAAATGGCGGCCATTCAAAAAAAAAAATTCAATTTCGGGCTTTTTTTTTGTATTTTAGTGTAAAAAAAAAATAGTAAAAAATTTTTTAAAATTATGGTCGAGGTTCACCTGAGAATGGTGACAATTCTGCGTCGATTCCACTTTGTTTCATGAAAATCGGTTCAGTTGAACTGGAGATATCATGGCTGCCAGTTCGAAAAACGTGGTTTCGAGATAAACGCGTTTAAAGTTTGAAGTAATTAAAAAAAAGCTCATTTTGACGAAGACCTTGCTTCACAAAAAAGGCTGTATCTTCTAAAGTATTTCGATTTTCTAAAAATCCTTTTAGGGGCATATTCGCAACTACCCAAGCTATAAATAAATGCAAAAAAAATGTAGTTGCTCAATGAGAAGACCCCCTTTACCAAATGAACAAAACAATGCGCATAACAGGAACGACAATATATCTTCCAATAGTTATTTTATCATGTCTTTCAATCAGATTTATACATGTCCGCGGAACTATCTAGTTCCGCAAGTTCCATTTGATTGAACGAAAGCATGTTCAAAATGAAATGTAAGATCAAAATGTCCTGGAAGCGCCTGTTATACATCCGTTTTACGGCTTTTAGCTTATTGGGTTTCTTGTTTGCCTGTTGTGCGAACGTTGGCTAAACAATTTTAATTTTTACTCGGGATGATATACATTTGAATAAAAGTATAAGTGTAGAAAAAGTATGCTATTTTGGAAAATGAGTAAGTCCTATTTTTGTGAAATATATACAATAATTTTTCATGTTTCGTTTGGTTTCGTTTTTCAAAAATTAAAATTCAATTTCAACAGATAGACATTTTCTTCAACTCAGAATTTTCTTTCCAACCATTCCAAGCATTCATTATATATAATAAGTTCATGAACATAACATTACGCAGTGAAGACACTCGATTGTTGTAACTCAGCTTAAAATTTAGTTCATCTAAAATGTAAACAAAGTTACTCATCTGAACACAGTGAAGACTTACAAACAGCTAATAAAAAGGTTCGATGTATTTCTATAACTGCTTGGGCTTATCCAAAATTAAAAAAACATCTTTCCAATGCCATCAACTTAAGTACCAAATTCGTCATAGACGCAATGGACGTAAATCATCTAAACCTCTGTCATAAATCACAGAACGACGCGTCGCTGAAATGCCTTAATGACATCTTCACGTCGAAGAATTCACAAGAGCGCACATCAATGCTTTTGGAATACCTGTGCCGTTGTTAAAATAAGTTTTTGTCTTGAGTGGCAAACATAATATGACTCCACGGATTTATTTATTTTATGCAAAAATTCCTCCCAAAGATAAACTTTCCCATTTATAACTGAGTGAAGCTAAGAAAGGTGGAACAGTATCTACTACTAAATAATAAATGAATGCATATGTGTATAAAGTGTATGAGTACTTATGATTTATATGATTAAACATAGGTACTATTTAGATAACACATATTATAGAAGAGAAAGAAGAGTTCTTCGGTTGTCGTAAATTTTCTCAAAAACTCTTCAATAGAACGTCGACAAAGTTAAACGTTATTTTTATGGGTTTTTACTTTATTAAAACAATTAAAGTAGCATCATTTTGAAGGAAGTTGTCCATAACCCGACCATGGATTGCAATGGCTACCTAATTAAACTATTAATTTTCAAGTACTGTTGCATTTAGTAAATACAAATACAGTAAGGTACCCTAGTGTGTTTAGATTAGATTAGGAAAAATATTTGGTGCTTGTTCTATGTTACTCTCAACCCTTACTGGACCAAAAAAGCACACAATAAATTTTAATTTCCACACGATCACTTGAAATCGCATTCATGTATTTTGTTATCGATTGCATCCATGATATCATGTACAAAATACACAAAAGAAAAAAAAGAGGAAGTTTACAGTTCATAGAGTGTGTGTACAAGATACATGAAACAAACGATTTTCGTAATTGCCATGAAAAAATACAAGGAGAACATGAATCATTCATAACTTTTGTGAATTTAATTCATAAAATTCATAAACAAATACAAGGAGCATAAAATTTTAATGACATAAATGACAAAAATCTATGAATCTTATGTACATATAGAAAGGAAACATCCTATGTACATTACGGCGTCTGTTCAAAATATACTTGGTTTATAAGTTTCCCCAAATATTTTGAATCTAGTGATTAGTGTCCGACTGAAACCAAAATTTTGGCCGAAACCGAAACCGAAATTTGGCTTATTTTGTAATATTCGGCCGAAACCTAAACTGAATGTCTACATGAAAATTTTTTTAACAACCATTATTTTTTTAATTTTTTCTTTAAAGCTTTCAAAAACATAACGATTCAAACAGATTAAAATAACATAAATTTAAAATAATAAATTAAGAGATCATTTTTTAATACCACTTTTAAGAACTTTTTAATATTTAAAGTATTTAAATAACTTAATATTATAGTCTAAAAAAAAGAGCTTGGCTGCATTTACAAAATAAAACAAAATACATTTATCGTTTTGTGCTGGGCCAAACTCACACGGTCAATCAAATGACTGTGATTTTCACGTTTTTGTTCTTCTTAACACCCATGATAGAATAACAAGGTAGGCGCATATTGAAGAGGAAGTGAGCTAGAAGTCAAAATCAGCTGTTCGAATTTGATTTGTTCTAATTGTTGTTGTTGCTTTTTCGTTTGACGTTTATAGCACTCACAGCATTGTTTGTGTAAAACTAGACATTTAAGCATCCCTATTAATATGAGCCAACCTTATTATTCTATCATGCTTAACACCATTAACCTCTACAAAACCGGAAAATCGATATATCGACTCGGTAGAGTAAGTAACTCTTATATCAATAAACTTCCATAAATATGTATACAAGTGTGGAATAACTTAATAAAAGTATAAATAAGAGTATATTCATGTGCATACTGATATATATATAATCACATAAACTGGTTCTTACGTGGACATATGTACCTCAACTTAGAGTATGTGATATGACTTAAGCAAATATATGTATCAAAAAGTTAAAAAAAATGTGGAGCCACGCCGTCTCTCTACGTCCCCGTACTTGGCTCTGTGTAATGCCAAAGGCTCTGTGTACTGTAGCCTAAAAATAACAGGTTTTGCACAAAAACTAGTATTACCATCGTTTTCTACGACCCCAAAAACCTATAGGAACCAATTTCCAGTGAATTTCAGGATTTCCAATTTTTTTTACACCGGCATTCCCGGAATTACCTATCTCCTAAGTTATATAGGAGATATAACAACCATGTTTTGGGCATTTTCTATGGCGATGCAAACTCTTTATGTCCCGGTAATGTAAAGGTAAAAAATTTTGATGAAAGCGAACTCACATCTACGATTGAAATATATAAAAGAACCGAATTAGTAGTGTCCGACCAAATATTCGGTTTCGGTTTCGGCCATATTGATGCCGAATAGCCGAAACTGATTTAAAGGGCCGAAACTGGCCGAAACCGAATATTCGGTCGGACACTACTAATTCGGTTCTTTCATATATCTGAATAAATATGTAGAAAAACAGTAAAAAAAACACTAAAAAAAAACATAAAGTTCAGCTAACAGTGCAAAAAGAATATCAAATTACGCTCTAAAAAATTTTTTGGCTTTAGAAATAATTTCTCACTGCGCATCGAAAAATGAAACTAAAAAATGTACTTCTCTTTTGAAACAGGCTATAGTTTTGTGTTTTATCAATTTAAAGCACTTTTATTCTTATAAATTTCTTAAACAAAACAACGCGTTGTGAAAAAGTAGTTTGATAAAATCGGCCATAACTTTAAGACAGTAGCACCAATAGCTTTGATTTTGGTTGCATAAGATTGTCCATAAAAAAATAAAGAAGAAGCATATATATTTTTGTAAAATCCAAACGGCATTGCAATTCTCGAATTAAAAATGACAATTTTTGGTCTTTTCAATAAAATTCAATAAGAATGGTTCCAAAATTTTTGTAAAATTCAAACGGCATTACAATTCTCGAAAAATTACATTACAAAACACATTAAGGCAGTTCACGGTCTTATTTGCACCAGATTGCAAAATTATGCAATTGCAAACATTTGCTATCAATTGTGAACTTTTTGTGGATAACTTTGCAACACTTGTTGCAAAACTAAACACAGCTGATTTGCAGAAGAAATAAAAACAAAAATCTGAGCTTAACATTTTTTAATCCATTGCAATAAAATTTATTTCTTTGATTTTGAATTCTTATACATTTTTGATACTTGACCTTGCAAGCTAGTGTTGCATGTGAGTGGCATTCAGATCCTACATGTTTTAGGTGTTGCATATTTGCAACAGCGTAGCAACATATATTTTGTTAGTGTAGTGCAAGAATATGCAAGAAACTTTTGCAAATGCACACATGCAAGACCATTTGCACCATATCATGAACTTCCACTATTATCTATATATCCGTACTTGCAAAACTTATGCAATTTTCATTCATTTTAAGTATTAAGATTATTCCGATACTTTGGAGACCGTGCGACAGCTGGAAGTTCTTAATGATCTTTCTAGTACATATGTTATTTTTGCAACACATACTCCAAATTTTTGCTGTAAGACCTTAATAATTCGAAAAAAAGTACATTTTGCAGCACCCTAAAATATATACTATTATATAAATATGAAACTCAAAGACTGACTTTTTTGACTTTGTGAGCTAGGATCTCCGGAACCACTGTACTGTTTTAAATGAAATTTTCACTTATCGAATAATTAATTTTTCTAGATGGGCATTGCACACTCAGAATTAAAAGTTATTAAAAAGCCAAGAAGTTTTTGGTCAATAATGTTACGTAAGTGAATATTTTTCATTAAATTAGTCGCTTAATTTACATATGCAGCCTACACCACAGTTAGGTCAAAGGTAGGTGAGTATGATGTATGAGCAAATGAAAGATCTTGCCGTTTCCAACAAAAAAGGCAGTGGTGATATGTAACTCAGATCAATAGTTTTTTTGTAAAGTTGATATTTTAGTTAAAAATTTATCAATTTTCCTTCAAATTTCTTGCAAGCAGGTTGATTGTCGATAGCTTCGATGGCTATCGTTGTTTGCAGCGCACACATTGTTGCTTTGATTTCGCTGAAAAGTTCTGCAACTGCTTTATGCAGAAATTGAAACCAGTGTTGCCACTTACTACAATTTATCCGTAGCAAAATAAATATCAAATCTGGTTTTTATGTAGCCAAAAAATTGTAAGCCTTGCAATAATAGAAAAAAAAACTGCTTACAAAAAAATTCATAAAGGTTGCGACACATCATACTCCATGTGAGGTATCAGTTTTTTACCAGCACGTCTAGTTTTTGAGATAACCTAACCGGAGAGTTTAAAAACACCTTTTTTGCCTATATTTTACGTTGTGTAGCACCGCGAATTTTTCATTCTTAATCATGACAAGTAAAATGGTCTGCAACTTTAATATGCCGTTGAGTTTTCTCAAATATCTTATTTTTTTCTGTGAAATTGCATTTTGAAATTCTCGCGGTGGTACATAAACTTAAATATAAGCAAAAATAATTTAATTTTATCATTTCGGGTTATATATCTCAAAGCAGCATGACGATTCATAGTAAAATTCAACTCAACGTTTGAAAAAATTTAAGGCAGATTTGAAATCAACACAAAATTTCACATATTTTAAATGTAGCAAATTGGCTACAATTGTAGCCAAATGGCAACTCTGATTGAAACCTAAATAATAAACGAGCAGGAGATAATTTTGTTGCGCCCGCGAAATCGACTCGATATGGTGTGTCGATTTGCGGCTGCGCACTGTTTTGAAAATAAATAGAGAAACATGTTTTTATATTGATTGATTTAAAACAAGTGTTTAACATTAGTATGTTGTCTTTGCTAGATTGTTTTTCAATAGGAATTTCTTATTTTAAAATTTCTTCTGAGTTTTTCGTTTGCTGCTGTCCCAACGTAATCATTAACTCAAGTGAGAATTTTTTCAGTACAAATAAAAACTGTAAAATTGCTACTAGCTTTCTACACTCAGAAAAAATTTTCTCGAAATATGATAGAAAAGGCATCATATTTAGAGAAAAATGGTATAGACTTCGCTCCAGAGAATGCCTTTCTCTAAATGCGATCCTAAAAATTCTCTAAAAAATGATAAAAAGCTTCTATAAAAAAGAAAAATATATAAAACTATATCGATTTTAGAAAACAAAACTTTTTTATTCTTGAGAAGAGATTTGTTTTTATTATTATTTTATATTATTTTATCAAAATATCGGAAACGTTGTTCATTTTCAATAAATTTTTATCTACAAATGAGAATTTTTTGTGCGTGAAAAATACTTATCATTATTAGAGACATGAAATATTTCTATTCCCACAAGTGAAGAAATATTTCATCGAAAATGTAAAAAATTTATTCTAATTCAAAAAAATTTTACTTACTGAATCGTCGTTACTTCATCACTGATAAATTTATCAGCTTCGTATTTTTCCGATGAATTATTTACACAATAATAAAAAGCAACAAACGGTAACGAGCAGTGGGGGAAAAATTTAATATTTTATTGCGCTGATCATTGCCTTTTGATCATTGAAATTTAATTTCCTTAGAAATTTTTTAAGCAAATAAAAAGTTGAGTAATGATTTTTAAATTAGTAGTTTTATGTAACAGGATACCCAAAAGATATTACTATTCAAAATTATGTTCTAGCAGGTTAAAAGCTGTAAATTAGGTTTGTTTCATGATGTATAGTCTCAGAACTTAGTAATAACAAAATCAAAAAGTATATTTTTATTCTTGACATTTATGACATGAACACGTTTTTCTGACACGCTTACAAAACAACTGACGCCTCCATTCATCATACTCTGAAAATCATGCATTTTTTAGAAATGTCTACTATGCAAGCAAGTTTGAACACTTCGAAACCTGAATATATGAAGTACAAAAGTGCTTTTTTAACTAACTGTGGAATATAAAAAAAATGGTTTGACATTTTTCCTTTTGTACTTCATCTTAATATCATGAAAATTTTATATGAAAAATTGGAAAAAAGCCTATTCCCCATACAAAGTGATGTTATCAAATTAATATAACCTTAATAAATTCGAATGTGGTGACCGTGGCATGCAGGTTAAGTGTGTGGCTTAGCATGCTCGGAGCCCGGGTTCGATCCCCAGCCGCGGCGAAATGTTTTTTCAATAAAAAATTTTTCTGATCGGTCACCACCTCTCTGTCGACAGACGAATGAACAGACAGACAGACGGACATGGCTTAATAGACTCATGGTCGTGAAACAAATGTCCAGACAAAATTAGTGTACTCGCTACATTAACTGTACTCGCGTGAAGTATAAAAAAATATTTAATAAAAAACTTTGAAAAACGCAGAAGAAGATTATGCTAAACGATTAGGTACAGCAGAAAAAAAAAACTTTTCTTATTCCTGGTAATGCCAATAAAACAAAAAACGTTGTTTATGCTGAAGTTTTATTCAATAACTGAAATGAAAATATTAACTTTATTATCATTTTACTATTTATTATAATTTGCTTCCAAATACAAATAATATGCAAATAATTTAACGTTTGTTACTATTCCAATTTTTTTAAGATTTTAACAAGGGTATTATGATAAAGAGAAAGGACCACTGTGGCCTGCTAGTTTAATATAAAATTAAAGTTTGTTTCAATAAAAACGATGTCCTGATGATGGTAAAATATATTTTCATTCACTTTTACACCCTCTTGATATTAAAAAAAAAAACTGCAGTCATTGAGGTTTGTTCTTTTTATTAAAAAAATCAAATCTTATGTATGTGGTAAAAAGTTCTTCTGCCAAATTTTGCACCCCATTTTGGCGTGCACCCGATTTTTGTTTGTCATAAACGGCAGTGATTTTTTAATTGCAGCAACCGAAAAATTTGTTTTTTCCAACTGAAAACTTCGTTTGCAGGAAAAAAAATTAATTTGTTATAAGAGAATAGTTCTCAACTGACAAAAAAGCTGCTTGATTTGAAAAGTGTGTAATATTTGCCATCAACGAAAAGGAAGTATTTTAAGAGTGTGAACAAACAGACACACAACTGTGAATCACATTCGCAGTCACACAACTGAGCATGAGCTGCTACACACCTCGCTTTCGTTGATGACAATTATTAAATATTTGCCATAAACGAAAAAACAAGAATGTGTTAAGCAAGCGCAGCCACACAAATGGCACCTCGCTTGTACCTTTGCACTTTGTCTATACAAAAATTTTAGTTGTTGTTGTTATAATAATAGTCAGTTGCGGAAAACGCGTTATTTAGATGCACGAAATTAATTTCGATTGCCATTAACGTAAGTTGTTTTTAAATTTCGGCAACCGAAAAATTTGTTTTGTTCAACTGAAAACTTCATTTGTAGAAAAAAGATCCATTTCTTATGATACACACATTTGTAATCTATAAAAAATGCATGCTACACAATATCTCACAATAGCTCAATGGAAGCATGCTAAGCTGTCGCGCGGGAGGCGTGGGTTCGAATCTTGGCTGCGTAAGTATCAAACATTTTAATATAATTTAATTATTGAAATTCTAATTCTGTTTCATTAACTGCTTAGTCAAAAATAACCGTCAAAATAAGTTTTATTTAAAAAACATTGATAAAAAAAAAAAGTAACAGTTTCGAAAGTATCGTAAGTGTAGACGCAGAATTCCGTTTAAGTTGTAACCTCTTCTACTTTGTCTCTTTGGTCCGATTGTTTTGTTCATTTTGCACATATTTTTATTGATCTTCGAAAAAATAACAAATAAATTAATAACACTCAATTATGGACTACTTATCGAGGCCAAAACAAAGAAAAAGTTAAAAAGTAAGTATGATTAAATGAGCAAGCAAAAAGAAACAAGCAAAATTTCAAATTTTTTCGATCATTTCGTTAAGTTTGATAGGTTGAATTCATTGACTTAGTTGAAAAGAAGGCGAAGCAAATGCACTTTCCATTGGTGCCACTTTCGTCTCTGCCCGATTTATATTTAGTTTGCGAGCTACAGTCAGTTTAACTACTAATTTCAAATTAAAATTAAGATCCCGATTTTTAAAAATTGTATGGTAACTATATTTCACTCTGAGCACATGCCTTTTCAATTAGTGCCACTCTCGTCACTGTCCGATATTTAGTTTGCGAGCTACCCTTTCCTATCCGTTCGATGTATAGTTTGCGAACTACACTGTATAAAAATTAAACACATAAAAACAAAAATTAAAATTTTACGCCATCTATTGGGTAAAAGCATAAAACGAAATATGATCCAACTCGTTTTTTTTCATAAGAGTTAAATCTAACCGGATCACAGACCCATTTCGATAAATTTAACAGTTCGAGTTCATTGACTGAGTTGAAAAGAGATTCATGACCTTTTGTTTCAAAATAGTGCACTTAGTAAACTAGAACAGAAGTGCATAAATACACCCAATGCGAACCAATGCTTACAATGCTACCAATACGAACTAGAACTTCCAGTTTCACGTAAGCACGTGTTCACGTGTTTTTAAAAAAATCAAGTAAAAACACAAAACTCAACTACACGTGTCTTTTATTCAAGAACTACACGTGAAGTTCGTATTCACGTGAAAGTGCCAATGACCCACTTGTGAACTCAGATAATCCCACTGCATCCGATTAGCCATAGAATCATCCATTTTGGTCCAAATGTTCCATGGAACCCATAAATGTGCCAATGACCTGCCTGTGACCTCAGATAATCCCACTGCATCCGATTGGTCATAATATCATCCATTTTGGTCCAAATGTTCCATGGAACCCATCAAAGTACCCGCCTGTGACCTCAGAAAATCCCACTGCATCCGATTGGCTATAGAATCATCCATTTTGCTCCAAATGTTCCATGGAACCCATAAATGTGCCAATGACCCACCTGTGACCTCAGATAATCCCACTGCATCCGATTGGCCATAGAATCATCCATTTTGGTCCAAATGTTCCATGGAAACCATCAAAGTACCAATGACCCGCCTGTGACCTCAGATAATCCTACTGCATCCGATTGGCCATAGAATCATCCATTTTGGTCCAAATGTTCCATGGAACCCAAAAATGTGCCAATGACCCACCTGTGACCTCAGATAATCCCACTGCATCCGATTGGCCATAAAATCATCCATTTTGGTCCAAATGTTCCATAGAACCCATAAATGTGCGAATGACCCACCTGTGACCTCAGATAATCCCACTGCATCCGATTGGTCATAGAATCATCCATTTTGGTCCAAATGTTCCATGGAAACCATCAAAGTACCAATGACCCGCCTGTGACCTCAGATAATCCCACTGCATCCGATGGGCCATAGAATCATCCATTTTGGTCCAAATGTTCCATGGAACCCATAAATGTGCCAATGACCCACCTGTGACCTCAGATAATCCCACTGCATCCGATTGGCCATAGAATCATCCATTTTGGTCCAAATGTTCCATGGAAACCATCAAAGTACCAATGACCCGCCTGTGACCTCAGATAATCCTACTGCATCCGATTGGCCATAGAATCATCCATTTTGGTCCAAATGTTCCATGGAACCCAAAAATAAGCCAATGACCCACCTGTGACCTCAGATAATCCCACTGCATCCGATTGGCCATAAAATCATCCATTTTGGTCCAAATGTTCCATAGAACCCATAAATGTGCGAATGACCCACCTGTGACCTCAGATAATCCCACTGCATCCGATTGGTCATAGAATCATCCATTTTGGTCCAAATGTTCCATGGAAACCATCAAAGTACCAATGACCCGCCTGTGACCTCAGATAATCCCACTGCATCCGATGGGCCATAGAATCATCCATTTTGGTCCAAATGTTCCATGGAACCCATAAATGTGCCAATGACCCACCTGTGACCTCAGATAATCCCACTGCATCCGATTGGCCATAGAATCATCCATTTTGGTCCAAATGTTCCATGGAAACCATCAAAGTACCAATGACCCGCCTGTGACCTCAGATAATCCTACTGCATCCGATTGGCCATAGAATCATCCATTTTGGTCCAAATGTTCCATGGAACCCAAAAATGAGCCAATGACCCACCTGTGACCTCAGATAATCCCACTGCATCCGATTGGCCATAAAATCATCCATTTTGGTCCAAATGTTCCATAGAACCCATAAATGTGCGAATGACCCACCTGTGACCTCAGAAAATCCCACTGCATCCGATTTGCCATAGAATCATCCATTTTGGTCCAAATGTTCCATGGAACCCAAAAATGTGCCAATGACCCACCTGTGACTTTAGATAATCCCACTGCATCCGATTGGCCATAGAATCATCCATTTTGGTCCAAATGTTCCATAGAACCCATAAATGTGCGAATGACCCACCTGTGACCTCAGAAAATCCCACTGCATCCGATTGGTCATAGAATCATCCATTTTGGTCCAAATGTTCCATGGAAACCATCAAAGTACCAATGACCCGCCTGTGACCTCAGATAATCCCACTGCATCCGATGGGCCATAGAATCATCCATTTTGGTCCAAATGTTCCATGGAACCCATAAATGTGCCAATGACCCACCTGTGACCTCAGATAATCCCACTGCATCCGATTTGCCATAGAATCATCCATTTTGGTCCAAATGTTCCATGGAACCCATCAAAGTACCAATGACCCGCCTGTGACCTCAGATAATCCCACTGCATCCGATTGGCCATAGAATCATCCATTTTGGTCCAAATGATCCATGGAACCCAAAAATGTGCCAATGACCCACCTGTGACCTCAGATAATCCCACTTCATCCGATTGGCCATAAAATCATCCATTTTGGTCCAAATGTTCCATAGAACCCATAAATGTGCGAATGACCCACCTGTGACCTCAGATAATCCCACTGCATCCGATTGGCCATAGAATCATCCATTTTGGTCCAAATGTTCCATGGAACCCAAAAATGTGCCAATGACCCACCTGTGACCTCAGATAATCCCACTGCATCCGATTGGCCATAAAATCATCCATTTTGGTCCAAATGTTCCATGGAACCCATAAATGTGCCAATGACCCACCTGTGACCTCAGATAATCCCACTGCATCCGATTGGTCAGAGAATCATCCATTTTGGTCCAAATGTTCCATGGAACCCATCAAAGTACCAATGACCCGCCTGTGACCTCAGATAATCCCACTGCATCCGATTGGCCATAAAATCATCCATTTTGGTCCAAATGTTCCATGGACCAAAATGGATGATTTTAGAGCTGAAGCTCTAATACGAACCAATCAGTTCGTGCAAAATAAAAACAATACAAGCATAAAGAACGAAACAAAAACAAAGAAAGCAGCAGGCACAGCAATACATTATAAGCAGCTGATGATTGATTTTCTTATATAAAAACATGCATTTTTCTTCTTATATTTTACTATTTTCTGACTTTCATATAATAGTGACAAAATCCAAAATTAGATATTCATTCAGCGTAGGATATATCTGATATATAAGTATATATATTATCTTTGAAAGATAAGTATTAAAGGCTGCAGGTATACCCTAAAGAATTCGCCAAAAACGTTGCATGACCTTCAAAAAATCTGTTAAAACGACCCCATACAAACCGCGCTGTAAGACGTAATTCTACGTCAAAAAATATTTGGTGTTCCTGATAGGGATTGAACCCAGGTCAATCTTGTTCCTAGACTCGAACGCCAGCACGCTCGGCAAAACTTGAACTTCCAAAACAATGATAAAATTTCATTAAGTTCGATATTTTTTCGTTTCAAGCAAGAATATTTTTAAGTTGATGACAACTTAGTATTCGTTTGCGGCAAATACAGTTCAATATGTACTCAATATGTACTCAATACATAAAAAATGTAAAATTTTTGTGTGCAGAAAACTATGCGATGAGTACATAAATTTATGTATTGAGTCCATAGGTTTTTCCCCCTGTGTGACATCCCAAACATAAAGTAAATATCAAAAACTTTACGGCATTTATTTTTACTAAAAAACGATAAACTATATTCTTTTTTTACTATATTCTTCAAAGAACATTGCCAAAAGAATGCTTGAGTCTGATATGAATACAATTACAACAAAAACTATAATAAGAGCACTGAAATAACCTATCATAATGATATTTGAGTTCTTTCTAAAAAGCAAAGATCAAGTTCGAAAATGGGCCAAATCAGGTGAAAACCACGTCTACCTCCCATACAACCCAAAAGAATGAAAACTCTAAAAAAGGCTTAAATTTAACTAACAAAAATAATATTCGGTATGTGTAACGTTTATATCAAAACTAAGGCGTGTTACAAAAATTAGCGTCATCCACCTATGAACACGCCCACCTCCCATACATCCACAAAATTTAAAACTCTATACAGTGGCTTATCTTTAATCTCCGAGAAAACAATTGAATACGTAAGTATTTTGCATAAGAACTTGTGTTATAAAATTTGGCGTTATCTGCTGACGAACTTCTCATAGAAACAACAATAGTGAAAACTTAATAAAGACGCTGATATTCAAGCTACAACAACAAAATTCGGTATTTTATATGGCCTCGGTGTTAGAAAAATGGTCTTGTTCCGCCGACGAACTCCCATACAACCAAAAACTGAAAAATCTATGAGAAGGCGTTAATTTATCACGAAAATTAACTTATTATTATCGACTTACAAATAAAAGTAAAATAACTATTTGCTTTAGAAATGCAACATATCCCCGAGCGACACCGGGCACACAGTAAGTTTATAAAAAGGTATCCACTATTTACTCCATTGTACTCTGTTGGTGATGTACACGTTTTGCACCAATCTGTCTACACACGCATTAACAGCTGAAATGAAGATTTGATAACTCATAACTAGGCGTAACTTCTGACACTCGTAAAATAATTTACGATCCCAGCACAGGAGTCTTTAGGCTCATTCTACAGCTCTGCAAGTCTACAAAAATTATATTTTGTTTGAGGTTTAATGACTACACAGTATGTATGCAATGACGAAGAAGAAGGAGATGACGACGGCTACCATACGACTACACCAACAACTGCTGGACTGCCTGTCTGCTAAGCTGCAGAGTTAGGCTCAGTTTGGTGAAGGCGATATGAGTGAATCACTTGCAGCCTGGAGCAATCCCTAGTATTGTGGCAATATGAACATTACTTTTGTTGCCATCATGTACCTGGGCGGCAATTAACCAATTTTTAAGTCTTATCTTTTTTCTGAATTTGCATATGAAGAAGTTCAAATTTATATAAGCGCAGTGAATGGATTAGCTTCGATTATGAAAAGTTACTGATTTGGAACAAATTAGTTTTTTTTTTCTACTGTAAGAAGAAAATTCGTCACAGCGGTAAAATATTTTTAAAGCTAAGGTATTTTGTAGCTTCAAATCTGATGGACTGTAATTGCTAAATCCCAAGAACTGTGAGTGTTAAAACGGAAATAAGTTTTAAGAAGAGACAAAATTAAGGCGAAATAAAAAAATGAAGAAATGTGACTAAAAGTGTTTATAAACGGTTGTTAATACATTCACAGATATAAGAAGTGGCGCATTTAGTGGATTCAGGATTTCGTTATGGCCAATTTTTCAAATTTTCCTTTGCAAAGAAGAATCAGAACAAGTCAGTATATTTTTGAAATTACATAAACTTACATATCGAAGTTTTATATGAGAGTGATTTAGTTGTAGTTGTCGATTAAGGAAACGCGTAAAGAAGTTTTTTACTAACTTTATTTTACGATACAATAAATATAATGGTTCAGCGCATAGGCCAAAAATTAAAAAAAAACTATACATATTATCCCCATTTTTTCGCATTCTCTTATTGTTATAAACTATAATGAATAATAAATTTTTCACCTATGCTTTGGTCACTCATTTTTTATTTGCGATTTAAGTATTGACGCAGCTGCGATAAACGTTTTTTCAACTCGGTCAACAACAATGAATTGCAAAAAAAGAATTTTAACTATTTATCAAAATAATAAAACTTTGTTATGGATGTTCAAAACCAAGGCATTTACTTTCATTTAAGCATAGTACTCTGTTCGGCTTCACGTGAAATTCCACTTAAATCTCCATACAAAAAATGACAGCTTTGGAACAAGCGTGAACGTATCACAACTTTTTCGTCAAAGCTGTACTATGTTTCGTTGGGGAAAATCTATAACTATATTCCGCAACATGCATCTAGCAACATTGTTTTCACGGCAATTTAATTGAACCGACCATTTATTTTGCCGTGAATAGTGACAGTTGTCATTTAATTAAAGAAAAAAGTGCAAGCAAAAGAACAAAGTTTTTATTTGCAATTATATTGTGTGTTTTTTTTTAAATTTTGCAATTAATAATAATTTATTAATTAAATACTGCAATTATAATGGCAGTGGATGGAAAATGTAAATACGGATGCACCTTTCCGCGGTGTGGCAGTCGCAAATCTTTGCAGTTTGCAGGAATAAACTAATGACTTGTGACAAGAAAGGACATGTGACAACAAAGGACATCATCCATAAGCTTCATATGCATTCTAAAATATTTATTTTGAATGTGAGATTACATGATTTACTGCTTTGCCTCTAATTAATTCTTGCCGTTTATTTATTTTTTGTCGAAATTTTCAAGCTGAACATCAGCTGTTCGTTCGCAACAAAATATGTGTCAAAATTTTCACGCAACAAATAAATGCATGTTTTCAGTGAAACTTCACGCAAACGAACGTAGCACCATGCTTTAAAGTAGAAAAAGTTTCCGTGTTGTACAAAAAGTAACTATGTAACGTGTATATAAAAAAGTATATTTTTGTGATTTATTTTGTTTTTGTTGTTCGTTCATCCCAGCGGAAAAATAAAAGGCGTTCCTAGAAACACCGCCTTCAATGCGCAGTTTTGACATGCTTTGAGGTTGCGCTCTTCATATCATAGTTGTCGAGCGCCTTTAATTTCAATATTTTAGTTTATTGGTTGTTGTTTCCATACTCCCGATTAATGGGATTTCGCAATTTTATGTTTTTTTGTCTTCAACAATTCGAACATGTGCGCAAAATCAATCATCTCGAAATTATTTTGCTTTAGTTTGGGGCTAACCTCCGGCAATTGATTTTGCTTACACATGCGCTGAATTCGATTTTTATTGAAAAGTGTTTGTTCAAGTGCCATTGCTAAAGGTAAATATTAAATTATTTTTATTAATTATAAATTACTACAATACCATATTATTATTTTATCAGAGACGCAAAAACGCATTGATAAAGGAAGAAAGAGAGTCACAGATAGGGAGATTATAGAGTTTTGTATATCGAAATTCGAAGCGAACTTTCACTGCGAATTTTCACTGCGAACTGCATCTTCAACGCTAACTAATGAGGCAGTAAGGATGCGCATACTTTTGCGGACACGTAGAACAAAAAAGACAATAAGGGTATTCATGCAACTGGGCAAAACCCTTATAAACGGTATAAACCGTATAAGTTTATTCTCCTTATAAATGAACTGTCAAAGTTTGTATGAAGAAGCTTTTGCACAAACCAGATATCTTTGTTCAACGATTTAGCTGAGCAAACGAGCAGGCAAACTTATAACATCAATCAGCTGATTTATTTTATTAAAGCAAAAGAAAATATTAGAAGCAGGAGAAGATATAGTCAAAATTTTAAATCTAATTAAATAAAATGGAAGAGGTAAGAATGGAAATTTTGTGAATTGAAGGAATTAAAAAATATTTATATACTTCATTTGCAGAAAGCAAACACTGAACTTGCAAACAGCTGATATATTGATGCAAATGCTCAATCGACTTTTAAAGGATGCTCATGCAAACTGCCTGATAAAAATAACTAATTGCCAATTTATATTCCTGCCTCTTTGCATGAATACCCTTAATGAAGCTTCAGCAAAAAAGATGCGCATGTAGCTTCAGTAGCAGTGCATCATCATTAGTGTTTCAGCGCTATTTTTAGCCGCTGGATTACTTAAAATTTTAGTAATGTGTCAGGCTTCGTCTGATATTTTGCTATATATGTTAGTATCAAGTTATGCGTTTTAGGTGTTCAGAAAAAAACAAAATTTACTGCCCCTCTTCTTCTATGACATCGTCAAGTAGAGTAACTTCAGCTACAAAGAGCATTCTTCTTATTATGAAAACAACTTGTCAATCGTGCTTCATTTAGGGAGACTTCTTTGTTTAAAATAAAACTGTTTATTTTTTAATAAAATAAAGCCATAACAGTTTCGTTATCATGCACCTACTGAAATGTTGTGTTTATTAAAATTACTGACTCTTCATTAATATGCAGATTTTCAAGAAACTTTGTTTACGAACTTTGGTTATATGCAACCGGCTCAATACTTGAAAAATCCAAACAAATTTTCGATAGGATCACTGAAAATGTAAGTTTGAATTCAAAACGTAGTTTCGGAAATTAAGAAAAAAAGATAAAAAGCCTTTGCAAACTTATTCACACTTATTGGAAAGCATGTGTCGTGATAAATCGAAATTATCTAAAACGTAATCAACTTTGCTAGATTACATTGAAAGAAGTCTTGTCACTTATTATTTAAACAAGCTTAATGAAGCTACAATACTTAGCGATTCAGCGGTTTGTGAATTCAAAATTTTCCTCACAGTTTTTTCCAAGCTACCACAAGTGTTAGAAGCAAAAAAGGAATCATGTCCCAGCCCAAATGAAATTATTATTACGGAATTCTTAGCTGAAGTTGACTTACAATGCCTTCTCAATTATACGGCTGAACGAATTGTAAAGCTTAAAAACGATGTCTTAGAAACTCATTCTATATTAAACAATAATTTGGTGTTGATTCGGAAATAGGGCTTTGACGGAAGTTCTGGGTACAGCGAATATAAACAAAAGTTTGCTAATCAAAACTCAAATTTGTTTATTACTTCGTATGTACCACTTCAGCTCGTTACTTAAGATAATTTGGAAAAATCCTCGTCCATCTTCAACGAGGTTCTGCAGACCTCTGAGATTCCAAATACAGAAAGAGACGAATGAGATATGCAAAAAAGAGGAATATTATTTTAAAAATAAAATAGAAAAGCCATGTCCCACTAATACAACTTTGAGGGGAAAATATATCTTTTTCACACAAAATGCAGTGAAACACTCACTTGGTATGCAGTGCCAAGTAAGAGAAATGAAGGACATAGACACTTGTTTACAAAAACCTGTAATGGAAGAACGTTATATATTTGGTTTGTCACCTTTGCACGCATATATATGATTTTTCGAATATTTCATTCACGTCTCCTTCAAACTAAACAATAAAAAATATAAAGTTACCAGTGAGCATGAAAAATATGAGCTGATGAAAAGGAAAAAATTTATTCAAAACCAGTTTCGAGTAAAAATGGTCCTAATTGTTGATAAGCCAAAAGCAGGGGGAAGTGGTAATTCAAATGACGGATATATTGCCAGAAGATTTTTCAAAAATGTTGACTTCTCAGGTATCGACAAAAACTTTATTACATGTTGTGCAACAATTCTACAAGCTATTAATTGTGGTTATGAAATAAACAGCAGTAAGTTCGAGGTGTATGCCTAAGGTTGCGTTTATAGTGAACGCGATTCAGACAGGCAGGCAGGCAGGCAGACTGAAATCTGTGTGAAAAAACGAGATGCAAATAGCTATCTATCTCGCTAGTTCACATTACCTGTCTGCCTGCCTGTCTGAGTCGGCGTTCACTATAAACGCAACTTAAGACACATCAAATGCTTTAGTTAACACTTATCCGTGGTACTATCTGCCAACCACGGTATATATAAAATATTAATTCACGGATCAGATGTAATAAAAAAATGCATTGCTATCAATTGGGGAACTTTCTGAAGAAGCAGCTGAATCACAAAACAAGGACGTAAAACGTTTTCGACTTAAGCATTCTCGAAAATCTTCACGTATTTTGTCAAATACAGACCTATTAAATCGTATACTTTTAAGTTCAGATCCTCTTATATCTAGCATGAGAAAAATGCCTTACAAGAATAGGAGCACAATTTTAAAATTGTGTATTACAAATAAATATAATGTTACTTTTTACTTAAATTTTATAAAAACTAAGCTTTTTAAAATGTAAATTGTACTTGCTTTCTAGCATTCATCACAATTTATGTTTAAAATAAACGAAATGCAATTGTCAAGCCGATGATTTCAGAATGTGACTTTATACACTCAGAAAAATACACATATCTTTCTCTGATAAAAAATTACTCTATTTTCGATAACACTGGTTTACAAATAACGAAAAATTGTTTGTACTTTGAATGCCACTATTCTTTTCTCATGTAAAATCGGTCGCTGATTCCGAAAAAAAAATTTTTTTTTTTGTCACTCCGTTTTCGAGATATTGCCCACTGTAGGGTTTTCAACGAAAAAAAAAGTTGGTTCCACTTAATTGCATATATCTCCTGAACCAACAACAGTAATCAAACAAATGATATATCAAATAAAAGCTAATAAAATTTCTTACAAACAATGCAAACATCATTTTTTGGCCCAGCAGTTAGTTTTGGCGGAATCAATTCAAATATCGGGGATTTTTTTTATTTTTCAGAAAAATTTCCAAAAAAAGACAAAATAGTTGCAAATTTCGTTAAGAAATCAAAATATTTTGTTACTTTTGATATTTTTTACTAAGAGCCTTTATTTTTCCAAAAAAAATATGCTATTGTTGAAGAAAATCTATTGAGAAATGAAAAAGTTGTGTTTAATGGAACGAAAGCACTCAAGTTATGTTTTTTTTTACAAATTTTATTGTCACATAAATAAATTGGGTTATTGTACTATAATTTTTTATTTTTCATTTTTATTGTTCATAGGAATCAAGTCAAGAGTTTTGCGAAAGAAAAGATAAGAACAAGCACGCTGCAATAAAAACAGGTAGGCTCACGACTGAGAGTGCAACCGTCGAAACCGTCACAGCAAAACGTCTGATTTCGATACTTATGGCTATAAGAAAGAGAGCCTACCTGTTTTTATTATGCCATGTGAATACTTATTTTGTGTTTTTTGACAATAATTCATTGAAGGGCCGAAAAAACAACATATTTTCGAAGAAATATGTCTTCACTTGTGGGAAATGGAAATATTCCAATATCTCTAATAATGATAAGTATTTTTCTCGCACAAAAAATTCTCATTTATAGACAAAAATTTATTGACAGTTTCTTATATATTGATAAAAAATTCACTTTGAGAAGTCTTTTCTTCAATAAAAACAAATCTTTTCTCAAAAATAAAAAGGTCTTTTCTCTAAACGATATATTTTTTATGTTTTTCTATATTTCATAAAACACATAAAAACGTAGTTATTGAAATTTGATCACTGTTTTGGAAGCTCATGTTTAGCCGAGTGTGCTGACGTGTAAGTACTGGACTGTCCTAGGTTGAAATCCGGCATGACCTACAAAGATGTTTTTTATTTAAAATATATTTGTTTTTTAAATAAAACAAATTATGTGTTCAATATTTTCTTTAAGCTTTTTATCATTTTTAGAGAATTTTTAGGATCACATTTAGAGAAAAGCATTCTCTGGAGCAAAGTCTATACCATTTTTCTCTAAATATGATGCCTTTTTTATCATATTCGGAGAAACTTTTTTCTGAGTTTATTGAATTACACAAATTTGCCTTATAGAATTTACAAAAATGTATGGATTTGCTTCTTAACCAATTAAGTTAAAAATCTTATATATATGAAATATATCACTAAATTTCAAAGCTTTATGTTCTGTACTTTTCAAAATATAGATTTTTGACCGCCCCTCCATAGCCGCTGAACCACTGTGCAATGCGAGTAAACAGCTTAACTCATATTTGAAATGACTTAAATGATTCTTATAATCTTTTATATCATATTAATTAAATTATTATTTCATCAAACGCACACGAACAGAAAAAAATGGGCTAAAATCAAGCTCAAAGCGTTCTTAACTGAAATCAATATGCTCCATTAGCGCAACCAAAGGGGGGGTTTCGGGGTTTAAACCCACCCAAAAATTATTGTAGTACCAAGCAAAATAGCATTCAATCAAAGTGAGTCACATAAAAAGTAATCACACGTCTTATGAAATTAGTGAAAACCCCAAATGTGTATTTCAAATCGATTCTGGTTAATGCATAATCTATTAAATTAGTCATATTGTATTATTTCAGACTGCACATTAAGCTGGATGGATTTGGTATGGAGAAAAAAAAGTAAGTCGGACACCGGAAAATTATTGGAAAAATGTTATAGACTTTGCTCCAGAGAATGATTTTCTCTAAATGTGATAATAATGATAAACAATGATAAAAAGCTTCCATGAAAAAGAAAATTATATATAAATGTATCGTTTTTAGAGAATAAGACTTTTTATTTTTGAGAAAAGATTTCTTTTTAAAGAAATACTTCTTTGAAAATGTGAAAATTTATTCTAATTCAAGGAAATTTTATTTGAAAAAGAAAAAATTGCTATTGTCGAAAATAGAGAAATTTTTTATCGGAGAAAGATTGTCATTTTTTTCTGAATGTTTTGGGGAAATTTTTACTGACCCTATTATTTAAGCTCAAGCCTTACAACCTTCGTGAAACTGCCGAACAAGAAAAAATCCGCAAAACGGTGTTAACTAGTGCTTGCAAAACATTTTGGCCGAACAGATCCTAAACAACGCTGAAGCAAGTTTATTTTTAAATGACCGCTACCACTTCTGTTCACCTTCTGTGGGGACAAAATGTCCTGACAGTGACCGTTTTAAATTATTTTTGGAAAAACAAAATATGGTGCTGGTCATGCCTGAAGTTTGAATAAGGAACCATTAGTGTAAAAATTGAACGCACTTATCGCTACAACACAGCCGCTATAATTACGTAAAATCGTTTTTATATAAAAGTTCCACATTTGATAAAACCCCCCAAAACAAAATCCTGGTTGCGCCCCTGATATGCTCAAATACAAAAGAGATCAAAACAATCGCAAAACATGCTTTTCCCGTTCGCAGTTTATGCCAGAAATTGTACTTGAACTTTTTTTTTGATAAATACGTCAATTTGTGCTTAATAAGTGTTATCTTGCGCTTGGTTTTAATTTTTATTTAATTTAATTTTATGTTTTTGCACATCCAAAAATGAGCAACCGAACGACGTAGTTCTCAGTTGGTTCCTGTTGGAGATAAAAGTGCATAAATAAGTGCAATAAATTTAAAAATTATATTTTCCTGGATCAAATATGTCTAATTTGAACAATTAATTAAAATAAAAAATAAAAATGTCATTAATTGCACACAACTAAGCGTATGCAATTTGAAAAGATTGTTGACATTTGACATATTTTGAAAACAATTCCAAAATGTCTTAGATTGGGTTTTTTCATTTTTTTTTTACTTACAATTCATATATGGCCTGCACATATGAGCACGTTTTTTTTTTATAAACAACACCAAAGTGACATAAATTGGGCACAAGTGAACATATTAACTTGTTGATAAACAATCCAAAAATTTCTTAAATTGGACCCATGTGGGCATATTAATTTTTTGATAAATGATCCAAAAATCACATACATTATAACGAATGGGAGTGTTAAATTTTTGATAAATCACATTACATTATCTCACATCACATAAGTGCTTGATATCAAGAATATAGTTTGGGATTGTTTTCAGCTCAAATTTCTCTCCGTGTATAAAACTTAAAAAGTATTGTTAATGATATTGACATTTTTTTCCTTTACTTCTTGAATTAACAATTAATGAAATAAAAAACGCGGACTTGTTTTCTATTTACTTGTGAATATTTTGATTATTATTGCTAAAAATATACTATACATAGTGAATATCATTTTTCATTTCGTCACACCTTACGAATTTCACATTTTTTCAGATATCCGTTGACGAGCGACACATGTCCCAAAAAGTTAGCACTTAAGTCAACGCTTTATGAGAACATGGTGCTGCTTGCAAACTGACATCATTATTTATCTTTCAAAATAATTAATGATCACGTATTTTCAAATTCTAGTAGAGTGACTCAAACGGAACGGAACAATTTCTAAGGGCGGAAAGATATTTCGCATGCCACTAGTATCTATTGCTTATCCGCTTTCAGATATCACCATGAATTTGACGTTTTTACGCTTTGGTCTTAATTGACACTTAAAGAGTTAATATATTTATTTATTCAGTGAGCATATAATGTGGTAAATGTAGAAAATGTGACGCTTGAACTAAAATTCCTATTAATTAGGATATGTGTGAAACATTAACGCATAAATTTTGACGCAATGATAATTAATGAATTTATTTATTGTATGGTTGGCGCACTGTTGCCAGATCAGAGGATTTTGATCAGCAGTTGCTGGCAATACTGGACTAACGTGGCCAATCGTACTCTTATTGGGACTTCTTGTAGTTAAAAAGTTTAAAAGAGTTTCTAAATAATAAAAGTTTCTTTATTTTGTCATTATTAGATATTTTATAGGTTTACAAATTATTCAATATAACTGGTATTGTAATACAGCCATAATTTTCTCTAAATTATTAATTAAGAGGTTTTGGCTTTTCTCTCCAAAAACTGTTTGTGAGCGGAAAAACTTCTTTCAACGTCAAAGGAAGTAATTGGAGCAAATTTATATATAATGATATTTTCATTTGTGACGGTTTCAAGTCCAGATGTTGCGATCAACGCGATAATTCAAAACGAGTTCAGATTTTAAAGTAAATTATTTGATTTAATCCATTCAAGATCTTTATTTCATGTTCGTGTTATAAGTTGGGTTATATTATATCAAAGTTACATTAAAATGTGCTTGTAAGTAATGTTGGATTAAGTAAAGTTACTTTAAAATTCCTGTAAAGGAATATTGAATATGAATACATTTAAATACAATAGATAGATACAATGTTAATTTAATCTTACTTTTTTAGTCTTGAATTAGCTTATAAGTTTTAGAGTGAATTTATGATGCGTGCGTTGCACTGCGCTTCAAAAACGAAAAGGAAAGAAATTTATGTATGCCTTAATTGCATCGTGTTTTTTTATTTAGCTCGCTGAATTGCAAGTGTCAAACTAGTTGAGATTAGCGTTGCCAACACTCCCCCTCGGTATGCCAGGTGTTTTGTCTGGCCTACCACTTCCTCGGACATCTAAAACTGCTAATCGAACAGCTGGTCTTTCATAAATCCCTGTCGAAGTTTGTATTATAGCTTTTCGTACTTGCCCATCTTTTCCAATTGATACGTCGAGCACCTTTCCTTTCGGCCAAGTATTTCGTGGGTTGTTTTCGTCTACTACAATCACTATATCGCCTTTTTCAATACATTTGACTGGTTGGTACCACTTGGTACGTCGAGTTAGAGTGGGGAGGTACTCTCGAACCCATCTCTTCCAGAAACTATTCGCAAGTTGTTGTGCTTGTAGCCAATTCTTCTTCAGCAAAACATTGTCAACAAATGAAATTCCATCGGGTTTTTCACCACTAGATGACCCCAAGAGAAAGTGGTTTGGTGTTAGGGCTTCTTCACTTTCTTCGTCGAGTGGAAGATAAGTTAACGGTCTCGAGTTGATGGTTCTTTCAGTTTCTAGCAGCATACTATATAACAATTCATCAGTTGGATTTCGAGTTGGCAATATTTGAAAAAGCGTCTTTTTTACTGACTGGACTAGTCGTTCCCAACTTCCACCCATGTGGGGCGACGCAGGAGGGTTAAGTGTCCATTTTGTGATTGAGCTGGAGAACTCCTCGGCCAATTGGATATTTTGATGTTTTATTGCCTCTCTTAACTCTCGTTCAGCGCCATGAAAGTTTGTTCCATTATCACATCGTATTTCGATCGGAACGCCGCGCCTTGCTATAAACCTTTTAACTGCCAGAATACAGGAATCCGCTGAAAGAGTACTGGCTACCTCGATATGAATTGCCCTAACTGTCAGGCATGTGATTAAGACACCCCACCGCTTTTCCCTGCGTCGACCTACTGAGACCATCATTGGACCGAAATAGTCCAGACCAATATAAGAGAAAGGCCTTGTAAATGTAGAGAGTCGTGCTGAAGGTAAATCAGACATTTCTGGAGGTTTTGGTGAAGCCCGCTGGTTTTTACATTGCTGACACTCGTTCCTGACCTTTTTCAATACTATTCGCATTCGACTTATATAATACTTTTGTCGGAGCTCGTTAATTACTGTTTCATTGCTCTGGTGATGAAATCGTTGGTGGTATGATTGAACTAAAAGATTTGTCACATAATGGTTCTTGGGTAATAAAATTGGACGTTTTACGCAATTAGCTACACCCAGCGCTGCATCTATTCTACCTTTTGTACGCAGCACACCATGTTCGTCTAGGTAAGGAGATAATTTGTAAAGAGAACTGGATTTATTTAAACATTTTTTGCTACCAATAGCTAGGTCTTTATTTGAAAGAATAATTGATATTTCATTTCTGAAATCGTCAGCTTGGGCTAGTCGATAGAAATAGTTTTCGGCCATTAAATATTCGTCCTTTTCAATATAGCCTGTTCTTTTCGAAATATTCCTTTTTTTCGATGATAAGTTCCATAAAAACCGCAGAATATATACGTGAGTTCGAATAAGCTTAAACCAGCTAGAAAATCTTTCAACTTCTATTATTTTTTGTTGTATTTCAAAATGATGCAAGAGGTGCTCTTTGAGTTCTTCAGTTGTCTCACGTCCAAACGGGTTTTGAGGCCACAGCTCCTGTGGTTCTTTTAGAAATGGTGGGCCATTGTACCAGCGACTAGGTGAAGTAAAATCTAAAGAATTTGACCATTTAGTTGCGTCGTCAGCAACATTTTGTTTGGTTGGAACATATCTCCACTGCTGCATATATGATAAGTCAAGTATTTCACTTACCCTAAATGCTACGAATTGACGGTACTTGCGGTGATCTGACTGTATCCAACTCAAAACGGTTTTCGAATCTGACCAGAACGTCTGCTGCGAAAATTTTATTGTGTGACCTTCAACAATATTTTTGGCTAAACGAGCTCCCAGCCTTGCTGCCTCCAATTCCAAGCGTGGAATGGACATCATCTTCAGAGGAGCGACCCGCGTCTTTGCTGATATTAAGGTGCACTCTACATTGTTTTTCTTGGAAGCTCTCAAGTACGCGACTGCTGCGAAGGCGTTTTCGCTCGCGTCAACAAACACGTGAAGCTGTAAGTCATCATTTTCTCCTCGTGTGAAGGCGTTCAGGTAGCACCTAGGAATTTTAACTCTATTTATTGTTTTTAAATTTCTTACCCAGATGCACCATTTTTTATATTGAACGTCTTGAATTGGCTCGTCCCACTGTACAGAAGTTCGCCATATTTCTTGCATGAGTATTTTTATGTATACTATAAAGTGTGCAATGAGTCCTAGTGGGTCGAAAATGGTCATCATCATGCGGAGAACCTGCCTCTTTGTTGGACGGATGTTTTCATTCAAGAGTTGAAGAAAGGATGCCTTTGGAGAAAGATTAAATGTGAAGCTGTCAGTTGACGTGCACCACCACATGCCCAGGACACGTTCAGCTAGTGACTCTTCAGATCCTATGTTAACGGTATGTGCTTGCCTACCACCAAGTGCCTCTATCACCTTTGAGGAGTTGGAAATCCAGTTGTGAATTTCGAAGCCGCATCTTGAATGAATATATTTAATCTCGTTTGATAATTTAATCGCCTCGTCAACGGTGCCTACACTGATTAAAAGATCATCTACGTAATGATTTTGTATAATTGACTCAGCTGCTCTCGGAAATTTTTGTTTATATTCAAGGGCATTTTTATTCTTCACGAATTGAGCACAGCTGGGCGAGCACGTTGCTCCAAATGTTAGAACTTGCATAACATAAATATTTGGCTCGCAGCTGGCAATATCCTGATTCCATAAAAAACGTTGCACTTGCTGATCTGTTTCACGCACCCTTATTTGGTGGAACATTTCGCGAATATCTGCGCAAACTGCTACCGGGTTCTCCCGAAAACGATATAAAATAGACGTCAGCGCAATCAGTTGATCTGGTCCCTTTGAGAGCACAGAGTTTAATGAGATGCCATCGACCTTTGCAGCTGCATCCCATACGATACGAATCTTTCCAGGTTTATTTATGTTGGAAACAGTAAAAATTGGCAAATACCATACCCTCTCATATGCTTTATTCAGATCACGGTCTGACAACTTTCGGATATACCCTTTCGATAAATAACTTTCCATTTGTAGTTTAATATTATTCGCTAACGAAGGATTTTTCAGCAATTTTCTTCGAAGACATCCATAGCGCTGCATTGCCATTGGAAAACTATTCGGCAACTTAACTTCGTCAAATTTCCACAATAAAGATGTTTCGAACCGATTATTAATTCGTATTGTGTTAGTTTCCAGGCAAGCAGCAGCACGCACTTCTTCTACTGATTTGACAATAGGAGAAAACGATGTTACAGACAAGCTATCGAGGGAGAAGTACTCTTTCATCATCTCGTGAAGCGACTCGTCATTTTTTTTGCATTCGCATACATGAAAATGAAATGTTTCTTGTTTCAGCTCTTCATGTTCACACCTTCCGTAAACCGCCCAGCCCAACCGTGTCTTTATAGCAGCTGGTGCACTTTCATCACCTTCTCTTGCTTTTAGTGGAAACCCGAGCTTCCAATTGTCCAAGCCGATCAAAATTCTTGGAGAAGCATGTTCATACGATTGCAAAGGAATACCGCGCAAGTGGTTATATTTGGTAGCTAAGTCGCTGACACGTAGAGTTTGTTCCGGTAGATTAAGTGAATTTACAGTTCTTATATTGTGGAGTAAATACCTTTTGCTACAGCTGGCACTTGAAATCTCAGCTGACAAAATCTGTGAGTTTTCTTCAAAGCGTTGCGTCTGCCCTGTCCACTTAAGGCAGAGTGGCTGCGTCGGTCCAACGATGTTCAATTCATCTGCTAATGAAGCGTCCATGAGTGTCAATGATGAGCCTTCATCCAAGAACGCGAATGTGTGCACTGTTGCGCTGGCGCTATGCATTACAACTGGAATTATTCGAAAATATGTTAAAGGTTGTGCTGACCTGTGCGTATTGCAGTTGTATTGGACGATTGAGGAACCTTCTGTGTCTGATGGCGATGAAATTCTTTGACCTTCTTTATTTTTGTGCAAAAGTGAGTGGTGTTTGTACGTGCATCCGTTTACACCACACAGTTTGTTGGAGCGACATGTTGAATAAGAATGATGTTGCAAACAGGTTCGACACAAACGAAGTCGCTTTAATGTGTCCCATTTATCATTCAGACACATGTTACAGAATTTTTCACAATTATACACTTGAGCACATTGTTTACTGCACACCTTGCATTTTCTTGTATTTTCTTTGAAGCTTTCATCTTTGTTATTGTTTTCAGCGTGTGTATTTATATGAGCTTTTTCTTTCATCTGACGTTTATCATATTTGTTTTCTATAAAAAGAGAAGGTGTTAGTGTTACGTCGCTGACAGTTTCTGCCAGTTCAAATAACCATGTGCTAAATGTTTCTAAGTTAACAACTGAAAGCGATCGTTTATATACAGCCCAATTTAGTTTTATTTGTGCTGGTAATTTATCAACAAGCTCTTGCATCAGAACTGGATTGCTCAAATGTCCCTCGAGATTAGCTGATTTCATTGTAGCACACATGTTTTGAACTGCGAGTGCAAAATATATGACTGTTTCCAGTCTATCTGCTCGTGGAGCTGGTTCATTTTGCACTTTGACCATTAAGGAGCGTATTATGATCTCTGGGCGCCCATAAATCATGCGCAGCGTTGAAATTATACTTGGAACATTGGCAGGCAACAGAAGCCTGCTGCGTACCAACTCTAGCGCCTTACCTTTTAGACATTTTTGCAAACGCATGAGGTTTTCCTCATAAGTAAACCCGCATAGCTGAGTACTTCCTTCAAAATTGTTGTTAAACAGTGGCCAATCCTCAGGATTGCCACTAAATATAGGCAAGTCCTTCGACGATGAATGACGCGCTGCTATCTGCTGGTTACTAAGTAGAACATATTCTTGAGGCGATAACTGTGTCTTTGAAAGGTTCCCTGCTCGTTGAGACGAATGAGAAAAGTTGACGTGATTTTCTGCTTGTTGCTGAAGAGGCATGGCCGAGGAGTTGTGTTCGCAAGGAGTAGCTGTACTACCGGCTGAAAATTTTGGAATGCTGCAATGTGTGTCTTTAGTATTCTGATGTGTTGCATCTAGTTGCCCTGACCTTTTTGTGGCCGCTGTAGAGAATTGCTGTTCATCTGTAGTTGAATTTTTAGGTAAGACACTGACTTCTTCGTCACTACCGCTTTCGTCCATTAGTAGTTGGAACTTCCTTCGTAAATACTCAGCATCTCGTTTTTCTTGCATAATCTTTTCTTCCTCGAGCAAACGTAGCTTAATCGATTTGCGCTTGGATAAAGTTGTTGATTTCACTGACGAGATTGAATTTGTTGGAGATTTATCGCCAGCGGCCGCCATTTTTGTCATGCACGATGTACATGACCAGTCTCGGAGCTCGACGTCAGATGAAGTTCCGGTGCATACAAAGTGAAACCATTCATCGCATGAGTCACATTGCACCATATCGTCATTGTCTGGCTCCAGGCATAGTTGACAGCTTGACTTTGTGCGCCGATTTCGTGGCCGAAGTGCCTTTGCACCCGCTTGTCCTTCTTCTGACATTGCAGTTATCGTCGGAGTTTTTGTTGTTTTAAAAAAGAATTTTAAAGAATTGTTGCGATCAACGCGATAATTCAAAACGAGTTCAGATTTTAAAGTAAATTATTTGATTTAATCCATTCAAGATCTTTATTTCATGTTCGTGTTATAAGTTGGGTTATATTATATCAAAGTTACATTAAAATGTGCTTGTAAGTAATGTTGGATTAAGTAAAGTTACTTTAAAATTCCTGTAAAGGAATATTGAATATGAATACATTTAAATACAATAGATAGATACAATGTTAATTTAATCTTACTTTTTTAGTCTTGAATTAGCTTATAAGTTTTAGAGTGAATTTATGATGCGTGCGTTGCACTGCGCTTCAAAAACGAAAAGGAAAGAAATTTATGTATGCCTTAATTGCATCGTGTTTTTTTATTTAGCTCGCTGAATTGCAAGTGTCAAACTAGTTGAGATTAGCGTTGCCAACACCAGACATGATATTAATTCTTTCTTTTCAAAATGGCTTCAAATTTATTTTTTAAATCCAGTCCCAAAATCACCATTTATGTATGTTGTGAACTATATTTTTAGCTTAGTCAAAAAAATTCATTAACCTTTCTAATGGTAGACCCTTCGCTTCCAAGGAAGTTATTATTTCGGCAACTCTCTCAAAATTCGATTTTATATATATAAAATCCCTATATAGTTGGGGATTTTTTATCAGCTCTTTTATAAATTTTTAATTTTTACATAAATTTTCAAATAACGGTGCTATGTTTAAAATTTTGTTTGATGATAATCATAATCTTACCTCTGTTATTCCCTTCATGTTATCTGCATAAAATGATGCCGCCTTCAACCATGCACTCCATCTGGTTATGATCGGTTCTGGTGGTAACTCCTTATTTAGTATTTGATTGTAGCGTTATACTTTGAGCGGAGCTTTTATGATAATTATACCTTAAACCTGAAAGGTCAGGGTAAATTAACTTTGTGCAAACGTGTGTAACGCATAGAACGAAGCGACTCCGGTATATAAAAGTATATATATTCTTGATCAGCGTCACCTCGTGAGTTGAGCTATTCATGTCCGTCCGTCCGTCTCCGTCTGTGCGTTGTCCGTAAACACAGGATAAGAGGAAGGAGTTGAGGTGAAACTTGGTACACATGGTCACATGAATCCATGAATCTGCATTATTGAATATTTTTGGAATCCGCCCACAGACACGCCTCTCATGCAACGCAAAAATTGAAAACTTCATAAATAAGCTCATAATTAGCCTACAACAATTAAATTTGGCATGTATGTGTTTTGTATCAATACAAAGATGTCTTTGAAAAATGGTTATCATCCGCCCACGGACACGTCCACCACCCATACAACCCAAAAATTGAAAACACAATTAATAAGCCTCTGTTTAAGCTACAGAGAAAAAATTTCGCACGTTATAACAACGTTTTATAACAAAACAAGATGGTTTGAAAAAGATGGTTTTGAAAAATGGACATAATCCGCCCACGCCTAACTCCAATACAACGCAAAAACTGAAAACTTCATAAATAAGCTCATAAGTAACCTACAACAATTAAATTTGGTATGTATGTGTTTTGTATCAACACAAAGATGTCTTCGAAAAATGGGACAATGGGAAAGCCTGGACGTTATCCGCTCACGGACACTCCTACCTCCCATACAACCCAAAAAGTTTAAGACTCAATAAATAAGATTATGGTTGTCATAGACAGATCAAATTTGGTATGTATGTATTTTATACCAAAACTAAGGTGTGTTCAAAATGCATATTTTGAATATCAAAAGTGTGCGAAAGTGAATAAAAATATTATTTACAGTCACCAAGACTTCGTTTTTATTAAAACAATCTTTAACTTTATACAAAATTTTTGCAATTTTTGGATTTGTAATGAAACCAAGTCAATTTTGCAATGAAACCAATTTTGGGATTTCATGTGGCAAACAGGGCGCTGCGTATCAAGGTACGCTCGGCACCTTCGGCAATAACAAAGGACTCGAAGAGAAAAAATTATACGCAAGTTGAAGACAGACATAAAAGAAGAATCTTTCACCCAATCCAATAAGAAGACATCAACTTGTCACGTCCAAAAATCTGCTTCACAGATTTTTCCATGTGCTTCTAGGAGGGTCACTGCATGGTCAATGTAGCAATTTTCATAATATTATAATATTAATAACACTGTGCTGGTTGCAAAATCCATCAAATGGTGGACCCAGGGGGAAAACATAATTCGAGTGCGCTGATCCTATGGGGCTATAAATTTTTTTAAGTTAGCTCTAGTTTTTGAGTTAGTCGAAAAGCAATATCACTCCTAAGGATAAAACGGAAGCCATTTTATTTTAATATTTTTTACAATTTATTCAAATTATATCGATATAAATTGATAGAATAAACATTGTATCGACAATTTAAGATTATGAGATTATGAATGATTTAAGAGTGATTTTCCCACAAAAAAATTAATACAAAAAAACCTTAATTAACTTAAAGCAACTAAAACTTTAACTTTCCTGGAATTGCTAAATACGCTGATCCCCACACTATGGTGCAATATTAAAAATAGTACTGATTAAGAGTCATCACTTTTGTTATAAGGTAAACAACTAAACAAAGTACAAAAAAATATAATGTATTTTTTTTATACAACGTTATTGTTTAAAATAAGCCAATGGCTTAATAGGTCTGAACATTTTATGTTATTACTCCATGATTTTTGGGTACAAAAGCAAACTTATAAATAGGATGTTTGGGTTGAAATAAAAACTTATTTCACTTAGTCTGATTGGTGGGTATTACAAAGAATATTTTGGTAAAGTACATGGATGTAATTTTTCGTTACAATTCACAGAGGAATTAAATAAATGGTCAAGAATTACAAATTTTTTTCTTCGTAGCTCTTCGAAAATAAGAGCTAACCTTAAAAAACGCTTAGCACCACTAGAATCAGTGTACTCGAATTAGGTTATCCCCCCGGGTGCCCCGTTTGGTGGGGATAACAAGTGTCCGATTCAAGCACAGTGTAATAGTTGTGTTTTAAGGTTTACTTCTTGTCACTTTATTGGCTATGCGTGTTGGATGGCATCGCTGGGCAAAATACTCCCCCCTTAGCCAGAGATTTGTTGGTTTTTTCTCGCATCTTGCCTGAAAATGGCAAAAGATTGGTGCCGTTGTGTCTCCCGAGGTTGCTATCGATATCCAGTGTCTTGACATTGAAAAGCATAATCCCACGACCGACTGATCGCACTGAATTCCGCGACTTTCCAAACGCACTGAACGCGAACGGAACTTGCGATCCAAACGTCAAATCCCGAGGCTCAGTCACAATGAGAGGCGGCCATTGTGGAATGTAAGTTTGTACTGGTGTCACACTAACACTTACGCAGGTGCCGCCAAAATATGTTTTATTTGGAGGGTAGGGAAGTTTTAAAAGGACTCAAATGTATGCCTGGAAAATCCTTTAAGGAATTTAAAAAATAGGTGTGAGTAAAGCTTCCGAAGTTAAATACCGGTTTCTGCAAAAATCGCATCTGCATTGAAAAAAAGATGGCTGCGTTAAGGTTTCCAGTGTGTGGAACCTTAATATCGAAGTTTGCAATGTTGCCGGCGAGTTCAGTTCATTCTGAACAGTGAAAGTGGAAGTGCGCGTAGAGTGACTGAGTCGGGGGATTGAGGCCCGACATCTCGAAATAAAAAAAAGGAAACAGGAACAACAGTAAACGTTAAACGCAAGCGTTAATAATCACATGGACGCCGTTGGAGTGTGGAAAAGAGGAATTGCAAGAAGAATTACGGAGCAGGACAAGTCATCGATAATTTCTCATCAGGGAGTATTTTGTGTAGTGACTAGTATTCCGTCCAATCAGAATAGGTGTTTGTTGTAATTGTTGTTAACTTGTCCGGTAGGAAATTTTATTTGAGTCCAATATCGGGTCGTGTATTGGCCCTAAGTAGCACCCCCTTTAGGTTGCCCCTTATGTAGTATTCTTTTCTTCCGGATCGCCATTTTGGTCCCCTTGTTAGGCCTCGCACTCGAACCTAGTTCTGTCCAGAACAGGTAAATTTATTGCCTTCAGCCTGTGAGGTTGTGTGAGGGTTCACGTCATCTCCCTGAACCCGCACTTAAAGTGCGCCCTATACCTTTGGTTTTTTGTATCCCATTATTGTCTAAAAGTTAAGATTTCCCTTTTTTTTGGTAGATAAATATAAAACGTTGCCTTATATTTATCTTATATTTGTTGTTAATTTTAACCCAATTGAAATTTATTGCAATACTTCGCATACCGTCTTTTTACCCAGGTTGGCACGTCAGTTATGTTTAACGTTAATTCTGAAGATAAAAATGATGTCTTGATAAAAACATTAAAAAACGAAATAGACCGGAAACTGTGTCGAAATTCATAACAGTTCTTAAGAATTTCGACACCTCTTAAAATAATTCTAAGTTAATTTTTTTTATTGTTTCCCACACCAACGAAAATGCATACTCATACTTTCAGGTCGGTTACCTGTCACGGTATCCAAGCATATACTTATGCTCGTATGTGTGTGCTGCGCAATGAATGCAAGCTAGTGACAATTATTAAGATATGTAAAAAGTTATTCTGGTGCAATTCGCGTAATTAAAAAGATGATAACTTCTCCGCCCTACTCAATAAAGTTGAATTAAAGTTTAGCAAGCAATTTTAAGTTGAGCTAAAATAAAAGTGTTTGAAATAAAAGATTTAAATAAAGAATTAAATTAATTAATTAATTTTTTTTAAAGGTTATCCTGCCACAGGATAACATAATTCGTGCGATCCTGCCCCTCTCCGACTGAGCAGGGCACCTCTTTGTCTTCGGCACCTCTTCGGTACAATCGGTCGCGACTTTAATCTCGTTTTATTGGAGCGAGCGAGCGAAGCGAGCGAAGCTCCCATGGAACAGGTTGTTTGAAGCTGTTTAGAGACCTTAAACTCTCGAACGGATTGACCGATCTTAAAATTTCTTTTACTGTACTGTTCTACGCTTCCTAACGAAGGTTGTTTTCTTAGGAAGTTTTTTCAAATTCCATTTAGTTTAAAAGTTAATTGAAAAGAATATTTCCGTGAGTTTTGTTGTTGTTATTCGCTGAAATAGTTTTCTTCTAACATGCTTGTGTATGTATATATCAGTCAATGAAAAAACCGAACGACATGAAACGACAGCAAAAATCTTGCGGCGAATGCTTTTCGCTGCAACAGTTATTTATCAATAAATAGTAAAATAGTAAAAAATAAGAGTACGAATTTTATTAATGAAAGAAAATACACTGAGAAAAAACACATACCTTGCTCCGGTAAAAAATTTCTCTATTTTCGATATAGAAATTTTCTCTTTTTCAAATAAAATTTTCTTATATTAGAATAAATTTTCACATTTTCAAAGAAATATTTCTTTACTTTTAGGAAATGGAAATCTTTCAATGTCTCTTATAATGATAAGTATTTTTCTCGCAAAAAAATGTTTCATTTATAGAGAATAATTTATTGAAAATGAAAAACTTTTCTTATATTTTGATAAAAAATTCACTATGAGAAGTATTTTCTTCAATAAAAACAAATTTTTTCTCAAAAATAAAAAGCTTTTTCTCAAAAAACGATATATTTTTCTTTTTCATGGAAGCTTTTTACCATTTTTAGAGAATTTTTAGTATCGAAATTAGAGAATAGTATTCTCTGGAGCAAAGTTTATACCATTTTTCTCTAAATATGATGCCTATTTTATCATATTCCGATAAGCTTTTTTCTGAGTGTAGTTAGAAATTAAAACACAAAACATGAAATCTGTTTATATTTGCATATGTAGGTGAACCCTGTTAAATAAAATAAATTTGCAGTTTTAATTCTTACTTAAGGCTTATTTTCTTTCATAAACAACATTTGTTGTTGTTTGACAGACATTTGTAATTCCATAAATTGCAGCTCAGCGCTGCTAATAATTTGCTGCTTAGGAATCTTGCACATGTTAATGAAGTTTTGTTCTTTACTGTTACAACTACAAAACATTAAACAATTTTAAGTGGGCAAGGAACAATGAGCGCGTAATTGTCGCAGAGTATTTGAAAAGAAATTTACTATTATTTTGTTTTCATCAGCAATCCATTAAATATATTTAATAATAATTTTCTTAAATGATTCTTAAACTTATTTAATAGCAGATTTATTTCGTTTGCAATCGAACGCAGGCATGCACGTTAATTCTTCCCTTTTACCCGCTGCTTTTTTTAAGATCTTAAAAATGCGAAAAAAGCAAGTGTCATACCAGTTATAGCATAGGAGAAAATAATAGAAAATTTTTCGTTTTTCAACGAAACGAAATTTGATTTGATAAATTTTTAACGTTATTTAAAAAACGAAATAATTTTGATAATTTATTTTTCTGCCTCAACGAAACAGAAAAAATTCTGTTGATTTCGTTGTGTATGTCTGATCGAAAGATAAAAGCATTTTTTTAACACGGAAAATTTGTCTGTTGCGTATTTTCTAAAGAAATTTTACACACAACTTCAAAAATCAACGAATGTTCGTTTCAACCGTTCATTGAAAATTAAGATTTAAATAGAATGTCCGTTCAGAAAAAAATTACTAGCAGCGTCAGTGATTTTTTTTTGTTGTGCGTGCGTCATCGGTTCGGTTTGCGTTGTTGCTGTTCTACATGTTTTCGTTTTTGCGTTATCGTGGAGAAATGAAAACAATAAGAAATAAGAAAGAAAAGTAAAGAAATCAATCTGCAAGAAACATTCAGATAATTAAGTGCCGGTCGTGAACAAAGTTCCTGAATTTTTAATTCAAACGCTCATTTTGAATAAGTGATTAAAAACGAACGTTCGCTGTTTTTTTTTTTTATTGTGTGAAAAAACCGAAATAATCCAATTGGATTTTTATTGCCTTTAATTGTTTTTACACAACATCTTTGGATTTGAGTATTCACTTAAATATTTCTTTTTAGCATATTTCTAAAGCTTTCGGTGTTCAAAAGTAAATAAATTAAATAATTATTTTTTAGATTTAGTAAGAAAAAAATTATAGATGTGTTAGTCTTTCTGAGAAATAATGAAATTGTTAAATATTATTATTTTCGTTTTGAATTATCATATTCATTGCACCAAAAAAATATATGGCAAATTTTTTCCAAAAATTAATCACATTCTCTTAGTAGGTTCCTTTTATACTTATAAGAATATCAGTTATTTGTTTTTTTATCGCCATACTTTTGTAAAATATTATGGAGATACCATTTTTTTTATAAAAGGAACAATCTTAAAAATTAAAAAAAATTAAATCATTTCTAATAAATCATATCTCCATCTTATGTTACCTTATTTTTGTAAATGATGTTACCATATCATAGAGAAAACTACAGAGAAGCGATTTCAAACAATTAAATATTTTTGGAATTTTTATGCTAGAGTTGCCAACTTTCTGAAAAACTTTAATTTGGCTTTATCTCAAAAAGTGAATTTTAGTTTTTTTTTTGTTATTTTAAACTGTTTGCCGTTTTAGAGGTTTATATATAGTAATGTTTGTTTTATATATATTAATGACCTCACACGTGACTTTGGAACATAAAAATGGAAGAAAACTAGAATAAATTAAAAAATTTTAATTTTTTCGTTTAAGATACTCGAAAGAGATAATATCTCTTTTTTTACAGATTTAAGAAAAAATTTTTTAAAGCAAGCGACCCAACTAATTTGTATCTTCAACGTACCTATTTATGTGGCCAGCTTAAGTACTTGCTAAGCGATTGCTACGACCTAGTTTTATTAAGAACGCGTCAAATAAAGAAAAAAAGTGCCGCGACAAACAATCAACATCAACATTCTTGTATTAAACATTAAACACACATTGTATAAACTAATGTCAGACCGATTATTCGGCTTCGGTAATCGGCATAATCGGCCGATATTTTGACCTTCTGCTTCGGCTTTGGCCGAAATAGCCGATTATTTTTGCCGAATGTTTTTGCTTTGCCAAACAATTTTTTTATTGTTATTTCAGTTTTCAGAATTTTTTTGATAATCAGTGAACTCCGTTCAAAATTCCACACTAAAATTATTTTCCATTATTCGTTTTGTTTTTCTCTTCTCCTTTTTGTTCTTTCATACGTTGGTGCTCACTCGTTGAAAATTTTATTCTAATTGAATTCTGAAAAAAAATGGGCTATAATCAAGCTCAAACCGTTGGTAAATGATTTTTGCTCAAAACCATCTCAAAACAAGCTATTCACGTACGCAGTTAAAGAGGGACATAACATTCGCGTCAGAGAAAATAGACCTTTTTTGAAAAATTCATAACTCAGTCAAAATCAAATATTTTTCCAAAATTTGTTTTTAATATTGTAGAGAATTGAACAAATTACAAGAAAACAATTAAAAAAAAATAAATTGTTCGCTTCAACATGGTTTTATTGAGCTCCAAACTGGCGGCAGAGTAAAAAACGGGGCCTCGTGGTTGCAGCGCTGGGAGTCGCAAAAATATTCACCTATACACCTGGACCGATTTCAATTAAATTTGGAATGAAGGTTCCACTGCGTTCAAGATAACATAGGCTATACAAATTCCAAAGACTTCCGTAAGGGGGCGCTTTAAGTAGTGCGTTTTAAAGTCTAAATAACTCCTAAACGCCTGAACCGATTTCAATGAAATTTGGTATGAACGTTCAACTGCACTCAAGATAAAACATAGGCAATAAAAAAACCCAAAGACTTCCGCAAGAGGGCGCTTTAAGTAGTGCATTGTTAAGACTCAATAACTCCTAAATGCCTGGACCGATTGCAATGAAATTTGGTATGAACGTTCAACTGCACCCAAGATAAAACAAAAAATATAAAAAATTCCAAAGACTTCCGCAACAGATACTTCTTCTTTACTTATATATTGGTTGATAAACGCGCGCTGCAGTTTTGTTTTTCAGTTTTAAATTATGATCAATCAACATGACACATACAGCAATTCCAAAGACAACGCTTATAGCCTAATTCGTATCCTATGCAAACAACGCAAAGGATTAAATATTTTCCATGTCAATGCTCAAAGCTTAAAAAGGAAAATAGATGAAATTAGATATTTATTCGAAGATTCATAAATGGACGTGATATGCGTATCTGAAACGTGATTTTTACGCTTTAAGGGCGCTTTAAGACTAACGAAAAAAATAAAACTTCAAATGTTTTTTTTCTCGAAATGATTTTTTTCAAACTGGGTGAACATTTTGCTCGGAAACCAGACATTGAGACGTGGAAGTTGTAAATTTTTGTAATCATGTCCAGCAGGTACTGTTTTATGAGAATTTGACTAAACACTTTCGACGCAGGGCGGGGCAAAACCCATAAAACGATAATTTAAAATGTTAAAATGAGAGCAGTTTTAAAAATCGTCATTTTTCTATACTCGAAGCAGCATCCCGAGTATCACCGGGTAAACTCCGCTAGTTTAATATATAAAATCAAATGTTTCTCCTTCTGTGTGCCTGTCTGTCTGTCTGTCTGAATGTCTGTTCCGTATAGGCTCGCGCACCGTTTATCCGATTGAGCTGAAATTTGGACACCGAGCTCGCTTCATAGATAGGAAGATCATAGGTGGTTTGAAAAAGTAGGCGGAAGTATGTGGGCGTGGGAGTCTATAATAACTCCTAAACACCTGGACCGATTTCAATAAAATTAGGTATGAAGGTTCAACTGCTCCCAAGGTAACATAGGCTATAAAAATTCTAAAGACTTCCGCAGGAGAGCGCTTTAAGAAGCGCGTTTTAAATAATCAATAACTCTTTAGCGCCTGGACCGATTTTAATGAAATTTGGTATGAAAGTTCGACTGCACCCAAGGTAAAACATTAAATATAAAACAATTCCAAAGATTTCCACAAGAGGGCCCTTTAAGTAGTGCATTTTTTCGACTCAATAACTCCTAAATGCCTGCACCGATTTCAATGAAATTTGGTTCCACTGCACCCAGAATAAAACATAGACTTTAAAAATTCCAAAGACTTCCGCAAGAGGGCGCTTTAAGTAGTGCATTGTTAAGACTCAATAAGTCTCAAATAACCTGACCCTGCAACAAAAATCAAGGAATAAGCCGAAGGCAAACAAAGTCAAGAATCAAAGGCTAACGAAAAAGAAGAATTTTAATGAATACGAGCAGAAGCTATATAAATATAAACAAAAATCAACCGAACAGTATCGACCAAAGCCGAAGTTGAACATAGACAATCCAAAATTCGAATCGATCATAAAAGAATTTTTTAAAATTCAAAGTTTTTTGAGATAAAAATGCATATTAAATGCATGCTAAGAAAAACTTTAAACGCTTTTTTCTCGAAATGACTTTTTTCAATTTGGGTGACCATCTGGTCAGATCCAGACGTTGAAGATGTAATTTTTTTTTTTAAATATGACCGGCAGGTACTGTTTTATGGAAATTAGACTAAAAACTTTCGATGGAGGGAGAAGTCAAGACCCTAAAAAACGATCATTTAAAAAATGTTAAAAAGAGAGCAGTTTTAAAAATCGTCCTTTTTCTTTGCTCAAGGCACAACCCCGAGTAACACTGGGTAACATCCACTAGTTATTAAAATAAAATGATGTTCTCATTCATCGAATGTGAAGAAAAAACAGATATTTTGGAATTACCAGCTTTTTTTGGGCCACTCTTGACCTTTTCCAGCCAAGGCAAGATTGCTTTGGGAAGTATGTAGATAATGAATATGAAACAAATTTCGGATAGCAATATGGTATCACTGTGATATTGTGAAACTGTGATATTAATGTTCGAGGATAGGCAGTCAAATTTTATAGATCCCAGTCTTCTCTATCAAAGTCGAAGTGGAGAAGAACATAGATTACAAGAAAGAAATTGATTACAATGATGAACAATTTTATCTCTAAATAAATATTAAAATTTTTTGTAATGTTTCACTTAAATTTTATGTAAGACGTGGACTGATTTCGAAAAATAATTTAAATTGATAGTTTTTCATGGTCACTGAGGGGGAATTTGTCAACGTTTTACTTTCAGGTCCTGCTTTTGCTTCAATTATTCAAAATTTGTTTTAAAATTTTTCATATTTTTCTATAGAAAAGTAAGGTTTTCTGAAAGTAAATGGTTTTCGCATTAGTTAACGCCTGGTAGACAAGCTGTTACTCCTTTGCGATTATAATAAAATATTGAAAGATGACAGAAAAAATTCATTTAGCTTCTGAAAATTTTAGATTTTCAGTTCTTTTATCAAATATCCATAGATAGCATTGTTTTGAAAATTTTTAAATCTCTTCAAACCTAGTTAGATATATCTTCGACTTGGCCGAAGTTAAAATACCCCCACGGGTGATTCGTAATGGTACAAAATCTTAAATTGCAGCTATTTTATATGAGATCATAAAAAATATTTCTATTTTGATGACGTCTAAAATACATTCATATCAAATGGTTTTCCTGCAAAGTAAAGACAAGCCTCTTTATAAAGTTTTCATAAAGTGGTTGATGCCAATTTTTCTAACACGCCTCAATTTGATATAATATACACAAATACCCAATTTCAGGTCTGTAGCTTAAATATTAGCCTATTTATAGAGCTTGCACTATTATGGGTTGTATGGGATAAAAATGATGGATTCTTTGAACATGCAAATGCAATAGGATTTTCTCAGCTCACACGTTAGAATTTCGTTGAAGTATTTGGAAAAAATTGGATTTTTCTGTGGCCAATCGGATGCAATGAGATTATCTCAGGTCACGGATGGTCATTTGGACTTTTTTGAATTCAGTGAAACATTCGAACAAAAATTGATGATCTATGGCTAATTGGATGTAATGTGATTATTACATAATTTACTATTATGTATATAATTTTAATAAATAATTATTTTGTTTAGGTATGTTAACTCATCTCAAAAGTTTAATTTCCTTAACCTCAGCTTTCGTAACCGGAGTTTAAATTTTAAATACAATCAAAATAATTTTCGTAACTGATCTCATTTTTATTGGTAGCTTACCTGATCCAGTTTAAAAATTCAAACTGAGGTTAAGCGGCATATTTAAACGGCACTGTAGTAAAACTTCTAAAATTTTGACGTAGAACATAAAAATTTTTAAAAATTGTTGGAATTGTTCTAATAATATAATCAGTTGGATTTTTCATTGAACTATCAGTTTTAGTGAAATAATTCATATTCATAGCAAATTCAAGTTTATTTTTTTTTTAATTTATTTGAAGTATAATTTCTTTATACATAGCTACATACAACATAGTTTCACATCTAAGTTGAAATTTTTTAAACCTAGAATTTCTCCAAGTTGAACAGAAATATTTTTAAAGATGAGTTATCGTCGTGAATATTTAAAATCAGGCGAAGGCATTTTAAGCTTTGCTTAAACTTACCTCTTGATGAGTGAACAGGCCTTAGAGTATTAAATTAAACATTTTGATTTGGTTCGTACATTTATTAACTTTGAAAAATGATATCAAATAATAATTAAATTTAAAGATTTTATTTCGAATTAAATTTGGAGTAGAATAAAAATCGTAAAGACGTTCATTCTCGACGAAAGCGCCCCTAAATAGTTTTAAATGACAAATAATAGGGAGTGCAATGAATATTTTTTTAATAAAATGCCCTGCTTTGTAGATTTGGAATTATGTCAACATGATAATGATAAATGATAAATGATTTCAATTATTTCGATATCGTTTACACATAGAAAATCGCACAAAACATAAATGTTTGGCATTGTTTAGTTTTTTTTTTTTTTTTTGTCGAATTTCGACCACTGGCGAACTCTAGTACAAAATAAATATTTATACGAGTATGCATATGGATGATGTGCTTTGTTGTGGAGCAGAACAAGTCAATAGTTTATGGCAGTCTGCAAGCTGCGAAATTTTTTGAACGCCGACACCGCGGAAGGGTGGATCCGTATTTACAATTTCAACTACAACAACGAGTACAACAACTGCAATTATTAATTGCAAAACTTTCCAAATAATACAAAAATATAATTTCAATTAAAAACATTGTTCTTTTGCTTACACTTTTTTCTTAAATCACTTTTCACGGCAAAACAAATGGTCGGTTCAATAAAATTCCCGTGAAAACAATGTTGCTAGAGATGCATGTTGCGGATTATAGTACTAGATGTTCCACAGAGCAACAATTTTTATATGAAAATTTGAGTGGAAATAACGTTCGTTTTTTTTTTTAAAACGTTTCATTTTACTTTTGTATTTTCAAGTATGTATTTTCATTTTTGAATGGCGTAGAATGTTTTTGAAATATACATTTGACTAACCGTGTTTAAAATATGCGTTTTTCTTATTTTTGTTTTCTCAGTGTCAAAAATACTAGTTTTAAAAAAGAATGCCGTAAAATTTTGTTTTTTTAAAAATTATTGATATGTACAAGTTATTTTTAGCTTCACGAAAAATGCTCTTTTTGTTTTGTGTTAATTTTTTAAGAACAGTACATTTTTATAATTTTTGATGAAACTATTCGAAAATTGAATAAAATAAACAATATTTTGCCATTTTATTAAATATCGTTAGGGTACATATTTTTAGAGACAATGTAAGACAAACAAAAGTACACTGAGAAAACAAAAAAAAGTAAAATGCACATTTTATAAATGATTACTAAAATGTTTATTTTAAAAACATTCTACGCCATACAAAAATGAAAATGCTTCGTTTATAATACAAAAGTAAAATGATATATTACTATGATAAATTTTACTATGATATAGTTAGGTCAAATGAATATTTTTAAAAACATTATACGCCATACATAAATCAGAACGCATATTTTAATATACAAAGTCATAACGAAATGTTTAAGAAACAACAACGAACGTTTTACAATGATTAAGTACGCGTAAATGAATATTTTCAAAAATATTTTACGCCATACAAAAATACAAACACACATTTTAAAATACAAAAGTAAAATGAAACGTTTTAGAAATAACAATAAACGTTTTAATACATTTAATTAACTGAAAACAGTTTTACAAGAATTATCATATTTTTGAGAAGATTTTCAAAAATTTTTTGAGATGAGCTTTTGATGATGAGATTTTTTTAAATAAGTTGTGCTACAGTCAACATATCGTTACCAATAGCTCAGTGGAAGTGTGCTAGACTGGCATGCAGAGGACGTAGGTTCGCATCCTGACTGTGTATATATCAAAGTATTAATTTAACAATTAAAATTCTAATTTAAATTATTTCATTAACTCATATGTTAGTCAGAAAAAACTCTCTAAATAAGTTCGGGCTTACAATCATAAAACAATCTATTGAAATATATCAAAAATAAATATGCTTTAAATAAAAAAATTCTTGCTGGTTTCGTCAGGGATTGAACCCTGGACGGTTGAGTAATAAACTCGACCACTAACTAGTTCGGCTAAACTCGAACTTAGTAAAAGATGAATATGTTTCATTTGCTAAGTGTAGGCAACCGAAGCAATTAAAATCTCTTTTGAAAATGTTAATTTTAAAATATCAAACGAATGTCTTCAAATCTAGTTTTAAAATGTTAATTTTAGAAATTGAAATTAACTTTTTAGCAGCTCATTTTAAAATGTTTATTGCAAAAATCAAGCGAACGTTTTAGAAGCTTTATTTAAAATGTGCGTTTTTAAAATAAAAATAAACGTTAGAGGCGCAAAATCTGGGTTAAACGTTTTCAAAAGTAGCACGTTTCTGCTAGTTTTGAAAATGTAGTTTTCTCAGTGTAAGTATACTGTACAAGTTTTTTTTTGGTTGACTGTTCATTGACGAATCAAAACTTCAATCATGCAGACTTTTAGATGAATGCGTTCAGAGATTTGATAAAGGTTTTAGTTGAACTGAAGTCATATACCTACCCTCTTAATATGTGCCTTAATTTATTTTGTGTGTAAAGATTTGAGTTTAGGACAACATATTTTCATTTATAAATATATCCAATCATTAAGTGGCCTATAAAAATATAAATACAGACGAACGTATGCACAACGATTGCTTTCTGAGATCGGTCCGATTGATAAGTAAGCAGCGCGTATTACCAGAAGAAGTTATCATCACCTTGGGTTTGACTTGAGTATAAAATACGTTTTCATATTATTTTTGAATACCGAATTCAGTTTGTTATCTCTTTTGTGGATCTAAATAATTTAATACATATTATTATTAACGTTGAAAAGATTCACAAGGTAGAAATCAAAAACTTTGTTTAGAAGCACTAAAGAATATTTTTTTATTAAAAATGTTTGTATGAATTTGTAACTTGTCTGTTCTAACAAAGGAAACAATAAATTAATAGAATGAATCTAATATAAATATCTGGTTTCGTCTCACCATCGATTGAACATTTTCTAGTTCAAAGTATTTTAGTTCTGGTCTGTGAAGCTGTTGCCGTAGACTTTTAGTCTTTTAATTGCTTAGACCTCAAGGAGACATACCTATGGGATGTATTTCTTTGAAATTATATTTTTATGAAAGTGATAAATTTCAAGATATTGTGCACTCGTATGAAAAAATAAAACATAAAAGTTAATGGTGAAGTCAGTTCCCATGAAGAGAATAACAGTTTTTTTGTTTGTTAATACTATATGGTAGCCACATAATATAATAATATATTCACGTAGGTTGCTTTTTATATATCTGGACTAGTAATTAAAAAACATATATAATAATAAAGGTTATTTTAAGTTAGAGTTTCAAATAACAATTAGGACAAGACTATTCTAAAAATAATGTTTTGAGCAAAAATTTATTAATATAAAGAATAAAGCTCTTTAAACATTTTTCGGATATACTTGTGAGCAAATAAAACTTAAGCAACTGAGTGGAACACAGCGAAAATCACGGAAGCCTACTGAAGAGTTGGTTTAGCATTCAACGAAACAGCGTTGTCTACATGCAGAAATATTACTTTTCGACTTTGATTGTAGCAAACATTATTTATATTTGCTGTAAATATACATATCATGCAATTCTCACCATACTTTGTTTGTTATAAATGTTGATATTTTTGTGACAATCATTTCAATGTTTGTTTCTTATTTCGGGAAACATATTTTGATTGATGTGAAAAAATAAATATTTTTGCGGAAAACATTCCGCAATATGTTTGTCAAAAACACTGCCATTCGCAATCACACAATCTGAACACTTGTCACAACGTTTTGATGGCATTATATATCATAAAAATTGACTTTAAAATGGCATGTTGATATGAACGAATAAATTTGTGTGTGAAGAGCTGTGTGACGCAAAAATAAAAAGCCAACATGTTGCCTTTTGTGTGACATAGAATTTTGTTTGATTTTTTATAAATCACAACAATTATTTTATAACAAAATAAGCAGCAAAATTCATAAATCAGGGTCACATCCTGGCGTGGTAACAAAATATATTTGCCAGACTGTTAACTTTGCCTCAGGATTTCAAGAACAAGTACAAGCAAGTTTTTTGGATGATGTTAACAAGAATGCTCAATTCTCGAGTTCTTTCACAGGCAATTTGGCTTCGGGTGGTATCACTAGTGCAACTTTCATGTGCTGCTCGTATCTTTTAGACTCTGCCCGTATGACCTTGGGTACAGATATAGACTAGAGATGTACCGGATAGTGATTTGGCCGGATACCGGATAGCCAGATAATGGGTACATTGGCTCGTCGTTAACAAATTAAATATTTTATTTTATTTTTATTGTTAGATATTTTAAACCCGGCATCTAGAATTAATTTTAACTATCAGCTCATGCTTCTTCCATTGTTTTATTCTAGTTAATTTTTTTGTATTGTGCAGATTAAGCTTTTCTCATTGTTTTTTTTTAATTTTACGTTTATTGTTAATGAATTTTTGTGTATGCTATTTTTGCTATTTGATGTTATTTAAGCTTTTATATCTTTTGTTAGTTTTTGTATTTAATTATATATTTAATTGTTATTTTATATATACTTATGTCACTATTGGGTAGCTTATTATCAAATTTTTTGTGTAATTGGTAAATTTTTATTATATCTGTATTTGAATATGTTCTTAAATAGTCAGTAAGAGTTTCTCTGTTTGATGAAATAAATAAATAAATAAATAAATAGTAAATATATTTCTACTTGAATAGGCAGGCTAAATCCTAGTACAATAATAAAGAAGCTCATCTTAATATGACAGTTCTACTTTTAATAACACTAGCGTTCAGCTGTTTCGCACTTTATCAGCCTTAACCCGATCAAAGCCATGACCAATATCATCAATTAAAAGCAATTTAATGTTTTTGAAAATAGTGGCTCTAACCAAGTTAATGTGTGGAAAAATAGTTTCCACAAGAAATAGTAATAGCGAAATATCGAAGAAATTATTCATTTTGAAATGGCTTACTTAGATTTTAGAATTTATTTTAAGTTTGGCCAATATACGAAGAAATCTGTTCCAAATCATCTACAAATGATCATAGGGTACGTTTAGCAAAAACAACTGTTGTGCAACCAAGTAGTGTGTACCTGCTTAACGCAAAAAATTCAAATTCAATTCAAACCGCCAAAGTAACTGATCAACTCAACATGTTGTGGAGCGTCTAATTTACTTATCGCTATATTTTTCCGCTACATTCACTCAACGTGTTGCGGCTAATGGCTGGTTCACACTGTGTGACCACATTGTCATTATTGCAGTCAAAAACATTGCCATTCGAAATCACACAATCTGAACAGTAGTCACAACGTTTTCATGTCATCCTGCGTCACAAAAATTGACTATAAAATGACATGTCAATATGAACGATTTAATTTGTGTGACGAGCTGTGTGACGCAATGGCATACAAAAAAATAAAAAGCCATTATGTTGGCTTTTGTGTGACGATGTGACACACAATTTTATATGATTTTATATAAATAAAATAATTATTTTATAACAAAATAGACAACAACATTCAGAAATCACGGTAATTAAGTTACCGAGTCTTGTCAATGCAAAAAAAAAAATTATTTAATATATTAATGACTGTTCAGATTCCAAAAAAGAAGATTTCATAGCATACTGAAGTTGAAGAAAAATGCTCAGATCTGTCTCAGTTCATCGAGTTGAGTTAAACGTGTCAAATTTATTAAGAGCAAAGTACCCACAGCATTCCAACAGACTCTTGCAGCCGCCATTTTTGGTGAAAAGTACCAAAATAGATTTTGAAAGATAGAACTCAGCTAAGTCCAACAAGATTCGTGGAGTTAAGTGGATTTAACGAAACTAAATTCAACTCGCGTTTCCATAGCGAGTTAGCCCCGAGTAAACACAGAGTAAACACAGAGTTAACTCTCCATGGAAACTCAGTAATGGTTACCGTGGATTCCGGTGGTGCCCATTGTACAACTTCCATGTGCTCTTCTATCCTTTATACTTTGCCAGTATCAGCTTGGATGAAGATACAGGTACTCTTACTGTCCGTAGTCACATGACGATAAATTCTGATCGTGAGGCTAAAAAAACTGTTTACAAGAATACAAAACTGGTGAATACTAAATGACAGAATACACATCTGGGTAACCATCTGTAGTTCATTCCAAATTATCATTTAAAGATAATTTTTATATACTGTTGGCTCGTTAAACAAGGCTTCAATTTAGCCTTCATTCATACCAATTCCTTAAATAGTTTGTTTTTCAACTAATTGAAGAATAAAAGGGCAGAGCAGATTTAAAGTTTTACTAATGAGTAAAATTTGAGGACTGTTGAACTTCAATTGTAGAGTATTATATTGTAGTATAACGATTTCTAGCACTTAAATGGTAGTAATCGTCTAATCATTTTTTTTAATGAATTTCAACATGCAAAAATACATACATAAAATTTGTATTTTTATTTTACCTTGAGTTCTGAAAAAATTTACTTTGAACTAAGTCAACTGTTTTTAAATATCATAATCAAGCTATCAAAAAATTATTTAAAATTTTCGTCACACTGTTTGAACTGCTGTCACACATAATAGCATTCAAAATGTGACGACAAGTGTGACAACCATTGCCACACAAGTTTCATGCCATTTTGTGACAAACAATGTGAACGTCCTAGTCATCTTGCACAAAATTATGAAAACCTGCCACACAAAAAATGACAATGTAGTCACACAGTGTGAATCAGCCATAACAGTTCGACAGTTTGAAAAATTAAGACAAGAAACAACGCAAAACTTTATTTATATTATTGATTTTTCTTTTATTATTATTTTTGTTATTTGTAGCGTTTTTGTAACTATATTTAATTAATATATGAATTCATGAACAAAGTTTGCCTCTATTAATTATTTTAAGATACTTTTCAAATATTGAAAATGGTAAATTCATTGTTAAATTTTTATCATTATTAAAAACATTTAAAACTATCCCGCCTGCCGGATACCGGATAATAACGCAATATCCGGTATACGGCCAGATAGTAAATTGCTACCGAATATCCGCCATACCTGATAGTAACCGGATATCCGTTCTCTAATCTCTATATACATCTCTAATAAAGACAAGAATTTACAACTATGCATTCTATGCATTTCGCTCGCAGTATGTTGCCCGATCTAAAGAACACACCGATCTATTTCAGTTGTATTCGTCCTGTTTGTCGTCACTTGATGATAAAATCTGATCGTAAGACTACAGAAATACAAGAATACAATGCAATTGGGCAACCACCGCTAGTTTATTCTAAATATTCGTTAAATAAGAGCTTTTAATTGCTTCTGATGATTTTGAATCACATATCATTGGAAGTTTTAAGTCGCATATATGAAAAAGGTCTTCAATTATATGAAAAGTTCTTGATTAAAAAAATGCAGGTTCGGTTTTGATGAAATTGAATATTTGGGATATCTACCCAACTAACAATTTTCCTTCCATTTTCTATCTTATTGTTTGATCTTATGATTTTTATGAGTGTTTCAATTTGGAAGAATTGCTGTTATAGGAATGTTTACTGATATAAATCACTGTAAGAACATTTTCTGAATCTAAATATTCAGGGTTTATAGAAAAACTACATTCTTTTTGTATAATCATGTTATATTTATTGCATTAAATAACTATGAAGTGATTCTTCTATAAACATCGCATAAGAAAATTAAACAATGTTTATGCCTTTCAACTCTCAGTCTGAAGTTCGAAAACTGTTCGAAACGAATACACAAATCGCCATGACACATGATAGAATAAACGAACCCTTGTCAAAAACAGCTGTTCGTTGTTATATTCGTTGGCCACATTCAGCTGTGTCAACTGTTGTGACAGCAACACATCGGGGAGCGCTAGTTTATGAAATATCACGCTTTGTATCAAATACGAATGGAAATTTTACCGACAAATTAAAAATTTTCTATTTTTAAACGCATTTTAATGCGCAACTTCATATTTATGTGCATCAAGTTTTGACTTAGCAGTTGGCAACTGTTGGGTACGCTGAATGTGACCAGTGAAAATTAATTGTATGATATGACGGATTGTGAGCGCACTCTTTCTTGTTATATTTTTTGACAAACGTCCGTTTCCAACAGAAACGTCAATACTACCTTGGAGTAATTATATCATGGCCATGACACAAATGTTCTCTTTTTCGAACTAAGCTTGTCGTACAGAACATATAAAAAAATGAACAAATTCAAGAATCTTTGAAGCTTTAGAATTGTAAACAAAAGTAAAACAAAGGATTTGGAAAATGTTGTCATCGATAGGTAAGGTAAGTTGTTGATGTTGAGAGTAGACATGGGTAACGCAGTAAAAATTGCAGCGCTGACACACTAACTAGAGCGCAGTTAACTGTATCAGCGAAATGCGTTAACGCAATTGCGTCATGCCACTGTTCAAAATGTTATGGTATCTGTATCAAGAAGACGCGTATCAACACAGAAAGTTTCACAGTAAAACATTGCATAGAGCGTTGAGTCATGTGGTAAAGAGCTCACACAATGGAAGTAAAAAAACACCAAAAATTCTTTTACAATGTTTAATGTTATGGCTATATTTATTAATAAGAATATAATAAATAGTAGTTGCTGTTAATGAATTCTTGGAGCATGTCTGATTAGATGATGCTTGAGCACACATGTGTGAGTTTATTTCAAATTGAACATGTTCGATTTAAAAAGTATAAGCAAACTTAAATACAACTTCAAACTTGTTTTGCCCAGCAGAAATGTGTATATATATGTTTAAAAGCTCGATTTAATGATAAAAAAGAAACAGTTTCGATAGTATCGTAAGTGTAGACGTAGAATTTAGACATGGGTAACGCAGTAAAAATTGCAGCGCTGACACACTAACTAGAGCGCAGTTAACTGTATCAGCGAAATGCGTTAACGCAATTGCGTCATGCCACTGTTCAAAATGTTATGGTATCTGTATCAAGAAGACGCGTATCAGCACAGAAAGTTTCACAGTAAAACATTGCATAGTGCGTTGAGTCATGTGGTAAAGAGCTCACACATTGGAAGTAAAAATACATCAAAAATTCTTTTACAATGTCTAATGTTATGGCTATATTTATTAATAAGAATATAATAAATAGTAGTTAGTATAGGGTTCCCAACTGTCCCGGATTTCGAGGGACGTCCCGCATTTCAGCTAATTTTTTAGCTTCCCGCGACGACCCTTTGCGGGAAACCTTTTATCCCGCATTTGAGAACTTAAGATTGTTTTATCTAAATTTCCAATTCGACATGAAACACAGTTTCCTAAACCGTTTAATTTTATTATCAAAATAAATTTATAGCTCGTTTCAAAAGAGAACATTTTATAGTTTCATTTTTCGATGCGCAGTGAGAAATTATTTCTAAAGCTAGAAAATTTTTTAGAGCGTAATTTCTTGCTCTTTTTGTTCTGTTCGCTGAACTTTATGCTGTTTTTGAATGTTTTTTTACTGTTAATCTGTTAATATTTAAATGCGCAAACATTCAGAACAAATGATCGCACAAGTACAGTGTTGAACCGAAGGCCTGCAGCAACCTGCATCTTGAGAGAGAAATCAAATACAAATTACATAAAAAAGAAATTATTTTCTCAAGAAAAAATTGTGAAGTGAAATTTTGGCTAACATATTATTTTTTGACGCCCACTTTTTTTTCAATTTTGATTGCTTGATTTTGAAAAATAAAATTCAGTACTTCCGCAGCGCAGTCGCGATGATCAACAAAATTCAGGAATATACATTCATTTTTTTCATTTATTTTTCTGCTCAGATAATATTCAATTTTATTTTAAATGTTAACCAATCAGAATGAAGAACACTCTCCAAATTATTTTCTTATTCTCAAAAATGCGCGAAAATGTTCTTCTCTTTTGAAACAGGCTATGTCATTTATTTTTCATATATTTTATTTATCAAAACGATTTGGATTTATTTTTTGGTTTTTTCATGAATTGGTCAAGAGTTGGAAAGAGATCTAAACAATATCAAGGAACCAAGCGATGGTGTAAAGGCACCGTTGATACCCTCTATTTCTCAAAGAATACAAGGAAATAATTAATAAAATAAAAAATTCTAATGTTGTCCCGCATTTTTCAGCAAAGTCCCGCATTTTTGATGGCTCCGTCCCGATTTTGTACTTTTCAGAGTTGGCAACCCTAAGTTAGTATAAAATTAAACTAAATAAAGTGCAGATTTCAGCATCTACCAAAAATTAAAAAACCCAAAATTGAAGTAAGTAAGCAGATGGTTGTCTTTTTTATCATTAAATCGAGCTTTCAAACAGATATATACACATTTCTGCTGGACAAAACAAGTTTGAAGTTGTATTTAAGTTTGCTTATACTTTTTAAATCGAACATGTACAATTTGAAATAAACTCACACACAGTGTTGCCAGTCTAGCCTTTTTGAGGCTAGATCTAGCCTTTTTTTTGTTGCCTAGCCTCGAAAATTACCATCTAGCCTCTAGCCTTTTTTTTAAGCCTTTTTTTGTTTTTTTCTAGCCTTTTTTAATATTTTGCTTAAAGATGCATTACTTAATCCAATTTTGCTGACGTTGCAATTTTGAAAGTGTGAATCTTCCATTGCTCTTTTTATACTTTTAAAGTGGTTAAACCCAAATATTTTCTGTTATAGAGAAAGAAAAATCCAGTAACTCTACATGACAAATAACGATAGTTAAAAAACAATGGCAAAAAATTGTAAATCACAAGTGGAAAGTCCCACAACTGAATTCTAGTCAAAAGTTAGAGAGTATAAAAATTCTTTGAATGAAGATTCGTTCCAAGAACTTTCAGTTTGGTTTTAAGTTTATATTAAGTACAATGAAATTTGTAAAAAAAAGCAAAGATACCGTTTTCAAACTGGCATTCTAAATTCTCTTCTTACGATACGAAATGCTCTAAAAAGAAATAACACATGCTGCCATAATTTTGAAATCACATATGATATTATAAGTTTTGCAAATAGTCGCAATTTATATGTAAATTCTGATTCTTCACAGGAGGAAATATTTTTTGAGATGTCGATTTGAAAAATGATACAGGTTTAATGTTTTTTTACTAACCGAGTCAAGCACTCAAATAAATAATACATGTTTTAAAGATTGAAATAATGAATTTGTTTTTGTTAATAATTTTTATTTTAAAAGCTTTTTGGTGCTATTTTTCAACTGTAAGATTTTTATGCTTTTATATATTTGAACGTGAAAGACTGAATTCTATTTAATAAATTGAATTCTAGTGTCCGACCGAATGTGCATTTTTGCCGAAGCCGAAGCCGAAGCCGATTCTTCGGCAAAATGTAAATAATCGGCCGAAGGCCGAAGCCGAAGCCGAATAACAAACAAATGCTTTAAAGTCAAAAAAATTATAAAAATGTATTCTTTGCTTTTGTTATATATTCATTAACAAGTACAAAAAATCGTCATGAAATCATTAAATGAAAGAGTTTTTCTATAAAATTCGGATGTTTCTGTAATTGATTTATTGACGTCAGGATAACGTAGAAAAAAAATGTTATCAATTTTCGACCCAGTCGAGAAAAGCTACTAACTGGGTTATTCCGCCGAGATTGATCACAAAATAGCAAATTCGGTCGGTCATCCATTTAAAAAATTTTTTTTTACCATTAATTTCGTAATGTTTCGGAACCTTAGAATTGCTTTAAAAAAATTTTTGTACTTACAAAATGGCGACCATGTTTTTCATGCAACCACGAGCGATTTTCGTATTTATAGAGTTTGCGGTAATGATCATATCTCAGCTCCTATTAAACATACAGTAATAAATGAATAAACATAATATTAATTATACCTTGGCTTTTATATTGCATATCAGAAAAATTAATTGGGATTTTACTTAATTTAAAAAAGAAATGTTAAAGTTTCCGAAAATAATCGTAATTTTTGGTAACTTTGAAAAAAAAATTTAATAGAAAGAAGTTAGTGGCAGACCTATTTTTTTGGTATTAGGTACGTCTTAGTAAGAACTTAAATATAAATTTTTAAAAGTGACTAGATCATAAACTTTTTGGGTTACATCGCCTTGAAAAATAAGAAATGTCAAGTTTGCCCCAACTTTGGGGTCAAATATCTCCAATGGGCACGGGTGAAAAAATTTGAAATTAATGTTAAATAGACTACGTAATAAGAGGATTCTGATGATATAAAAATTAAAGTGATTTTTATGGTTCATCAAAAGGATAAAGCATTTTAAAATTCGTTTTATTACATGAGGTATTAGTGTTAAGGTGGGTCACCCCATATGGGGAAAAAACGTTTGCATTTACCGCCCCTAATATGAAAGCTTATGTTGAAAGGATTTCAGTACAATACAAATTTTTTTTTGTGAACCCAAAATCTGCCCCAAATGGTCTTTTTTGTAAAACTTCACCAGTTTTAACCCGATCGTGAAAAGGTATATCTTTGGATAGGTCTTAATTAGTACACAAGCACCCCCAAAACTTTAAGTTTTTTTTTGATATAACAAAAGTTCATAAAAATCATTAATTTTTTGTGAAAAAACCATTAAATTTCATTCGTAGGAAAAAAAGTTACAGCGAATCAAAATTTAAATGAAGTGCGTTTTCGCTTTTGGACTTTAGCCTTCGGTTCATCTTCGTTTGGGTTCGTTTTTCATACCAAATTTCTTTACATTCGGTCCACTCGTTCAGGCGTTATTGAGCCATATATATTTGATTTCTTTAAACGCCCTCTATCGAAAGTTTTTATAACTTCTCAAAGTCTATTTTGTATTACTAGGTCAAAAAAATCTTCGTACAATTTTATCAAAATCGCTCCAGTCGTTTAGCCACTTGACCGTTTAGCCAAATTATTACATAAAATAAAATAATCTAATAAGCCAAGCAGCAACCAAAAGAAAAGGCACACACAAGCGAACAAAAAATTTTCAATACTAAAACAAACGATCTGCTATTCATAAAAAATGCGCTTCGTAAAAATTAACACAACTTAAAGCTACCGTCTAATCGCGATGTTATTGAGTATCTTCTGTTTCTTCAGCATGAAGGTACCGAAAGTGTCGCCAAGCATAGAAAACTTTCAAATTATAAGCTTTCGATTAAGGGCGCTTAAGTAATAAAATATATATGGCTCAATAGCGCCTGAACGACTGGACCGAATGTAAAGAAATTTGGTATGAAAAACGAACCAATTCATAAGAAATGATTACTCATTTGAATAAAATTTTCAACGAGTGAACACCAACTCATGAAAGAACAGAAAAGGAGAAAAAAACAAAACAAACAATGGAAAATGTTCTAAATGTGAAATGATGAACGGAGTTCACTGAATAATTCAAAAAAATTCTAAAAACTTATAAAAAACTGTTTAGCAAAGCAAAAACATTCGGCAAAAATAATCGGCTATCTCGGCCGAAGCCGAAGCCTATGCCGAAGGTCCAAATATCGGCCGATTATGCCGATTACCGAAGCCGAAGCCGAATAATCGGTCGGACACTATTGAATTCTGAATTCTATTAATAAGGCTCTTTTAAAGTTTTTGAACGAAAAAAAAGTAAAATTAAAAGTTTTACTGTTAAGGGACTGTTTATTTTATGTAATTTTTGATTTTGCGTAATAATTATATAATGTCCTTAAACATTTTTAATGTTTTTTAATAAAAAATATTTATTAACATACCCAGAATCCGTCATTTAGTAAAGCACTTTTCGCAGCTTGTTCATTCAAAAAACAATAATAATAATATTTTTGTACAATAATACGATAATGGTAGTTGAACAACCGATTTTTGAACCTTAAAACTTCATTGATTTTAGGTTATGAAATAAAAACTATGTATTTAAAAAAACAAATCGAAGGATTAAAAGTAGCAATGGTAATTACAAGTGAAAAAAATTTGGCAGCGATCCTTGGACCCATTTGACATAAGTCTTTCTGAGTCTTCCTGAATTATGCATTCGAAAAATATAAAAACATTAAAATTTACTGTTGGTCGCTAAAAAACTTTAATGGGTCCTTAAATCAATTTCAATATATTTAGTTTTTGGTATTGTTCCTTTTTACATCATATTCATATATTAAACATATATATACAAACGTCTGTATATTCACAGAATCATGTTTAATAAAAAAGTAACGTATACAAATCTAGCCTTTTTTTAGCTTTTTTTTAAAGCCGTCTAGCCTTTTCTAGCCATTTTTTAAAGACCATCTAGCTTCTTTCCTCAAAAATTTCTGGCAACACTGCTCACACATGTGTGCTCAAGCATCATCCAATCAGACATGCTCCAAGAATTCATGCTTAACAGCATCTTCCCCGCAGCCTCTTTTCTATATAATACAAGCATATTTTATTTTGTTTGATTCAACTTTTTGTCTTTTTCAACTGTGCTCGATAGTGTCCGACCGAATGTGATTTTTTGCCGAAGCCGAAGCCGATTCTTCGGCAAAATGGAAATAATCGGCCGAAGGCCGAAGCCGATGCCGAATAAGAAATGAGAAATGTTTTCAAGTAAAAAAAATTATAAAATTTATTCTTTGCTTTTGTTATAAGTGCATTTCCACGAAAATGTCAACCACAGCTGAAAAATTTAATGTATTTCTAAGTCCAATTTTTTAATCTAGTAAAATACTATTGTATAATGGTCGAATACTCGCAATATTGTGGGTATAAAAAGTTATCAATTCTTTTCATTTGTCGATAAACTTGTATAAAAGACGTTAAAACGTATTCATCGAAGATGTATACAATTAAAGTTTAGACGTTTCACCTTTAATTTTACGTTTTTTTTTTTCATTTCTTTTTAACTCTTTGAAATCAGAATTTATTTGTTGTAATCGAATTCATATTTTTTTATATCTTCTAATAAATAAAAATCTCGTATCACGATGTTAGTGTTTGAACTCCTCCAAAACCGCTAGATCGATTTGAACGAAATTTTGTTTGTGCATTTGGTAGGTATGAGAATAGGTCGTAAAGTATTTTTCACTCTCCTATCCCCGAGGGGCGTAGTACTTTTTCAAAAACACAAAAATTAATTTATATTTCGACCCATGTGTCCCACATCAATGAAACAAAGTAGTGCCCTTCGACTAGCAAAATTGAGCGATCTATGAAAAGGGAGGCATGGCACCGCCCATACAATTAAATTTTTTGATTTTTTAAATAGATTTGAAACTACATTTATAACAATGAAAGTCGATATGAAGTAACTTATTGGCCAGGTTTTTTATTTATAAAACTGACACGGGTATTGGAAAACGGGGCAAGAATCCGCCCATACAATTCAAATTTTCAATGCAGAATAGCTATGGAAGTAAAGGAACAGAACATTTTTCTCAGAATGAAGTTACTATCTGGTGGTGGCCTGCTACTGAAAAGCTATAACGGGTATTGTACAAGGTATCACAAATTAAAGAAACTCGATTTCGAGTTACTATTTGGTGATATCCTACTCCTGGGAAATATTCAAAAACGAGAACGGGTATAAGACAAGGAGTGTGGCTCCACCCATAAAAGATAATTTTTTATATTGGAGTGGAGTTTTTATTTGTTGATGGCCTTATATTGGCAAATTGGAACAGGCATTGGACTAGGACGGCAGCAACGCGCCGGGTACCAGCTGGTTTAATAATAAAACTATTTTTAAAAGCCTTAGTTGGTCTTCTTAATTACACATTTTCTTAACGGATATTTTGTCGCGTGAGTTACGGCAAAGATTTTTTGGAAACTCTACATATTTTTAAATTGGCAAACTTCACTGTTTTTCCGTTGAGAAAATTCGCTGAATTTTACAATCTAAACTTGCTTGTAAAACACACTTCTGTTTTTGTCGCGTGAGTTACTCCCATATTTACCACTGCTTTTCTTAGTCAGTTACAGGAACGACAATTTTGGTAAATCATACCATTACTATTTTTTCTAATGTACTACGGTACATGTACATTAGAATTTTTTTCATTGATAACATAAACTTCTGAGAAAACGAAGCTTAATGACGAACGCATGTCGCGTGAGTTACCATGGAAAAGATATTCATTTCAGTACAAAAAAAATTACTGAAATCATTAAATTCGAGTAAAACGCAAGAGTTTTGTTGCAAAATTCGGATTTTTCTGTTATTGATATACAGACGTCAGGATAAAGTTGAAAAAAATTTAATATATTTTCGATCCAGTGGAGAAAAGCTTCAGAAATGTAATACTAACTGAAATCTGGCAGATAATTTCTAGGGTTAACTCGGCTTTTATATTTCAGTCCATAAAAAATCAAAAACTTTACAGTCGGACTCGCTGCATTTACCATTTGAATAAGATTTTCAAAGAGTGAACACCAACTCATGAAAGAACAGAAAAGGAGAGAAACACAAAACAACCAATGGAAATGTTTCAAATGTGGAATATTTAATGGAGTTCCTGAATAATTAAAAGAAAATTCTAAAAACTTACAAAAAAAAATTGTTTAGCAAAGCAAAACCATTCGGCAAAAATAATCGGCTATTTCGGCCGAAGCAGAAGCCGAAGCCGAAGGTCAAAATATTGGCCGATTATGCCGATTACCGAAGCCGAAGCCGAATAATCGGTCGGACACTAGTGCTCGATGAACCGTACAACTTTTGCATTTGCTTTCAATGTTTTTCTTGCTGTTTGCTCTGAGTGTTGCATTTGTATTAATGCGCTATTGCGTTACTTTTTTTAAAAGAAGTGTATCAACGCAGCAACACATTTAAATGCTTCAACTCAATAACGCAACGCAACGCTGCGTTACCCATGTCTACCCAGTAGACAATGACATCGCTGCTAGCAGGCCTTCCTGTGGGTTTTGTAGTACTGCCGCACTCATATACAATTACACTTTCTTTTTAAATATGAAGTGAGAAAATTTCGCAGGCCTTCACCTCCGATAGCTCAAAAGAGGCCTGATAGAAGCACTTCTTTAGAATGGCTAAAAGTAGGGGTAAACAAAAAGTGTTGAAAAATTATTTTTTTTTCTTTTACACCTTTTTCTATTTATTTATATATTCTATGATTTTATCTTCTCTCCTATGTTTTTTTAAGCTAGATTAATTGCAATCTATAATCTTTGATATAGCAGTAAGAAGGGCCATTATTGCGTCATATTTTTAATCTGATATATATTCTAACTTTTAACGAAAAAGTTGCCCTGAAGTATATGAAAAGTCAGTCTTTGTATGGAAAACAAATTTGTTGTGCTGCCTTTTGTGCAGAAAAGGAAGGCCTTCAAGAAGTGCTCATAAGAGCAGCGAGGAACGGATGTGTTAAGTCTTCAAAAGTAGCAGTCAATGCAGGCCTTCGCATGAAGAGCGCTGGTTTAATTGCTTATTGGGCAGCAGACACAACATGCAAGCAGCTAATGATTGATTTTCTTTTATAAAAATCTAGATTATTCTTCTAAGCTTTTGCTATTTTGTGACTTAAATATAAAAGTAACAAAATCCAAAATTAGATATTCGTTTAGCGGAGGATATATCTGATACTTTAGTATAAATATTATGTTTGAACGATGAATATTACAGCCTGTAGGTATGACCTTAAAAAAATTTGTTGAAACGACTGCATATAAACCGCGCTGTAAGACGTAATTCTACGTAAAAAAAAAACCGAAAATGCATTTTTTGAGATATGAAAAACCGAAAATGCATTTTTTGAGATATGAACAGTAGACCGTATCACCTTGTATGGCAGAAAAATATACCTATTTTGACCCCGCCTCAATCGTTAGATATTTGAAAGACATTTTCGAAAAAAATATTTTTTTTTTTTTTAAAGTGGTCCCTATGGTGCTATTTTGGTTTTTTCGTTATATCTTCGGTGTTTCTTGTTCGATCCGGAAGATTTTATATCTGTGTGTTTGTTGGTGTTATACAAATATTTTCTTATGTTTTTTTTACCTCAAATGTTTTTTTTCTACTGATTACACAATCGATCTTCGTTCCTACCATCTTATCCTGCTCCAAAAAGTCCAACAAATTAAAGCTTTGAAAAAATCATTATAACCATGGGAAGAAGTGAAATCGAAAAAATGGATTTTAGGAGCACTTCCGACCTATTTTGCAAAGAATAACACTTTGGATCATAATAAATTTTTTTTTAATTTTCGAAATCGGAAATTGGGTTTAAGATTTAAGAATTCGGATTTAAGGTGGCTGTAGCAGTCACTTCGTATCAAAAAGTAAATCGGTATTTTTCAGTGATCAATAAAATCGAGCTTTAGTTCGCATGAAACGTGCAAAAATACTTAATTTAAACAAAATACATTTCCGTTAGCGCGACTTTGACAGAACAAAATTACCAACAAAACGAAATGTGGTGGAATACGCGTTGTTTCTTCAGCATAATTAAAAAGTCAAACGCAGTGCATTCACAGAAAATATATATGACGAAGTTTCAGAAGATTGTGGCATGGCGCAAAAATACCAATAGTGGCGAGAACCCACAATCGAAGCCAAATTCGGCAATTTCGTGGTCCCAACCACCAACCCCACATCAACTATAGCAGCACAACTTACACTGAAATGATCGACTGGTCAAGAGTTCAGATCACTGAGCCGCCATGTCTCCAGTTTTACAAGCAAGACCAACTGTCTAATCTACAGTATTCAGACGAAATCATTAAAATTCCAGGTGAGCACCACAGAAAACATTAGTTTAATAATTGAATGATGTTATGTTGACGTCATAATTTAATCCGTTTGTATCACGTTTTATTTTTGACAGATTATCTTTGTCACTCGCAAAACACGGAGCGTTTCGTTCAAAAAGTACATAAGTCGGCCACAGCAGTCACTGACGAAAATCGATTGGGGCACATTTTCGCAAAACTTGACAGTTGCGAGCGTTACAGCCACCTTGAATCCCGAAAAGATTTCGAAAATTCAAAAAAAAATGTTTTATGATCCAAAGTGTTATTCTTTGCAAAATAGGTCGGAAGTGCTTCTAAAATCCATTTTTTCGATGGTTATAATGATTTTTTCAAAGCTTTAATTTGTTGGACTTTTTGAAGCAGGATAATATGGTAGGAACGAAGATCGATTGTGTAATCAGTAGAAAAAAAAACATTTGAGGTAAAAAAAACATAAAAAAATATTTGTATAACACCAACAAACACACAGATATAAAATCTTCCGGATCGAACAAGAAACGCCGAAGATATAACGAAAAAACCAAAATAGCACCATAGGGACCACTTTAAAAAAAAAAAATATTTTTTTCTAAAATGTCTTTCAAATATCTAACGATTGAGGCGGGGTCAAAAATAGGTTAGTTTTGGTGATACGCTCTAATGAACAGTTTACTTTTTTTTTTGAAAAAGTAGGCAACTCTAGCAAAAAATTCCAAAAGTATTTTATTTTTTATTAATAATCGCTTTTCAATTGTTTTCTAACGATACTTCATTTACAAAAATAGGGGTAACAAATGACAGAGGTATGATTTATTGAAAATGACTCCATTTTCAAGATTTTTACTTTGATCAAAAATAACTTTGATCCATAACTTCAGAAAAAATTGCGACATAAAAAAATATCTTCTATTCTTGTAAGTGGAAAAGGAGCATGAGGTTAATTTTGGGAAAAAAAATTTACTTAGGCTTGGAATGGCCGGCATAAGTTCAGCATAAGTAAATTATCAAAATAATTAAACCAAATATAAAAAAATATTAAACCAAAACAAATTTCGTTTAGTTGAAAAACGAAGTTATCATAAAATAAAAATGCATTTAAAGTTAATTGAAAAATATGATCTTATATGTTTTTTCTAAGATAAAGTTGGCATTTCCGATACATTAAAAACCGTAAAACATTTGAATATACGGCAGGAATCTGAGCGGAGCTCGGTCGCCCAGGTACTAAAAGTTAAGTGCAAATTAGAAAAAATATTAAAATTAATTTATAAACTTTTTTCCTAATTTTTATAAATTTCTTTATAGTACTCTTTATACATTTCAGCTTCGACTTTAAAAGACAAGACTGAGGTCGTAACATTTGACTGCCTTATTCTAGACCATAAATATCACAGTATCACAATATCACAGTGATACCAAATTGATATCAGAAATTTGTTTCATATTCATTATCTACATAATTCCCAAAGCAAACTTGCCTTGGGAGAACAAGGTCAAGAGTCATGAAAATTAGAATAGTTTTTAGAATAGTTTTTTCTTAAAAACTGTATTTTTGACAGTTTTTGTTGGTTGATTTGAACAGAATAATAATTATGTATTTTAGTAAAGTAAAGGAGTTAGGAAGCATCTTAGAGTTTTAAATAGACATCTTCAAAATAAAATAAAAAACATCACATCGCCATAAAATTGTTATAAAACGCCAATTATTTAATTTAAGTAAAAAATTTAATGAATTTTAATCAATTTTACTTTTTTTTTTAAATAATAAATTGTTATAAATTGAGCTTTTAAATTGTTTTATCTAAGAGGATACCCAAAAACATATTACTATTAAAAATTATTTTCTAGTAGGTTACGAGCTGCAAATAAGGTTTGTTTGTCGATGTATAGTCTCAGAACTTAGTAATCACAAAATTATAAAGTATATTTTTTTGCCTGACATTTATGGCATGAGCACGTTTTTCTAAAAAGCTCTGGAGAAATGTATTTCTGGAGAACATCCCAGCAAAATCTTCGCTTACAAATATTCGAAAAAGTAATCCAGAAAATTTCATTCATCGCTTACCCTCTTGCTTACAGTACCCATTATTTTTATATAGCCATGTCATCAGAGGTAATCGAAAGCGCTGTCACTTGAAAAGATTAAGCGCTTAAAACGGTTGGTTTATAACTGATTTCACGAAATTAATACTTGAATTACAACTTTCAAGTTGATGTGAATGCATTGCCGTGAATTTATTATGGATTAAATTTAAGTTCTTGCATTGGCATTTATGTAATGCATTTTAGAATCGATTAAAAAACAAGACCTAATGAAAAATTTTGCTGGGATATTGGATGAAATGTCTACTATACTAGCATGTTTGAGCACTTCTTAAGATGAATACTTGAAGCACAAAAACCTTTTTAAAGAAGTTTATGGAATATAAAGTGAGGAATATATATATAGGAATATACTTTAATTCATCACTTTAATGATGAATAAAAGACAAATAAAAAATAATACCATTAAAAAACAAGTAAAGAAAGTCTAAAGTCGGTCTAGGCCGACTATGAAATACCCTAAACCCACTTTTCAAAAACAAAAAAATTTGTATTGTAAATGGGCGTGTCCGTGGGCTAATGAAGCCTATATTTTATGTGCATTTAAATGTTGATGAAAAATGTACACGTACCAAGTTTTATTCCTGTAGTTCACAGTTAATGCCTTTATTGTGCTTTCGCTATGGGAGGTGGGCGAGTTTTTGGACGGATTACTCCCAATTTTTGAACACACCTTTGTTTTGTTATAAAATACATACATACCAAATTTAATTTCTCTATGACAAACATAACCTTATTTATTGAGTTTTCAACTTTTTGGGCTGTATGGGAGGTAGGCGTGTCCGTAGGCGGATGACGTCCATTTTTCAAAACCATCTTTGTCTTGTCATAAAAAACATATGTGCCAAATTTTAGCTCTTTAGGTTGAACACAGGCTTATTTATTGCGTTTTCAATTTTTGGGTTGTATGGGAGGTGGGCGTGTCAGTGAGCGGATGACGTCCATTTTTCGAAGACATCTTTGTGTTGGTATAAAACACATACATATCAAATTTTATTGTTGTAGGTTAACTATGAGCTTAGTTATGCAGTTTTCAATTTTCGCGTTGTATGGGAGGTAGGCGTGTCCGTGGGCGGATGATGTCCATTTTTCAAAACCATCTTTGGTTTGTTATAAATATTATACCTGCCACATTTTATCTCTGTAGGTTAAACAGAGACTTATTTATTGCGTTTTCAATTTTTGGAATGTATGGGAGGTGGGCGTGTCCGTGGGCGGACGACACCCATTTTTCAAAAACATCTTTGTGTTGATATCAAACACATACACACCAAATTTGATTGTTGTAGGTTAATTATGAGCTGAGTTATGCAGTTTTACATTTTTGCATTGTATGGGAGGTAGGCGTGTCCGTGGGCGGATTCCGAAAATATTCAATAGTGCAGATCCTTGGGTCCATGTGACTATGTGTACCAAGTTTCATCCAATTATCTCAACTCCTTCTTCTTATCCTGTGTATACGGACAACACACAGACGGACGGACGGACGGACGGACGGACGGACGGACGGACATAGATAGCTCGACTCACGTGGTGACGCTGATCAAGAATATATATACTTTTCTATACCGGACTTGCTTCGTTCTATGCGTTACAAACGTTTGCACAAAGTTAATATACCCTGACCTTTCAGGTTTAGGGTATAATTATCTTCTTGACTTGCCCGAAGTCAAAATACTCAGGTTGAAGTTTATTCGAATTTATTTAGGTTATATTAATTTGATGACGTCACTTTGTAAGAGGCATAGGCGTATTTTTTTCCAATTTTTCATATTTCAAACTCAGAGTACGTTTTATATATCAAAAAAACAAGACTAATGTATGAACTTTCAATTCAACACATTATTTTTTGTGTAAATTATGAAGGTTTTGATATTTTGGTGACGTCACTTTTTATCGAAGTATTCACAAAATTTTGTTGAATTTCAACTTCAGGGTATATGTTTCAGTGGAAATAACCCAAAACTGCTTAACTCAAAAACATCAATTTTGGGAAATCGCAAAATAAGTTTTAATTTGATTTGTCAAAAAAAGTATTGTGTGTACAAATATTATACTCAATTACTGTTATTTATCAAGACACGACCTTTCTTATCTAATATACAACATGTCCAAAATGTTTCTAGGTTGGCAGCTATTTTAAAATTAGTGAGTTATGTTGTTTTTCTAAAATTAATAGTTTTATTTTCAAGAACTTAATTCAGTTATGTTGTTTTTTTCTAACAAAATTTTATGCGAAATAAAAAGTATTTGATTTTATGTTGTTATTGAAAATGCATGATAACAAAAATGTTTTAGTTAAGCTGTTTTATTACTTCAAGCTCACTATGCTTTTTATCGTGTTAGAAAGTTATAATAAATACATAAAAATTAATTAAGACTCATTATATTCTTCTTCTTCTTCTTCTTCTTCTTATTCGTCTTTTTCTTCTTCTTCTTCTACTGTAAAATCAGGATGGAAGTCAGGTGCTAGAATTTAGGTCAGGTGCTTTAACAAACTGAGAAGATCTTTCCTTTTTGCATTCGATATCTTAATAGGCTCTGAATAGCATTTCTTTATTGCACTTATATCAAAAGTATCAACACCACGTCGTTTTATATTAATTTCCTTCAATTGAATCACCATCAGAAAAATGGTCAAGGTCTACATAATAAACGTGGGAGTATATAATGCGAATAAAATTTAAATAACCAGCTAAAAATTATTATAAGGTTTAAGCTTACAAATATGTTGCAATTTTGGATTGTTTTCTTTTTGGATTGATGAATTATTTTTAAACTCATAGCTAAACTTCGAGAAGAACAAATAATTATGTTCGAGCTTGATGTAATTTCCTTTTTTTGTAATTTTATATAGAAACAAGAAGCAATAGATTAAAATAATTTAAAATAGTAGTTCAAACGACTGAAAAATTTGTATCCAAAAATTTTGCATCGATGCCCCCAATTTCAAATCATTCTTGATTATAATTAAAATAAAAGCAATTCCTTAGACACAAGAGAAATAGGTTTATACAGATTTAAGTAAAGAATCGATATATTAAATATATTAAATAGAAAAATAATCTGTATGAATGGTGTTCTAAAAATAATTTATCTTTAAATATAAATAAATGTTTTCACGTTTCATATTCTTAATTAAATAATACAATACAAAATCAATCAATTACAGTTTAAATAATCATAATTTGAAATCAGTCACATTAATGAAAGATCTGTGAAGATCTGTGTAATATTTGACTCAAGTTTAACTTTTTTTCATCATCTGAATTATATAATTCCTAAAGCTTATTCTCTATTGACTTTTATCAAACGCAATTGTAATGAATTTACAGATCCATACACAATTAAGATACTTTTTACTAGTCTAGTGAGATTCAAGTTAGAATATGCTAGTTTTATTTGGAATCCGTTTTACATTATACACGTGAATCGTTTAAAACGTGTCCAGCGCAGATTCCTCAAATTTGCACTTCGCTCTTTTAATTTTGCGGATTCATTGCCTCAATGAATGTAACGATGTAACTTTATTAACTTGAAAACTTTAGAAAATCGAAGAAAAATTCTATCCCTGATGTTTGTTTTCAATATTATTTCCGGCAGCACAGATTGTTCTTATCTTCTGTATCAAATAAACTTTAATGTACCGTCCAGAATATTAAGAAATAGTGTGCCCTTAAATATAGGGCAGCATAGAACTAATTATGCTTCTAATTCTCCAATTGTAAGAACGTTGCGAGAGTTTAATAATTTATGAACTGAGTATTTTATAGATTTTTTAAAGAATAAAATAATCGTGTACAATCAATTAGCCTCAATTTATTAGTATTTAGTATATTATTATTTCTCATACACGCAAAGAAATTTTTCGTTTATCGTAACTGAAAAATTCACCAACTATACTTCGTTTGCGAACTGTATTTGCTGCAAACGCGTATTCAGTTGTCATCAACTTAAAAATATTCTTGCTTGAAACGAAAAAACATCGAACTTAATGAAATTTTATCATTGTCTTGGAAGTTCAAGTTTAGCCGAGCGTGCTGGCAGTCGAGTCTAGAAACTTGAGTGACCTGGGGGTTCAATTCCCAACAGGAACACCAACTTTTTTTTTTTAATTAATGTTTTTTATTATTATTTTTATTATTCTTATTTTGACGGTTCCTTTTGACCAAGGCAGTTAATGATACATAATTACAATTTCAATAATTAAATTAAAATTTTTGATACTTACACAGCCAAGAATCGAACCCACGTCTCCCGCGTGCCAGTCTAGCATGCATCCATTGAGCTATTGTGAGATATTGTCTAGAATGAATTTTTTATTTACTTAAGCTGTAACACATTCTAGTTTCTTCGTTTATGGCAAATATTTTACATTTGTCATCAACGAAAGCGAGCTGTGTAGCAATTGTGTGACTGCGCTTGTGATTCACAGTTGTGTGTCTGTTTGTTCACACTCTTAAAATACTTCCTTTTCGTTGATGGCAAATATTAAACGCTTTTTATCACGGAAATCAAGCAAACTTTTTTTGTCAGTTGTCGCTTATAACAAATTAATTTCTTTTCCTGCAAACGAAGTTTTCAGTTGGAAAAAATAAACTTTTCGGTTGCTGCAATTTAAAAATCACTGCCGTTTATGGCAAACAAAATTAATTTCTTGCAACTACATAACGTGTTTCCCGCAACTAACCATTATTATGCCAACTGTTCAAACGTTTACAAACAATGATGTGAAGCATGACAAACGAAGTTCGTTTGCAGCAAACTGGCGATAAACGTTTTTTTTCTCTGCGTGTATATATGAACAACAAATATCTAGTCAGCAAGGAAACTATTCCATTGATTAATAAATGAAAATGAAAATGAGATTCAAATAAAATTTAACTTATATTTTCATTACCATTTGTATTCGAAAGAACTACTTAAAACGAGTTACAACAATTTTTTGTTTTAATTATTATTGGAAAAAACCACATATCTGAGTTAAACCGCAAAGTAAACTTCTTCAACTTGGAAAAAACTGCTCAAGTCGTAATAAATAACTATTTTGAAAATTTTGAATTCCGAAGAACTGCTTATTTCGAACATAAACTACATAACTCGGCAATGAAGACGTTAAAAAAATTACTTAACTCACTTATTCAGTATTTCCAAAATTAAAATAAGTTAAATAATTTTTAAAAGATGTGGAAAAAAGCACTATCTGAGATAAGCTGTTTTTTCTAAATCACAATTATTAAAAATGAGTTAAGTCGTTTTTATTTTTGTGAATATCCTTTTGTATTATATAGATACCAGGGAAATGATTTTTTTTATAAATGCACCAGATGACAATGATTTCAAATTTAAGGATATTTAAAAAACTTCCTAACTTGAGTTATGCAGTTTTTGGTTATTTCCACTGGTTTCAAATTTAAGCATTACAGTGGTGCTCCAATTTAGCGAACACCGATTTAACGAACTTCCAATATAACGAACCCTTATTTAATGTTCATTGTTGACTCTATATTGCGAACATTTGAAATTGTAAGTATTCTATTTAACAAACCTTTGCTTCTCTGAGCGTGCTTCGTTTGTTTTTGAATTTGTAATAACATTAATATGTATTTACTTATCTAATTCCAAATAGTCTCCTCGGGTTAATATACATATTGTAGGGTTTCCTTTCTAACATTATAGGAATGTATTGACATTATCTTGGATTTTTCATTTGGAGTGTGAACAGATTTTAACCAGCAGCTTTCTAAACATTTAATAATAATAATTAATAATACCTAAAACAAGTTCAAAAATCCACCTTTATTGGAGTGCATAATTAGACAAAAAAATGTAAGGATATTTGTTTCAAGTTGACAAATTTATTAGCTTTGTTATATGATAAGAAATTCGAAAATAGTATTGCCGATTTAATGAACTTTTCGATTTACCGAACGACCCTGGACATTATATCTTTCGTTATACTGTAGCACCACTGTATGACAAATCTCAAATCATGAAAATTATTTCATTATGGACTTTAAAGAGATTTGCAATAAAGAGACGGCTGTAATCGTGTGGACAAACGAATGAACAGACAGAGAGACGGACATGGCTTAATCGACTCATGGTCGTGACAAAAATTTCGTGACAAAATTAATGTGCCCGCTACGCTTTGCGAGTGGAGTATAATAAATATTTAATAAAAAACTTTGAAAAACGTAGAAGTAGATTATGGTAAACAAGTCGGTACAGCAAGAAATCAGATTTTCTTATTCCTGGTAATGCCAATGAATCAAAAAACGTTGTTTATACTGGTGTATTAAATAACTCAAATGAAAATATCTTCACTTTATTATCATTATACAATTTAATATAATTTGCTTCCAAATACAAATAAAATGCGAATATTTTAACGTTTTTTATTATTGCAATTTTTCCGTGGCCAGCTAGTATTAAATAAATTTGAAGTTTAACTTTTATATGTTTAAGTTAACGTCAGACTTTGTTGTTGATTTTGCAATAACAAAAACATAACTTCTTATACTTACAATAACAAAAATTCAATGTAAATAAAAACAAGGTATAACGGTAATCATATTTTTTTACTTTGTCCAGCTTTTCTGAGTCTTATTTGTTAAAATTTTGCATTCAAATATTTGTTGTTATAGCGTTCAAGTCTCTTGTTAAGCGCAATCCAAGTATTTTGTTTGATCTTTTTTGCTGAAATGGGTGGTAATATGTATAATTCTATACTCAAATCAAAAATATTATTCGATTATAAAAATGGACTGTCGCAGAAAGAAATTTCTAACAAGTACTCGATTGATAAATCAACAATTTGTCGCATTGTTAATAGTGGAAACACTGAAAGGCGCCATAAAGGAGGACGACCACGTAAAACAACAGTTAGAGATACTCGAAAAATAATAAATATTATAAAGCAAAATCCTCAAGTTTCTTCCAAACAAATCAAAAATGAGCTAAAATTGAATGTCAACTATCAGACGAAGGGCTATAGAGGCTGGCCTAAGAAGATATTCACTGGCTAAGAAACCCTTCATTTCTAAAAAAAATCTGTTAGCGCGCCTTTAGTTTGCGCGTACTCATTTAATTGGACATTAAAAAAATGGGCAACGGTTCTGTTTTCTGACGAATCGACATTTAATTTACATGGGTCGGATGGCAGGCATCGTGTTCGTAGACCACGAGGGGATCGGCTGAATCCAAAATTTACGAAAGCAACAGTTAAGCACGGAGGTGGACATGTGATGGTGAGGGGGTTGTTTTTTGGCAAATGGTGTTGGCCCAATTCATCAGATAACTAGTATTATGAAGGCGGAAGGTTATGAAAACATACTCAGCACAGTTATGCCTTCATATGCGGAAAGGGAAATGCCACTTGCTTGGAGGTTCCAACACGACAATGACCCCAAGCACACGTCGAAAGTAGTGAGATCCTGGTTAAATGAAAATAGTATTGAAGTTATAGTTTGGCCACCGCATTCCCCGGATTTAAACCCCATCGAGAATCTCTGGGAGATTGTAAAACGTAGGATAAACGAGCTCTTCACAGAAATTCAAAAGCAGTGGTTGGACATTCCAAATACATTTATACATAACCTCATAGCTTCTATGCCAAAGAGATATTCAGATGTTATAAAAGATAAGGGATATGCAATTAAATACTAAGTAGTATTTTTGTTTTACTTCCTTTACGGTATTCGTGTAAAGAGTTGCATATGTTTTGCACAGCTGGATTTGTAGTTGTTTTCTTTATATAATGTTTTTGCTGTTATAAATATAAGAAGTTAAGTTTTTGGAAAATAAACAACAAAGTCTGACGTTAGCTAAAACATATAAAAGTTTAACTACAAATTTATTTTATATGAAAATTTAGACCATTAACAAATATGAAATGACAGTTGCAAATGTTTTGCACAGCACTGTATATATAAAGAATTAATCGTTCTTTGGTATTAATTCAACTCAACTCAAATAAGCTGTATCCGAACAAGGTCGGGTACTCTGCTAGTTTACTACTAACGCTATTGTATGGAAAAAAGCGTGTTTTTTATGTAATGTTTGACATATTTGTACAATTTGTAGCAATTGAAGTGCCTATAAGTATACGGTAAAAAAGAAATTAATTTTTATTTTTATTTGATGCCAATAACTTTCTTAAGTGTATGCCCATAACGGTTTTAACGAGAGCGTCAACAATTGTACCAAGTGGCCAGCAATTGTACTCTTTTGAGATGTCACGAATTGTGCTCACACTTTCAATATATACCACATTGGATACATTTTCAAAAAACATGCACTTTCTATTATTGAAGAAAATTTTATAAGAACTTCATGCATTTATTTAAATTCAACAATCATTAATATGTCAAATGAGCAATTGCTTGTACACTCAAAATAAATCATATGTTTATGGAGTGAGTTCAAATCTGAAATATCCTTATGTCAATAAGGATCTGAAATATCTAGTGTCAACAATTATACCGCTTACCCTGTGGTGCTCTCACAAGACACACAATCACACACATATAAAAATACACTTACACTTTATACACTTGTTTTAAAATATTTATAAATATTTAAGTAATCAAAAATTGTATATCAAAAAATTATTTAAAATATTTTATCAGAAATAAAAATTGTTCATTCAAATCAGTTCGTATATAAAAATATATATGTTCTCTTAAATATTATAAAAAATAAAAATTGTGAAATTGCACAAACACCTCAACTGGCGATCCTGCCTAAAAAAAGAAAGAACCATCCAGCACAGATTTCACATTATCAACAGCCAAACCAAAAAAAAAAAAAAAAAAAAAAAAAAATTATAATGTGGTGCGAACACTCCACAGAGAACACACGCCCATATATTCCACAATCCTTACGTAAGAAAATTTTTGACCAAATACACAGTATTTCACACCCAGGGACAAGAGGTACCCGACGTCTTATAACTGAACGGTATTTTTGGCCAAACATGAACTTACAAATCAATAAATGGACTCAGGAATGTATTAGTTGTCAGAAAGCTAAAGTACACCGACATACAAAAACATTACCACACAAGATACACATTCCACACGGCCGTTTCGAACACATCCACGTTGACATGGTTGGTCCCTTACCAATATCGAACGGATATAAATATCTTCTAACCGCGATTGACCGAAATACACGTTGGCCTGAAGCCTACCCACTCAAGAACATAGAGACCACAACAATAATCGACACATTCTATAGAGAATTCGTTTCACAATTTGGCGTACCCATAGAAATCATTTCTGACCGAGGACCACAGTTCACGTCTAACACGTTTAAACAATTTGTTAAAGACATCGGGTCTCATCACATTTTTACTTCGTCGTACCATCCACAATCAAATGGGATGATTGAAAGATTTCACAGACAGTTAAAAGCGTCAATAATGGCTAGTAATAACCAAACTAATTGGTACACAGAGATTCCTCAGATCCTTTTGGGTATTAGATCCACAGTCAAAGAAGACATCAAAGCGTCCCCGGCTGAAATGGTTTTCGGTCAAAACTTAAAGTTACCTAGACAATTAGTAGTTCAGAATTACCAAGCTTTTAACGCATCGGAAACATTAGCGAAACTCAAACAAAACGTTCAAAATAACGATTCAAACATTTCACATCATAATACAAATACTGGTCAATACTTACCACAAGCCTTGAAGAGTTGTAAATACGTATTCGTACGAAACGACACAATACGACGTTCACTACAGAACCCATACGAAGGACCGTTCAAAGTACTCGACAGAACAGAAAAAAATTTTACAATTCTCAAAAATAATAACACAGTTACAGTTCACATCGACAGAATCAAACCAACATTCATGGACAGAGACACTACAGAGAAACTATCCTCCTCACACAGACCGACAAAAAAAGTACATTTTAATCTCTTGGCCAACTCGATTAAATTCTATGGGGGGGAATAATGTGGTGCTCTCACAAGACACACAATCACACACATATAAAAATACACTTACACTTTATACACTTGTTTTAAAATATTTATAAATATTTAAGTAATCAAAAATTGTATATCAAAAAATTATTTAAAATATTTTATCAGAAATAAAAATTGTTCATTCAAATCAGTTCGTATATAAAAATATATATGTTCTCTTAAATATTATAAAAAATAAAAATTGTGAAATTGCACAAACACCTCAACCCTGTGTCAGCAATCTTTAAGATGTAGTCTGGTAGTTATTACCTTTCTTAGTGAGAAGTTATCCAGATCCATCATACATTTATTCAGAATCCAACTTTAAAAATTAAGCTAAGGCAATTGATATCAATTATCCACCCGCACCATGCATTCTACTTCTTTGGGTCATTGAACTGAAACTTAAATCATGCCATTCCCCTGCGAATATTAATAATTCCATGTGATAGAGCTGCAGAGAGTGCTGGTGTTTATTTTTTTTTTTTTTGTTTTGTGCACAGCTTATTGTGTCTCCATTAATCACAAATATTCTATTTGATGTATGTCTATTATCTGGATATGTGAAAATTTACGCTTTCCTATAAAAGGACATAAAAAGCAAATCGACTTTTGATTGAGTTCAGCGATGTGTTCATTAAAAATACTATGTTAGCTGAACACTGTTTACAATGATATCATACAAAATGCCCACACATGGCTTCTTACGTACCCTCCATGTTGAGCGAATTGAAGATGAAGCAATTTTTCCCGAGGGAACCCAATCCAATTGCAATGCAACAACAAACATAATTTTCCATTATTAGGACAAATCGCTCAAAGTGATTTACTTTTGTTTTGTATTGTTTTTTTTTTCCACAATGCTATCGAATTGATGTGTGGACACTCCTTGTAACACCTTACGTAGGAGGGTTTTAAGAATTATCTTCGAACAGCAGACATTGGAATATAGTACCGGCTTAATCTGATAGCAACATTTAAAGATAGCAAATTCGGTAGACAAAAACAGTCTGCAGTAATGAGTTTTCAAAGCTTAGAAGTTTGGATTTAATTGGATTTATATGTTTGTGCTGTACTTCAGTAATATCAACAATATGTTGAGAAGAAATCAATAAGTTGTATCTTACAAGAAAAACCAACCATAAATCGAAATTGATAGAGTGTTTGAAAAACTTCGAAAGAAATAAAACATTGGGATAAGTTCTATCAGTTAAAGTTGTGGCTTTATTTTATCAATTTTCGCTAAATATTCTGACTTCACTTTAAAGATTTTTTACCCAGTAAGCCACAACTTAATTGCAAATACAGAGTGATTGTTTAAATATTTTTTTTTTAGATATTTTTTATTTTAAATTAGTTTTCCCAAACGTTTGTTAAAGGATTCTTCAATAATAGCAATTATATTCCATCAATTTGAGTTCTTTTGCGACATTAAAGAAAAAAAACAGAAAAGAAACATTTTTTGTTTTAGTAGAAAACAATACAGTGGTCGTCCAGTACAACGTATACCCTATATAACGTCCGCTCTATATAACGTACGCTTTTTTGAAATGCATTGGCGACTCTATATAACGAACGTTTGAAATGAGAAGTATTCTGTAAAACGTACGCAACGTTTTGTTACTTTGTTTTAGAAAATTTCTTCGTAAAAATTAGAAATTGTTAAAATATTTAGGCAAATAAAAAACGCAAATGGAACAATGCAAAAAATTTGTAAATTGAAGATATCATTCCTATTCAAGAGACAATGCTCTAATCGAAAATGCAGACACTGAAAATTCAGATTATAACATCGATACCAATATTGCCCAAAAAGTAAAGCACACAGAAGCTGTGAAAATCTTTAATACGTGTTGTTAAACCCTGTTGCTTAGCATAACTGCTATTACACCTGTTGCTATTACACGTGCCAAGAAACACACTGATTTACGTTTTTTTTCTAACAAAAATTAAGCAACAATTTTGTTTTATTTACAGTTTTCATACGTACTTAGTACCATATAATTGATTTTTATTTGTGCTTTAAGGTACTATTACAGTGTGTAAAAAATGAAAAAATTTTTTTTTTAGAATCTGGTTCCTTAAAGTCTTAAGAATACGTGTACGAAATTTTAGAAAAAAATATCAAATAAAAAAAAAGATATAGTATACATTAAGGGTATTCATGCAACTGGGCAAAACCCTTATAAGCGGTATAAACCGTATAAGTTTATTCTCCTTATAAATGAACTGTCAAAGTTTGTATGAAGAAGCTTTTGCACAAACCAGATATCTTTGCTCAACGATTTAGCTGGGCAAACAAACAGGCAAACTTATAACATCAATCAGCTGATTTATTTTATTAAAGCAAAAGAAAAAATTAGAAGCAGGAGAAGATATAGTCAAAATTGTAAAACTAATTAAATAAAATGGAAAGGGGTAAGAATGGAAATTTTGTGAATTGAAGGAATTACAAAATATTTATATACTTCATTTGCAGAAAGCAAACCCTGAACTTGCAAACAGCTGATATATGATGCAAATGCTCAATCGACTTTTAAGGGATGCTCATGCAACCTGCCTTATAAAAATAACTAATTGCCCAAATTATATTCTTGCCTCTTTGCATGAATACCCTTATTATATTCGTATGCAGTGTTGCCGTTTGGATCCAATTGGATCCATTGGGATACATTTTTACTTCAAAAAATTATGGATACTTATTTTTTAGCCTTAGTGGAAATTTGGATACTTTTATTGAAACATCTTTTTAATATGAAAATAATGTCATATGAAAACAAAAACGCCCTAAGTTACCAAAAATTCAAAATTGATTTTTTGATTGAATATGATGCACCGTAACCAAATACATGTTTGTGCAAAATGTTACACTCCTACTACTAAAAACAACGATATTTTAACAAAATTAACCAGAAAAAATGTTGAAAAATTATTTTTCCAATTTAAAAAGTTTTTTGCTTCTCCTATAAAATTTTTCAAATAAAACTTCAACTTTTTTTGAAATCATATGACAATATTCTGTTGTTTGCCAGCATTGCCATTATTGTGTGTTTTGTAATTTTGTAGCACTGCGTGCAGTTGAACAGTCACTTTTTGCTCTAACTATCGCACAGTCGAATACTTTTATTGAAACATCTTTTTAATATGAAAATATCGTCATATGAAAACAAAAACGCCCTAAGTTACCAAAAATTCAAAATTGATTTTTTGATTGAATATGATGCACCGTAACCAAATACATGTTTGTGCAAAATGTTACACTCCTACTACTAAAAACAACGATTTTTTAACAAAATTAACCAGAAAAAATGTTGAAAAATTATTTTTCCAATTTAAAAAGTTTTTTGCTTCTCCTATAAAATTTTTAAAATAAAACTTCAACTTTTTTTGAAATCATATGACAATATTCTGTTGTTTGCCAGCATTGCCATTATTGTGTGTTTTGTAATTTTGTAGCACTGCGTGCAGTTGAACAGTCACTTTTTGCTCTAACTACCGCACAGTCGAAAATAAAGTTCTGTAACGGGTCAAAAATCGATAACTTTTTTCTAAGTAAAGAAAAGGGCGCTTTAAGAAGTACATTGTTAAGACTCAATTACTCCTAAATGACTTGACCGATTTTACTAAAATTTGGTACGTGAAATAACTTGACCCTGCAACAGAATTGAGGCTATTTAAATTTCAGGAAACTTCCGTGAGAGGCCTCTTTATTCAATCAACAAAAGAAAGAGAAAATTGCTATTATCGAAAATTGCTATTATACCACGAGTAACTCCGGGTTACATCCGCTAGTTTTGCATAAATAAAATAAGATTAGGGTTTTCGTTGAGTTAAAAACACGGCGACGCTAATTCGATGTTGCTTACATGCAAGACGTCGAGTTGGGTTAGGCTGCGTGCATAGTCGATTCTGCCAATTCAGACAGATAGGCAGGCAGGCAGGCTGAAATCTGTGTGAGCAAACGAGATACAAATAGCTCTCTGTCTCGCTTTTTCACATACTCTGCCTGCCTACCTGTCTGAATCGGCGTTTACTATGCACGCGGCCTTAGATTTGTCAAGTTTATTTAGAGCAAATTGTTGGCAGCGCAACAGACTCTTGCAGCCGCCATATTTTTATGAAAAATACTATATTAGATTTTGACAGATAGTACTAAGCTAAATTTAACAAGTTTCGTGGAGTTTTCTTGGGTTTTACGAAACTCAACTCAACCCTCGTTTACATGCTGGGTAAACTACGAGTAAGCCCCGAGTTAACTCTGCATGTAAACACAGTAATGGTATTCATGCAAAGAGGCAAGAATATAATTTGGGCAATTAGTTATTTTTAACAGGCAGGTTGCATGAACATCCTTTTAAAATCGATTAAGCATTTGCATCATATATCAGCTGTTTGCAAGTTCAGGGTTTGCTTTCTGCAAATGATGTATATAAATATTTTTTAATTCCTTCAATTCACAAAATTTCCATTCTTACCTCTTCCATGTTATTTAATTAGTTTTACAATTTTGACTTTATCTTCTCCTGCTTCTAATTTTTTTCTTTTGCTTTAATAAAATAAATCAGCTGATTGATGTTTTAAGTTTGCCTGTTCGTTTGCTCAGCTAAATCGTTGAGCAAAGATATCTGGTTCGTGCAAAAGCTTATTCATACAAACTTTGACAGTTCATTTATAAGGAGAATAAACTTATACGGTTTATACCGTTTATAAGGGTTTTGCCCAGTTGCATTATATTATATTATATCTATATCCCTTATTATATTACGCTTCTAATTAAATACTTTAATAAAAATTGATTGATAAAAAGATCAAAAACTACTGTTTTGTGTTTTAAAGGTGAATAATACATCGTTTTTTGCAATTTGATACTTGGATACTTTTTTTTTTTAAGTGGATACATTTGGATACATTTCTGACCATTTTATGGATACATTTTTTAGAACCGTCGCGGCAACACTGTTCGTATGTCACGCATTTATTCATATATTATCGTTCATAAAAGAAAATCTGATCGCGTTTTTCTCGAAACAAGTTTTTTCGAATTGGTTTCTAAGATATCTCGAGTTCTGCTTGATCGATTTCGATGAAACTTGATTTATTGTGATCTTCATAGACTCTGTTAAGCACTCTACCTATAAAAAGCAGAGAAACTTTTATATTTTGTTTTTTACGGCTAAGAATATCTGCCAAAAAGAGGGGTTTTTTGTAAATTTGTTTTTCAGCGCATGCCATTTTTTTTGTTTGCCTTATTTTTTTATTTGCGTAGGTAGAGTGCTTAACTACAACCCTTTACTGAAGAATACACTTTGATTTTTTGCTTTCCGACGCCTTGGAAATGCTGGAGACGAGAAACCAACTGACAACCTTTTTTTAAACAGGCCAACTTCAACGACCTCTAGAAAATAAACAACAAATACAAAAACAAAAAAATCCATTTTTTTTTTATATCTTCCCCTTTAACTGTACATAATGTAAATAAATTTGAATTGAATAATTTTATAATACTATGTAAAAAAAATTAATAAAAAATGTGTTGTTTTTAATAGCTTCACACTGTAATAGTACCTTAAGTGAAAACTTTTACCTAAAAATTTGTTCGATATAACGTACAGTTCGATATACCGTACGGTCTTTACTGAATTATTTAAAAAAAATAGTAGTTTTCAAAAAAGCATCGTTTTTTATTCATTTGAAAAATAATTTAAAATCAAAAAAGTTAATTTTCGCGAAATGTTCTTTTCGGCCAATTAATTTTCCAATCTGCTTGCAGACGAAGAAGAATGCAGTCTGACACCACCAATCGACTATGATGGAGTAGAAATTCCACCACCTAGCCATGACGAGATTAAAGTTGCTATCCAGCGACTCAAAAACAACAAATCCGCAGGAGCTGACGGCCTGGCTGCTGAATTGTTTAAAACCGGCAGCGGTGAATTGATAAGGTGCATGCATCAACTCATCAGCAAAATATGGCTAGCGGAAAGCATGCCCGACGATTGGGATCTCAGTGTGCTTTTTCCTATACTTAAGAAAGGAGACCCGACAATCTGCGCCAACTACCGAGGTATCAGTCTTATTTCCATTGCATACAAGGTTCTTTCGAGCGTATTGTGTGAAAGATTGAAGCCGCATACCAAAACACTGATTGGACCTTATCAGTGTGGCTTTCGTTCTAAAAAGTCCACCATAGAGCAGATTTTTACACTACGCCAAGTCCTGGAGAAAACCCACGAAAACCAAATCGACACCCATCATCTCTTAGTTGATTACAAAGCTGCGTTCGAAAGCCCGATTCGGGATTGCCTGTCCGCAACAATGTCTGAGTTCGGTATACCTGCAAAGTTGATAAGGCTCTGCAAGATGACGTTGAGCAATACATGCAGCTCCGTCAAGGTAGGAAATGATCTCTCCGAAACGTTTAATACCGAACGAGGTTTCAGACAAGGCGACCCGCTGTCATGCGATCTCTTCAATTTCATCATGGAGGGGATCCTACGAAAGGCAGGTGTACATCGAAATGGTACCATTTTCTACAAAGGTGTCCAGCTCTTTGCGTATGCTGATGATATCGATATTATCGGCAAAACCCAGAGAAATGTTTCTGCTGCTTTCGCCGCTATCGAAAAGGAATCAGCTAAAGTGGGTTTGACGGTGAACGAAGGCAAAACAGAGTATACACTGTCTGCAAATAGGAAAACGCGGCGTCTACGCTACCATGTTACAGCAGGCAAATATAACTTTGAAGTTGTCAAGGAGTTTACATACCTTGGCACCGCCGTAAACAGCAACAACAATGTCAGCCTGGAGATAAAGCGAATAATAATAATTGCTAATAAGTGCTACTAAGGGCTTAGTAAGCAATTAGGTTCCAGACGCCTCTCTCGATCAGCAAAACTAACACTCTGAAAGATGCTCATCATACCTGTGCTTTTCTATAGCGCTAAGGCATGGGTGGTATCGCAAACATATGCAGCTGCTCTAGAGGTGTTCCAGAGAAAAGTTCTTTGCAAAATCTTTATTTATAAAAAGTTATGCACCGTCAAAAACATTAAAAATAACAAAAAAATAAGTTAAGAAAGTCTAAAGTCGGTCTATGCCGACTATGAAATACCCTAAACCTACTTTTTAAAAAAAAACATTGAAAATGGGCGTGTCCGTGGGCGGATGAAGCCTATAATTTATATGCATTTAAATGTTGATGAAAAATTTACACAGACCAAGTTGTATTCTTGTAGCTCACAGTGAATGCCTTTATTGCGCTTTTGCTATGGGAGGTGGGCGTGTTCATGGACGATTAACTCCCAATTTGTGAACACACCTTAGTTTTGGTATTAAAAACATACATACGAAATTTGATCTCTCTATGACAAACATAATCTTATTTATTGATTTTTAAACTTTTTGGGTTGTATGGAAGGAAGGCGTGTCCGTAGGCTGATGACGTCCGTTTTTCAAATTTTTTTTTTATCTAAAAAAACATACCTGCCAAATTTTATCTCTGTAGGTTAAACAGAGGCTTATTTATTGCGTTTTCAGTTTTTGGGTTGTATGGGAGGTGGGTAAATATATATATACTTTTCTATACCGGACTCGCTTCGTTCTATAAACGTTCTAGAAACGTTTGCACAAAGTTAATATACCCTGACCTTTCAGGTTTAGGGTATAATTAAGGAGATGCATGTATTTAAACAATTCTATCTCCTTAATTATAATTCGTACAGAAAATAAACTCAAGTATAGTTTCAGTAAAGAGTTACTGCATTTAAGAAATAAAGAACAAAAACTTTTTTGTATCAAAATAAAATTTTCGGTATACATAAATAGGAAAAGCTAAAGTAGGTATATTTTTAAAAAAATCATTAAAACCTTCATTTATTTTTTATAATTTAAGGCCACTTTTTACCTTGGCGACACAAAATGTAATGCCTCGCTGAAAATTAAATTTTACAAAAGTTATTAAAGATATCGACAAACGACAAATATTGACTTGAAAAAAATCAAACTTAATTATACCCTAAACCTGAAAGGTCAGGGTATATTAACTTTGTGCAAACGTTTGTAACGCATAGAACGAAGCGAGTCCGGTATAGAAAAGTATATATATTCTTGATCAGCGTCACCACGTGAGTCGAGCTATCCATGTCCGTCCGTCCGTCCGTCTGTGTGTTGTCCGTATACACAGGATATGAAGAAGGAGTTGAGATAATTGGATGAAACTTGGTACACATGGTCACATGAACCCAAGGATCTGCACTATTAAACATTTTTGGAATCCGCCAACGGACACGCCTACCTTCCATACAACACAAAAATTAAAAACTGCATAAATAATCTCATATTTAACCTACAACAATAAAATTTGGTTTGTTTGAGTTTTATATCAACACAAAGATGGTTTTGAAAAATGGACATCATCCGCCCACGGACACGCCTACTTTCCATACAACGCAAAAATTTAAAACTGCATAACTCAGCTCATAATTAGCCTACAACAATTTAATTTGATATGTGTGTGTTTTATATCAACACAAAAATGGTTTTTTAAAATGGACGTCATCCGCTCACGGACACGCCCACCTCCCATACAACCCATAAATTGAAAACGCAATAAATAAGCCTCTGTTTAACCTACAGAGCTAAAATTTGGCACGTAGGTTTTTTATGACAAGAAAAAGATGGTTTTGAAATATGGACGTCATCCACCTACGGACACGCCTACCTCCCATACAACCCAAAAAGTTTAAAACTCAATAAATGAGGTTATGTTTGTCATAGAGAAATTAAATTTGGTATGAATGTATTTAATACCAAAACTAAGGTGTGTTCAAAAATTGGGAGTAATCCGTCCATGAACACGCCCACCTCCCATAGCGAAAGCACAATAAAGGCATTAACTGTGAGCTACAGGAATAAAACTTGGTATGTGTAAATTTTTCATCAACATTTACATGCATATAAAATATAGGCTTCATCCGCCCACGGACACGCCCATTTACAATAATTTTTTTTTGTTTTTGAAAGTGAGCTTAGGGTATTTAATAGTCGGCCTAGACCGACTTTAGACTTTCTTTACTTGTTTTAAAATTAATTTTGTTGTTGTTGTTTTTGTATGTCATGTCAAAGTAGACCAACAAAGACAAAAGTACCCCGATGGTTGTAATAAAAACAAATTGTTGTGCTTCATTTGAATATAAAACCTAAAACGGGAATATGTTACGAATTAATGGCGTTATCGTCGGTACCAAAATAAAGAGGTTCGTTCAGCAAATAACGGAGCTATAGCATCCAAAAGTCAAAATTTACAAAAACTGGTATATTTTAAGGCTTAATATAGGTCTAATGCCTTCAAGATTCTGGTACCGACGAGAATGACTGCTGTTCTTAATATGTGGTGGAAAACTTATTTAAATCGGACAATTTTTTCAATATTTTTTATTTCAACCAATAGCGAAAAAGTGGTTTCGAGAAAATCGCATTTAATGTTGTGATATGTGTTTTCAAATAATAAAATAAAAACACAATCGGTTTTAGAGATCTTTCCTATGTATTTGGGTGTTGACTATCAAAAACAAAAAGATTCATCCAAATCGGATCATTGGTTTCCGGTTAATGAGATTGAAAGTGCACGAAGACATGGTATTCAAAAAAGTATTAAAATAATTCTATGGTAAGATTTGTTTAATGTAAGCATATTTTAAACAACATATGGGCATTTTTACGAAAACAGAGACATGAGTGTATGATAATCAAGTGAGGTTAACATATGAACTATGCATATGCAATGAACGGTGAGACTCTGAAATTTATGAATATGTAATAAAACATGATGGGAAAATTTCAAGGTAAAAGTTATAAGCATTAATGTTCAGTGAAGTCAAAAGTGGAAATTATTTTTGTTTTAAGCAACATTTTTTGAAATACATGTCAATCCAAGGTTTGGTGAGCAATTTGAAAACTAAAAATGAGAATTTATGTAGAAATTCCTGAAGAATATAGTGAAATTAACTCTTGCTCCTATTGCTTCATTTCGACTTAAAATCAAAACCTTGCAAAGAAAAAGTGTCCGTGTGTCACGAAAAAATCACACTTGTTGTTCTTTAGCAATAACCCTTCATCGGAGTGGCATGAAAATTCATAAGCAAAGCTTACTTTTTGTACTGAAGATTTTTGGTTCTGACAATTTTTTTGATTAGACGCACAGAACCACTTTTAGGGCCACTTAGGGCCGGACAAACCTTGTATATATTTTTTATATGAGCTGTTTTCAGTTGATCAACCAACATGAAACAATGAAAACCTACACTTAGGGAAAAATGTGTTAAAATTAAATGAAATTGTGTTCATATCTAACGAATTTGTTTTAGAAATAGAGCTTGAAACGAATTCATTAAAATTAAACACAACTTTTTTAAAAGTTAAATTCAAAACAAAAGTTTTTGTTTTTAAAACATGTTTTTGTTATGAAAAACCAATTTTAAACAAAAATTTTAAAAATTAAAACACATATGTTTTTTTTTAGCTTTTCCGAGTTTTTAGCACCAGATTCACAACCAGCTAGCCCCGGGACCCTCCGAATACCAAATGTTAAATCTATTCGATGAAGTTTGCATTTGAAATATTTTCATACTTAATTTATTAGTTTTTATTTTGTCATATGTTCGATACTTGTCAAACCAATTCAAAGAATTCAAAAATTGTCATTGTATATTTTTGTTTGTTCTTTCAAAGAAATAATAAGAGAAAATTAAAGAAAGAAAGGAGGCAGGTGAAAATTAAACACGCTTCTTGTTAATTATGTTTTGTAGAAACGCAAAGGTGTTAAATTTCTATTTTAAAATTTTTTGTTTAATTTTAAAGCATGTTTTTTTTCTCAGTGTACAGACAATATATTTCGCATATCCGCCATCTTTCTTGTGACGTAGGTTTTGAATAACATGCAATAACAATAGAGTTAAGCTATCACTGGTTTTTCGCGCTTTCTCCGGTTTAACCCATTAAAGTCATGACCCATTTCATCAGAAAAATTTAATGTGTTGGATACCAGTCACTCAAACCAAGTTAATGTGGAAAAAATTTGCGTTGGGTTATATGCAAACCTTCTTCGCTCATTTAATTATTTTAGTCTTATTAATTTTAAAAGATCCTCATAAGGAGAAAGTTTTAAAATTTCAGTTCCACTTCAGCTCCTTAGAGCAAACCGAACAAAACAATAATGGATCCTCTCTAATCGTTCAACATGCACATTGTAACTTGGGGACCAAACTTGACTTGCGTACTCCAAGTGAGGACGCTGTATTTATACTGTATATTGTTCAATTTTTTTGTCCATCATTCCATAAATCCAAGCATAGAAGATGCTCTTTTACAAATTTACCGTCAAAGGAGCGGTGTGGTGGAAAATAAGAACAGAAACTAAGAACTGCCAACGACTTAAGTCATGTAACTATACTGATCAAACGTTAATGTTATTTTCATTGATAAAGACAACAGCATCGATCAGCTACTTAAACGCATCAGTCCATATCTGCAAAAGATGCATGATATCCGTGTTTAGAATGAGTGTTCTATATTGTTCGGCAGCATGCGGGAATAAATCATAAATCAATTTGTAATTTTTAAAGATGCATTTTTTTGCAACATGCATCTGTTAAATTGTTGCAACCCGCAACTGTTGAATTCTCAGATGAACGTATGAAATACAATATTTTATTTTACACTAAAAGATAAAATCTATTTTGCTTAAAGTCAAATTTTTATACAAAATCGTACTATGTCCGTGCAACACGATTTTGTGTCCGTAACGTCACGCTAGTTAAACAGTTGTAACTTCCGGTAAAAATCACTTCTTGGTAAGTATAAAAATGCCATGTTCCTCTGTTAACTTTTATACACCAGACTGCTTGCTGAAAATATTTAAAAAGTTCACCAATTAGCTGAAAATTTTGCAAAATGTAACACAAACTCAAAAGTCATGTGCTAAAAATGTCCGTGCGGCACGCTAGACAAAAAGTGCAATAACTTTCGAATAAAGCCATCAAGAACAAAGTGTTTAGTGTTTCTGAAAAGGGGCGTGTTAAGTAATAGAATAGAGTTAAAAGTATAACCACCAAGAGCCCATTGCGGAATTCCGAGGGATTGCCCATATATTTTTAAAAACAACATTGAACATTAGAACTTTGCTTGCAAGAATACATAACAATGTATGCAAAAAAGTAGATCGCCAAATATGTGCATATGAGGTGATTTTGTGCCTGACTTGCCTACATAAAAAAATTCTCCAAAAAAAAAAACTACGCATTGGATTTGCTTGAAATGTTCACAGTATGTTCCCAATATTATGTTAGTTCATATAAGCAAAAAAAAACTTTTCGAAAAACAAAATTTTTCGAAGGTAAAAGGTGGCCTTAAAGAACACTTTTGCACGGGTGTATATCTATACGCTTGGATATTCTTATTCTATTAAACGAGCAATATTTGTATATATATTTGCAATTGCGTTATCGAAAACGGCACTAACGATTTCGATGAAATTTACAATATAGATGAAGAGGGGGCTGAAAAATCGATCCAGCTAGGTTTCATCTCTGGGAAAAGCTGTTTTTCCGAGTTTTCACGCATTTAATAAATAAATTAATTTTTCTGCCGAATATGTTATGTTAAGTTTGCTTATTTTGTTGTATCGGTGATAGCTCAGAGAGTAGAGCTTCTCTCCAATAATTTCAATGTAGTGAGTTCGAATCCCGCCGTGCTCAATAAGTTCTTATTTTTTAAGCTTCACCAAACAGTGATTTGGTGAATTTGTTATATTTTTCATTTATTTTTATACCCTAAACCTGAAAGGTCAGGGTATATTAACTTTGTGCAAACGTTTGTAACGCATAGAACGAAGCGAGTCCGGTATAGAAAAGTATATATGTATATTCTTGATCAGCGTCACCACGTGAGTCGAGCTATCTATGTCCGTCCGTCCGTCCGTCCGTCCGTCTGTGTGTTGTCCGTATACACAGGATATGAAGAAGGAGTTGAGATAACTGGATGAAACTTGGTACACATGGTCACATGTACCCAAGGATCTGCACTATTGAATATTTTTGGAATCCGCCCACGGACACGCCTACCTCCCATACAACGCAAAAATTTAAAACTGCATAACTCAGCTCATAATAAGTCTACAACAACAAAATTTGGTATGTGTGTGTTTTATACCAACACAAAGATGTCTTCGAAAAATGGACGTCATCCGCTTACGGACACGCCCACCTCCCATACAACCCAAAAATTGAAAACTCAATAAATAAGCCTCTGTTTAACCTACAGAGCTAAAATTTGGCACGTATGTTTTTTATAACAAAAAAAAGATGGTTTTGAAAAATGGACATCGTCCGCCCACGGACACGCCTACTTCCCATACAACGCGAAAATTAAAAACTGCATAGCTCAGCTCATAATTAGCCTACAACAATAAAATTTGATATGTATGTGTTTCATACCAACACAAATATGTCTTCGGAAAATGGACGTCATCCGATCACGGACACGCCTACCTCCCATACAACCCAAAAATTGAAAACGCAATAAATAAGCATGTGTTTAACCTACAGAGCTTAAATTTGGCACGTATGTTTTTTATGACAAGACAAAGATGGTTTGGAAAAATGGACTTCATCCGCCCACGGACACGCCCATTTACAATTAATTTTTTCTTTTTTTTTTTTTGTAAAGTGGGTTTAGGGTATTTCATAGTCGGCCTAGACCGACTTTAGACTTTCTTTACTTGTTTTTTATAGAAACGTTTTTAGTACAGTTGTACCAATTTTGTTGGTACAGTTGATGTACCAATTTTTGATATAAAAAGCAATCTTATAAATAGAGTAATTTACACTTAATCTTAAACAAATTTTAAAAAGAAAAATTACTCAAAACTTAAATTAATTACTTTCACATTAAAATTTTGAAAATATTTTTGTAAGAGTTTCCTATGCTAGACTTTCCTACGTTTTGAAAAAAAAAATCTAACTTGCTCACATCTCAAAAAGTGCACTTTTTTTGTAATTTTAAGAAACAAATTAAGTTTCCACCAAAATAAAATATAATGGCCAAATGTTATGCTTTTCGTAATTTCAATTTTTTCTAATATACATTTCACTTAATCGTTCATAACTTCTATACCGTTTGAGATATTGTTATAAAATCTGGAGCAAAAATGTTTTTCTTATTAGGTCAAATAATTATTTTGCATATAATAAAGGAATCTTGGACCATAAAACTGTAAAAAGCTTGAACAAAATTTTTAGTTCCTTCTTTTTTATTTGCAGTAAGTTTACAAAATTTTAAATGCCTTATAAAAATTCGAAATAAATTAAGATCAAACTTACTCTAAGAATTTTTTAATCGGTCTTAAAACAAAACAGTTTTAACATTTTTCAATCGGCCGTCTGGGGAGGATGAAGTGACAAATTCACATTTTGTAAATATCTTAAGGTGTGAACAGACCACATAGTACAACAACTTTACGGTTAAAAATCTTAGAGTAATTTTTAAACAATACATTGAACTAATACATATGTTAATCCTTTTTTTTAGAATTGATACGATTAAAAATACTAGACATATTTTTAGTCAAAGCTGTACGTAATTTTAATAAATTGGGAATATAATTTCAATTATAGTGCCTCAGGTTAAAATTTGAATACAAAATAACTGAAAGGGTAATAAAAACTGTATTTTGCTTACATTTTGTTCATGCTATCGCAAGCAACAGGATGTGACAAAAAATAAAAATATTGCACTATGCAATTGTTACATTAAATAATTAATAAAATAAGATTATAATAATAAAAAATTAAAAAAAAATATACTTTTCATCCAGGCTGAGGATCGAAACAGGCTTATTTGATTCTTAACGTCCTCACGACAACAACTTATCCGACTGAGCCACGACTCTGTTGGTTTTCATCTAAACCCAATAACAACCGGTTGCTGTTTTAGATGCAAAGATCATATTAAGTGAATAGAAAACGACATCTATTGGGTAATAGCATACAACGAAAAATAATGCCAATAGTTTTTTTCATAAGTGTTAAATCTAATCGGAACACCCTCTTAACTTAGAACACCCTCTTAACGTGGAGTAGAGCACCAATGCTGCGAATCAGTTCGTTCAAAACAAAACCAACACAAGCAAAAACAAAAACAAAGAAAGTAGCAGACACAACATGCAAGCAGCTACCCAATCAGCCAAACAAGCTTGGAATAAGCTTTAAACAAGCTTACACACGTAAGCCTCAAGCTTGGATAACGCTTTCATTTAGTATTGTAGAACGCTTACATGTAATTGTAGGATAAACGAAAGTGAACGCTTGGAATAATATTCCTTACTTCAAGCTTAATCCAAGTGTTGTTTTTACAATTGGATATAAGCGTTTTAATAAGCTTTTTCCAAGTGTGCTACATTCAACAAATCAATTAGCACTCGCGAAAAATTTTTATTCCGTGGCTCAGTTGGTAAGCCACTGGTTATTTGATTTGTTGTGATTTGGACATCCAAGGTTCAAATTCCCAACCGGAACATTTTTATTTTTATATATTTTTTATTTTCGTTTGTTAAAATTGAAGCATATATTTATATGAAAAATTGCATGCCTTCAAAAATTTTTGTGTTTGCTACACCAGGGATCGAACGCCCGAACCACCGCATATGAGTCGGACACTCTAACAGCTTGCCGTTAGCCTTATGGCTGCTGAGCGAACAAAATGAAAATCTATGTATATATGACAGCATCATAACTTTGAACAGTTGTGAAACTATTACCGTTGTCAGCGTTATCTAAGTATGATTGCAAAACACTTACTTAATGCAAGCCTTTCCAAGTATTATTGTACATCACTTGCTTTTGGTGTTTTACGCAATAGTTATACAAAGCAACTTGGAAATTTATTACCCGGGCAAATGTTTTTCAAGAGTGCTTGGATAAGGCTTGCTTTTTGTATTGCATGTAAGCTTAATCCAAGCACTATTTCTAAATGGTTGATTGGGTAATGATTGATTTTCTTATATAAAAATCTAGATTATTCTTCTAAGCTTTAATATAAAAGTAACAAAATCCAAAATTAGATATTCGTTTAGCGTAGGATATATATGATACTTTAGTGTAAATATTATGTTTGAACGATGAATATTATAGGCTGTAGGTAAAAATTGCGACATAAAAAAATAACTTCTATTCTTGTAAGTGGAAAAGGAGCATGAGGATAATTTTGGGAAAAAAAAAATTATTTAGGCTTGGAATGGCCGGCATAAGTTAATAATTAAACCAAATATAAAAAAAATATAAAACCAAAACAAATTTCGTTTAGTTGAAAAACGAAGTTATCATAAAATAAAAATGCATTTAAAGTTAATTGAAAAATATGATCTTATATGTTGTTTCTAACATAAAGTTTGCATTTTCGATACATTAAAAACCGTAAAACATTTGAATATACGGCAGGAATCTGAGCGGAGCTCGGTCGCCCAGGTACTTAATTATGAACTCCTAATAAAAAAAGAAACAGTCTCTTCTACTTTGTTTCTTTGGTCCGATTGTTTTGATCATTTTGCACGTATTTTTATTGATCTTACAAAAATTAACAAATAAATTAATAATACTCAATTATGGACTACTTATCGAGGCCAAAACAAAGAAAAAGTTAAAAAGTAAGTATGATTAAATCATAGTACAATAAACAAAGTAGCTGCAGGGTTATCAATCCTCCCTCTCTCAGAGACTAAGTTGAAAAGAAGGCGAAGCAATACACTTTCCATTTGTGCCACTTTCATCTCTGCCCGATATATGGGCTATATGGATCGTATGGTTACTATATTTGACGCTGAGCACATGTCCTTTCCTCTCGTCTCTGTCTGATATTTAGTTTGCTAGCTACACTTTCGTCTATGTTCGATGTATAGTTTGCGAACTACACTCGCTAGTGCTAGTGGGATGTGGAATCCAAATTGCATTAAAAACAAAAATTAAAATTTTACGCCATCTATTGGGTAAAAGCATAAAACGAAATATGATCCAACTCGTTTTTTTTTCATAAGAGTTAAATCTAACCGGATCACAGACCCATTTCGTTAAATTTAACAGTTTGAGTTCATTTACTGAGTTGAAAAGAGGTTCATGACCTCTGGTTTTAAAATAGAGCACTTAGTAAACAAGAACAGTAGTGCATACATAACCCAATGCGAACCAATGCTTACAATGCTACCAATACGAACTAGAACTTCCAGTTTCACGTAAGCACGTGTTACACGTGTTTTTAAAAAAATCAAGTGAAAACACGAACCTCAACTACACGTGTATTATATTCACGAACTACACGTGAAGTTCGTATTCACGTGAAAGTGCCAATGACCCACCTGTGACCTCAGATAATCCCACTGCATTCGATTGGCCATGTAATCATCCATTTTGCTCCAAATGTTCCATGGAACCCAGAAATGTGCCAATGACCCACCTGTGACCTCAGATAATCCCTTTGTGTCTCTTAATTATCGGTTCAGGCTTAAAGTACGTAAATACTACTCACGTGAATGCTATTAACGTGAACCACGCGAATGCGAACTTCACGTGTAGGTCGTGAATAAAATACACGTGTAGTTGAGGTTCGTGTTTCAAAACACGAACTACACGGAGTTCGAACTTCCGTAAACATGTGTAGTTCGAAACACGTGTTTGAGCTGAAGCTCTAATACGAACCAATCAGTTCGTGCAAAATAAAAACAATACAAGCAAACAACGAAACAAAAGCAAAGAAAGCAGCAGGCACAGCAGGTACATTATAAGCAGCAGATGATCGACTTTCTCATATAAGAACATGCATTTTTCTTCTTATATTTATATTTATATTTTACTATTTTGTGACTTTCATATAATAGTGACAAAATCCAAAATTAGGTATTCATCCAGCGCAGGATATATCTGATATTTAAGTATATATATTATCTTTGAACGATAAGTATTAAAGGCTGTAGGTATACTCTAAAGTATTAGCCAAAAACGTTGCATGACCTTCAAAAAATCTGTTAAAACGACCCCATACAAACCGCGCTGTAAGACGTAATTCTACGTCAAAATATCGCTGAAGGAACCAGCAAAGCGTATTCGTCTTACGAAATACGTACCGGCAAGAGTTTTGTCACCAGGTGAGGAAGATGTTGACTTTTGCATCATTTGCAGGTCAAAAGTGCCAAAAAATTTTGAACGAAAACAAAGCTGTTCATCTGCAGTGTGCCAAAATTAATACCGGTTATTTTCACTGTACTCGCTGCGAATTAGCCGAATCAGATGAAAGCGAATAATTTTCTTGACTGTATTTTTATTTTTTCCTATTTCAATACAGACTTTGAAACAAAAAATGACACTTTTATATTTATAATAGTGTCTCACAACACCCCATAATTTTTTAAAATCCAAAAATTCCATATTTTTTTCAGGCTTCAAGAAAATTATTAAAATTTTTAAATTTAAAAAAAAATGTGGTCGAAGGATGTTAGGCAATTTAATAAGCTAAATTTAAAACGTTTCCAGAAAACAAAAACAAAACCTGTCTCACACCACCTCACTCTCCCCTACTTAAAAAATATCTAATATTAAACTGCACTCTTAAAAAATCATAAAGAACTTATAAGTATTTTACTATGTGTTGAAAATTATTTCCCACCATCTCAGATTGATGTATATGTATTAATTCATACAGATTCAAAGTTGAAGTTTTAATTTCTGAACAGTTGAGACAGTAACGTACATTTTAGCGTCTCCCACCTCATCAGTTTTACTGAGCGCTATCAAAATTTAATTTAACTCGAGTGTTGGCAATATTGAGTGTGCTGAATGTGCCCTTTGTATTATGTTGTTTGCTTATGAGCGCTCTCTTCCTCTATATATTTTTTGACAATTTGAAGTAGTCGACGGAAACGTCAATACTACCTATATTTTTGTATCATGATCGGCCCTATGGATCAACATTACCTTTCTTTTTAAACGCCACACCCGGACACAACCGGGGTTAATAAAACTCGATACCTTCTTTTGGTATACTACTGGAACTAGTAAATAGTTATTTTAAAATATAAATGCAAATATTGGAGGACAAAATTTACCTTTATTTTTATGTTATTATAATGGTATTAAGTAACAACAATAATAATACTTCATGGAAAATATGGAAGTTATTTTCATAGATTTTGATTTTTCATTTTTGTTATTCAACATGTTAAAATTAACATGACTATATTATATATTAACTACAAGAAATATATATATTTTTATTATCCATATTTACTCTTTATATTTTATTAAAATTGCTTTATGGTTCGTTTATAAGACTGAATATAAAGATGAATATGAATTAAAATTGTTAAACATTAAATTTTGCTACCTTTTTAAAAGGGATAATCGCTTAAAGTATTTTTGCAATATTAACCATGAACACTCCTATAAGTATGTGTATTCGTTTTATCTAAAAGATTGTCTATCTAAATTTGAAAAACTGAATATATATTGTTCTCTTTTTATTACAACGCAATTAAGACTGTTTCTGGACAACGATATTGTATAAAGTAGGTTAGTTTAGCGTGTTGATTTTCTCACGCTTGTCGTTGTCTCACTCTTTTTCATTAGTATTTAAGAATTGTATATATATTTATGTATCCATGACGTACGTCAAATGCAATCGACATTATACTCGTAGAGCAAGAGTAAAATAGTCTTTATTAAAGCTGTAAGCCATGTGGCATTCGATTTGTTTCAATTCAATTTAACTACACCGAGAAAAAAAAATATAGTAAAAACAACAATATTTCGCACATATTCGAAATTATGAGAATTTTTGTTGTTACAACAAACAACTTGTTAGAATGAATAATATATTGTTTACTTTTAAATTTTAGCTTAGTAAAAGCAACAAATTATTTGTCACTTATAAAGTGGAATTTCTGTTGATCCATTTAAATGAGAAACTTGTTGCTATAAGTGCAAAATTGTTGAAAATTGTTAATTGTAAAAACCATTAGGTTTATCAACTTTTTTGAGCGTTCAAACTATGTTGAACGACATAATTTGTTCGCCAATTTCTAGGTGAATAAAAAGATTCCAAGCAGAGCTGTGCGAATATTTATATTTTTAAAATAAAGTATGTCGATATATTCATATTTTTTAATATTAAATATTTGAGATTATGTGATTACATGATTGTTTTAAGCGAACGAACTTAGTTTACTACTGTTTGTACAACAAATTGAAATGTTGTACTGCAGCCCTATTATCCATGTGTTCTGCAACACTGTAATAAAACAAAGTATGTGTGTATATCAAATTGAGTTGTAGTCAAGTGCGCAGCGTTTGTGTTAATATTTAATTTTGTTTCTTTTGCTTGGAATTAATAAAATTAAAAGTAAGTATTCAATTCATAGTGTTATTCATAGAGGCTAATAACAAAGCGAGCGCCATAAGCGAAGCGTTAATTGAAGCTTTGCTTGTAGATGCTATATCAGAGCCTTTTCTGCTAAAACACAGACAAAGTCCTGAGCTTCGAGGGCACTATTTTACTTTAGGGCCCAGTCCCCAACATTTTTTTCTTATTTTTATTTAATGTATTTGGACCCTCTTAGCCCAATGGTGTATAAAAAAGTCTCGGTCTCTATTGGTTTAGGAGATAAAATTCGCGAAAGTTCGAAAATTCAGTTCAAATGTTGATTACTGGGCTCTAAAGCAAAATTACTCCGCTTCGAGTATTGTCTTGCTTCGCCTCATAGCGTTCACTCTGATATCAGCCTACTCTACTATGCGAGAGCACTCGGTAGTTTTCCAATTTTATATATAAAATACTTTCAAATACAATCAAAAGAAAGTGTACACGACTGGCTTTCAGGACTTCAATTTCATTTCAGGCTTTTGCAATATGGTTTGATCCAACTTTTTAAGTTTCGGTAAGATAGTCTTTCATTGTTTCTCAATTTATAAACAAACAAAAACAACAATGTTGCAACAACAAAATATACTCTGCAAAAACTAAACCTACTTATGATTTTACGCGTCAAAAGATAGTCAACAGTGCAGCATTACGTAAAAAAAAAATATGAATTCAGTATTGAAAAAATAAGTATTTGTTATAATCGTTGGATATTTTGTATTTTTGTTAAATTTTTGTTGTTGATTGTTTTTAAATTGATGAACAATAAAAGACCATTTTACAAAAACTTAAAACTGTTGATCAAACCGTACAGCAAACGCCTGAAATGAAATTGAAAACAACACACAGTCGTGTTCACTTTCTTTTGGCACTGGCTGTATTTAATTGAAACATGTACGTTCTAGATCTTTATGGATGAAACTGAGTCGGAGGATGTTGTGGACTACTGCAGTTTTGACATTATTAACCTCGATGAAAATATATCAAATTTATTCATTCAATGGAGTCTTTCAGACGCAGCGATTTCAACATTGGTAGAGTGAAACGTAAGAACGACACAGATTTTGGGAATGATGCATTGTCATGACATAGACGACATTTTTAATGAAAGAAGTTTAATTGCTGAAAAAATAAAATTTCGCCATAATTTGATGGAATGGCGCAAAAGTAATGTAAGTTAAAAATAAATTTAAATTAAATTTAATGTTTGCTTAATGTTTCAGTGTAGCCCACTTTTATGTTGTTAAAGCAGTAATTACTATGAAAAAAACGCGAACTTCTTCACTTCTTCATAACAACAACAACACTTACGAAACCAACAACGGGAACGGAAGCAAGTTCTTTAAAAATCTGGCAATCAAATAGTATTTCATATCCACATCTGATCGTGAATATCAACAAAAAAAGTATGGTTTGCTCACAATAATCCACGAGATTTGGCAACGCATTGGAAACAGAAATCTGCTTTTCGCATGGGAGATATCAAAAATTCTTTAACTGGAATTTTTCAAGAGTTATTTGAAAATTTTGCGACTTATATGAAAGCACTTTCTGATGCCCTATTTCCGAATTCCATAAAAGATGCCTTCAATATGCAGTTTTTTCAAAAAATGCTGTCAATAGAATCCTGTCAAGGTAAACATTTTAATTAAAAAATGTATTTGAAACTAACTCAAATCTTATTTTTTTAGACTCTCAGCATTTTTATTTCTTGAAGCTGCTACACAATGTCATTCCTCCTCATCGAATAAGCAGACATTTAAAACCTACAATAGCAGACGGACAAAATGACATGATAGTACACTTAGTTTGCATAAATGATCTGAAAAAAACGGAACACGATACGAATGCCACTTCAATGAATGATAATTTAAAAATGCAGCCGAAGGTACTAGTTGTAGGAGAATCCCCGGACAAACTCTGTGAATTTTACGTATACTTAAATGAAGTTTTGTATAAAGTTCCAACTCTTTTAAGAGCTATTGACCTGACTATAAAAATATGCTTCGTATTCCACCTTGAATACTCGGCAAAGAGCAAATTTGTTTGGATGTTTCTGCAGAAGTATATGTATCAAATATCTTCTTTGAAGAAAGTTCCTAAAATAGAAAAAGTAATAAATATATTAAAAAATGTTAAGTAATTTGCAGTCCTCAGAAATATCCAAACATATTTGCTCTTTGCCGAGTATTCAAGGTGGAATACGAAGCATATTTTTATAGTCAGGTCAACAGCTCTTAAAAAAAGTTGGAACTTTGATTTCTTTATAAGTGATTTCTTATAATGTAAGGAAAATTCTTATGTTGTTTTAACTGAATTATATTCGAAATACTTATTTTTAAATTGCACGTTTACATGATTTTGGACCAGAGAAGACGAAAGTGGTCCCATATGTATTTTTGCGAGCTAATTTCAAATCCGCAGTCTATTTTTTCTATCCGGTTAAGTTTTGGAGACACAGACAAAAATGTTAGAAACGGTTATTTTTCAATTAATTGAACCATATCTTTTTAATGCATCGGCCAAATTAAATTTACTTTTGTAGGGATTGAATAAGCAATTTTATATATAATAAAATGCACCGTTACTTTCATTTTGGCCAATATCTTCAAAACTTGACCTGATAGACAAAACAGACTGCGGATTTGAATTCAGCGCGTACAAATACATACGAAACCACTTTTGTCATCTCTGGTTCAAAAGTTGACCCTTATTTGTAAACCTGTGTTATTATAAATTAATTCAACTTTTTATTTATTTCTTTAAAAAAAAAACATAATTTTGTAAACACAAATGTAAACATGTACACAAACAAGCATTGTAAACACATATGTAAAAACCAGATATTTTTAATAAAATCAAATAATATGCTTAAAAATGTGAATTTTATTGCTTCATTATTTTATACATAAAAACAACAACAATTTAGTAAAAACAACAATTTTTCTTCTTACATTTTTTAAATAATTACCTTGTTAAAGGAACAAATCCCATACTTATTTCATTCAAATACCAACCTTGTTGAATTTACAATTTTTTGTTCTTAGATTTTTTAAATACATTAATGGTTTATCCAACAAAAAAATTGTTGCAATCTTTAACAAATCCATCATTGTAACTATAAAAAGATGTTTTGTTGAGCACAAAACAAATACAAAACCTATTCTAAATAGGTCTGAAATTGTTGAATTTACGAGTTTTTTTTCTCGGTGTAAGTAATTGTTTATGCTGGCCATACAATCACAGCCGCTATATTTAACTTTTAAGATACTGCTTTGTAAACTAAATGTATTATCGTTTGTAAAGTCTCAATAAAAATTACATTACATTACATTTGTATCATGATCTAAGCGATCCGTCAATTTCTTTCTAAAGCCGACCATCTAAGCAACTGCCAAATTCAAATTTTTGACATTTTGCTTTGCGTTCATTCGTGTAATTTCACATGATGTTTACAATTATTTTCAATCCTAAGGATAGTGCTGCACAATGAGCATGATTGATATAATTTTTATACAATCAGTTTTTGAATTGCAACTTATTTTACATTTTCATTGATTTTAAATTTACCAAATCAAAAAAAAAACTACCATTTTACCAAGTGAAACTATTTTCACCAAATTTGGTAATATTTAACCAAAACGGCAGCCCTGGCTATAACAGCGGGTTTTCGCTCATTTCGCTCTCACAATTAATTCCTATTTTTAGCAGATACATTATTTTCCTTCAGTTAGTAATGATCAGTGTTGCCAGTCTAGCCTTTTTGAGGCTAGATCTAGCCTTTTTTTTGTCGTCTAGCCTCAAAAATTACCATCTAGCCTCTAGCCTTTTTTAGCCTTTTTATGTTTTTTTCTAGCCTTTTTTAATATATTGCTTAAAAACGCGTTACCACAATAAATTTTTCTGACATTTGCAATTTTGAAAGTGTAAGCCTTGTATTTCTCTTATTATACTTTAAAAGTGGTTAAATCCAAAATATTTTATGTTATAGCGAAAGGAAAATCCAGTTAGTCTCCAGAAAAAATAACGATCATTACAATACAATGACAAGAAATTTTAACTCACATGTAGAATAACTTTAGTTCCACAACTGAATAATGGTCAGAAGTTAGAGAGTATAAAAATTCTCTGAATGAAGATCCGTTCCAATAACTTTCAGTTTGGTTTTTAGTTTTCTTATTTTGACATTAAGCAAAACTGAGGTAGAAATAATAATTAGTACAATGAAATTTTGTAAAAAACAAGCAAAAGAAGGCGTATTCAAACTGGCATTCTAAATTCTATTGTAACGATACGATATCCTCTTAAAAGAAAACACATGTTGCCATAATTTAAAAATCACATATGATATTATAAGTTTTACAAAAAGTCGCGATTCATATGTAAATTCTGATTCTTCAGAAGAGGAGGAAATATTTTTTAAGATATAGTTTAAGTAGTGATAGAGGTTCAACGTTTTTATTGACACCGAGGTAAGCACTTGAATGAAAAATACATATTTTTAAAATTGAAATAATGAATTTGTTGTTGTTAATCGTTTTTATTTTAAAAGCTTTTTGATGCTAGTTTTCAACTGTATCCTTGCAATAGTTTTCGAGTACCGGTCCACCGGTTTCACACAGTACTTTTCGAGAAAAACGCGTTTTAAGTTTAAGCAAATTTATTGACTTATAATTGGACATTTGCGCTTATAAATAAAACAATTTTTATTCAATTGACTTTAGTCTTCCTGAGAATATTTTGACAATATTATGCATTCGAAATATATTCAAAAAAATATAAAATTTTTTATTGGTCGCTATAAAAACTTAAATGTGACCTTAAATCAATTGAAATATATTTAATTTTTTGTATTTTTCCCTTTTATAGAGTATAATGTATAAATATATATAATCGTATGTATGTTCATGTGGTGACCGTGGCATGCAGGTTAAGTGTGTGGCATAGCATGCTCGGAGCCCGGGTTCGATCCCCAGCCGCGGCGAAAGTTTTTTTCAAAAAAAAATTTTTCTGATCGGTCACCACCTCTCTGCAGACAATGGCAAACCTCAGAGAGTAAATAATGCCATGTAAAGCTTCTCGAGAACATGAACTTTAGCCGTTCGAAGTCGGCATAAAACATGTAGGTCCAGTTCTCAGTCAATCGTGTGCAAACATTTAATAACACACACAACACAATTGATCATAAGAAGCTCGGTCAAAGTCATTTCAAGTCATTTTTTTTGTTTTTTTTTTTTATGTATGTTTATAGAATCATGTTTAATAAAAAGATAACATAAACAAATCTAGCCCTTCTAGCCATTTTTTGAAGACCATCTAGCTTCTTTCCTCAAAACTTTCTGGCAACACTGGTAATGATCCTCACATGGAATAACATCAATGTTTTTTGATGCTATTCCATGTAATGATAAAAACAAGCTAATGAATGTGTTTGAATGTTATTTATTTACTAATTACTTCACTGTAAATTAATAAGTAATCAATAAAAGAACAAGCACGATTTCACGCATATTCCGCGTATTATTTATCAATGCACTCTATTCAAAAGAGCGCCAAAGAAAAATTGTAGGAGAGATTTGAGAGTGAGAGTTTTTAAAGTAAACATTTTACTAACCGTTCTTAAAATGTGCATTTTACTTTTTCTTTTTTTTTTTTTCTCAGTGTACGCTTGTCAATAAATCTACAATTGTCAATCACCAGAATAAGGCTCTAAGTGTTGGCGACGAGCAAGTTAATTTGCATTAACGACATTGGTGTCCTTTCTATCGGCTGATTCCATGCATTTAAGCGATAAGACAAAAACTCAGTAGTCCACTAACATCAAGTGATTAAAGCTTCTCTAATGGAGCCGTTTGCACAGCGGGTGGAATGGGCAGCTGGTCGCTGAGACTGTGTTGTCACGGTAGTGCCAGCAACTAAACCGTGGCGCCATAAGTGTGAAGAATGAAAGAACACTCACACCTCATTCACAATATGTGGCTCTAAAAAGGCGCACTCATTATAATTTCATAATTTATTTCATTCTCTTTCAAAATACATACGAAAGCGAGACCGCTGCAATAACGCCACTTCACAAATAATTAATGAAGCGATTAACGCCACGTGGTGTCCGCCAGACACAAAATGTGCAGGAGCCTGGAATTGGAGATAAATTCAATGAATTGTATTATTCTTTAGTTGTTATGTTATGTAGTTTCCAATAAAGATCAATAAATATTGTTTTTGCGCTTTCAAACGCTCAACAATAAACGCCTTCCATGTTTTGTGTGTCGATAATAATGTCGGCGCATGCAATGTTTATTTTTTGTTTTATAATTTTTTTTAAGGAGCAATTAAAAACATCGTTAGGCACGTATTTATTGCATTTATTGTTTATTTGATTTTACATCGAAATTGATTGCGATAAAAATTGTATGAACAATAATGAACTATTTCTTCCATTTCACTTAAAATTTATTAATTGTTATTTTAAGTATGTTATTATTTTTAACAAAACAAAATTAATTTTTATGGAGCTTATTATATGATTCTTTAGGTGAAATTTTTACTTACATTTAGATGAAAGTTTCGTGATCTTAGAACAATGCATGTATAATGTATGTAGTTGTGTTATTTGCTTAAAGCATATGGGCATTTCCACAGAATGGTCTACCGGGACCGAAAAAAAAAATGTTAAATAAACAAATAATTTTTTTGTTATTATTTGAAAAAAATGCTTGCATTTTTAGAATTTACTGCATTTACAAATTATTTCAGTTTTTATTCTGAGAAAATTAGCCCGATATCTGGGAATATGTTTTTCTTGCTTTAAGCTGCTTTTAAGGGCTATTTCTCTTTAGTATATTTTGTTTATTTATAACCGTTATGTTTGCACTCTTCTTATCAAATCCATCTTTAAACTACAAATAAACAATGAAAATTAAAAAGATACCAATTAAAGCTCGATTAACGGTAAATTTTTTATATTGCTTTAATTACGGTAAAATGTCGCGTTCTTGTATCTAAATCATCATTTGTTATCAGAACGTCGTGATCGTTCTGAAAATTGTTACTTAAATCAAATTTGGTCGCCTCACTATAAAAAAGTTACTTCAGGTAAAAATCATACTAAACATTTAATATTGATTATCAAAGTGTGTCGCGTTCTTGATTATGCGCCGTTTTTTAAATACACTTTGTATGGGAAGTATGGAAAGGTTTCATTCGATTTTACTGAATTTTTAAGAAAGTGTTAATTGTTGAAATTAAAGCTCATGGGATAATTTTCAAGACATTGGATTGATTTATTAATAGATTTTTAAGAAATTTTCCATTTTGAGAACGTCAATTTGTATGGGAAGTATAAGTGATTCTCATGCTATTTGACTTATTTTCGAACATGATCTTTATTTTGACGATATAAGCTTAAATATCTAATTTCGATAATAATAACGGCTGTAATCATGTCAACAGACAGGGGGACATACAAAAACAATGACGGACATGGTTAAATCAACATAGATGGAGATACTGCAGGATAATATATGCACTTTTCTATATCTGCCCGCCTCCTTATGGGCGTAAAAAAGGTCGTTATAAAGTAAATAACCACATGCGTAGCACGATTGTGGTTACAATAATATCATATAATAAATAAATCATAAGTTTTCTCATTAGCCTTCTCATTCCCATATGTATTTTTTTTTTAAGTGAAACTTCTTTGGCGGCGAGTGAAATTTCAAGGTCTCTTATTTGTGACGCTAGGCTAACGTTTTGAATTCATATGAAAATTTTAAAAAAATTATCGTCGCCAGCGGGAATAGAACCCAGGCTCTTTATTAAGCATCTCATAAGAGTCAGAAGCTCTATCACTACGCCACATAGGCATATAAGAAATTAGCAAACAAAATGCAATTAATATTCAACGAGTTTTAGTCCGTGTCTTACATTCCACAGACACATACCATGTCTGAAGAACGTACTGTACCATTTGATCCGTACTGTACCATTTGATTTTCATCCTACAAGTACGCACGGAAATTTTATTTCTTTATGCTTGGTATGCTGTACATTACGTAACAAAATATAACAATTGTGCATATTTTTTTGTTGAATATCGAATCCTAGCTTAAAGCTTAATTTGAAAGAGCATATCATAACGTTGATTGTTATCAAAAACTTGAAAGGTTATTGACAACATCTAAAACAGTTAAAACGATATAAAATTAAAAACAAGAAGTGTAGAAAGTGAAATAATTAAGACTGCCGAATCGTTTTTGTCTTGCCAAAAAATATCCCGAAGCTAAGAAAAGTACCTTAAGAATGCAACTGCAGCTAGTCCACAACTCAGCTCACGAAAGTGCTTTTACATTTTCGACTGATTCTTTAGAAATTAAAAGCTAACTGTTATTTCTTGCCTTGTATTTTTTTTTGGGGAAAAATAAAGGTTACTTTTTACTTTTATTTTATCGGTCAAAAGTAACAATTATTTTGTGACTTTTAGTTTTTCGGTCAAAAAAATTATGCAATTTGTGTTTTTTTAAAAGGTCGCTTGACAGATGTTGACACCATCAGTAAAATGTCTCACCGATAAGATGAAAATAATATATCAATACTTTTTTAGTCGGTAAAATGACCTTTGAAAAAATACAAATTGCCTGATATTTTTGACTAAAAAAATAAACGGCAGAAAAAACTGTTATTTTTGCCCAAAAAAATATAAGGCACAAAATAACTTTTATTTATGTCGGAAAAAATAAAATAAAAAAATAAAATAAAATAAAAAGATAACAGTGATTATGTGACTTTTTCGATAAAAACCATAAACGGTACGGTCCCTGGATATAAATATTGAATAAACAGAATATCATTCCATTTTGTGTTGATTGATTTTCTTTTCAGATACTTTCTCTCTATTTCACACTAAAATCTATCATATTTTTTACTGTTTAAGAAGTTTCACTTCTGCCACTGTACGTTGCTACACGCGAGTTTTTTGTAATTAATATTACTAATATAAAACTCACAAATAATATGTACGATGTTTTTGATAGGTAATGCAATATTTATCTGAAATTAATTTAACTAATTCTTATTGCAAACGTGATGGAAACGTGGAATATGTCGCGTTCGCTATCAAGCTTAAGATCAACAAAAAAAAGAAATGGAAATATGTCAAAATGACAACTATTTCTGGAAAGCCACATTAATCTGTTTTAATTTACAATTCACCGCTTTAAAATAGCTTTTTTTTTCTAAATATAGTGCTAATAAATTGCTTTCGAAAACTTGAAAAAAAAATAAAATTTGTTTTGAGTTTTCTATATTTTTTTAGCCCTCAAAGGCGTACGAATGTCGCGTTCGCGACGATGGAAATGCCCATATAATAAATAGTAATACTTCCCAATGTGCACAACAACGTATGCGGATCCGTTTCGAACGATCCGTTTCGAACCCGTTACGAGTCCGTTAATACGACGTAACGTGGAATCCGTTTTTTTTTATGTTTTGATGGACCCATTTAGAACTCGTAACGAGTCCGTCAAAATTAATATTTGGAACGTTAACATTGAAGAAGTTTTTGAAGTTTTTTAAATTTTTTTATTTAATTTTTAATGAATAAAGGATAAAACATACAATTCCGTACATATTTTTATTTTAAATAACTTTCTTATATCATTAGCCACGTGTTCCTGAAGCTCTCCTTTGAACCGAATTTAACTACTTGTCAAAATATTTAAATTATTATGATTAACGAACTAGTTACGTGTGACTATTGAGTAGCCGTGAACAAGATATTTTTCGGAGACTTTTTCAATTATTTCAATTTTGTAAAAAATTAATAAAAGTACGTTTTTTCTCAATTAAAAAGGTGCACTTTACGAGGAAAATTTTAAGGCAATGGTAAGTTTCAAGTATATATTTTTTTGTATATCAAATAAATTCTTACTTTGAATAGATAACTTACGCGCTCACCTTCAGTGCCAAAAACCCACATGCTTACATGAGAAAGTGTCTGCGAGCAGTTGACCTGGCTGGGCACCAAAGAAAAAAAATCTGCGAAGTATTTTATTGTCATTGCAGCTATCAGACGTATTTAATATTCGTACATATTCGTGATGCCACATAATTTGGCTAGATAAGATATAGTTACCCCAAGGTTCTTTTTAATCAGATTTTATAATTTTTGTATTGGAGCATCCTCAAGTGTGGCAGATAGAGGGTAGGTGTCTTGGGAAGAAATGTTGGGGATAGAAAAATAAGGTGTGTATACGAAAAAAACTGGTCGGTAATAAATGGGTATCAAAACTGCATTTTTTTAACAAAAACGGAAATTAATACATTTTTTAAAAGCTTATGACTATGCCTTAAATAAAATCAATAATTTAGTTCATTTGGTTGAGTCGTATGCGAAGGATCTTAACTTTGAATTAACACCTGCCATTAGGCGCTGCACATCACTTGCGGTGACCTGAGATGATACCTTGATCCATTTTTGCTTTAGCTCTTCTTCATTTTTGGCAACTTGCTTTGTTTGTAGCAATTTCCTTTTCATTATTGCCCAGTATTTCTCTATTGGTCGAAGCTCAGGGCATTTTGGAGGATTTGCAATTTTTGGTACAACTTGAACCCCATTCTCTTCGTATCAGTTCATGGCCAATCTGCCATAGTGACAGGTAGCTAGGTCTGGCCAAAACAAAACAGAATTTTTGTGAAGTCGTATAAGAGGCAGCAGATGTTTCTGTAAACATTCTTCCATATAAATTTGTTGATTGATTGAACCAGTATTGACAAAAACTCTGCTTTTTAGACCACACTTACAAATTGCTTGCCAAACCAAATATTTCTTAGCGAACTTGTCCACTTTTTTTTCTTATACATATGCGCAAATTCGCCTTTCTTCCTTGCAGTATAAAAGAGTTGATCAGGAAGCTGATTAAAATATGCTTTGACGTACGTTTCGTCATCTATTATTATGCAGCCAAAATTGTGCACCAAATTGCCATAAAGCTTTCTCGAACGAGTTTTAGCCGTTTTGTTTTGCTTGTCATTTCTGTTCGGGGCTAATGGAACTTTATATGATTGAAGACTTTTTTCTCTGCGAACTTTCTGTACATAGCCAGGTGACATATGTACTTTCTTGACCACATCTCTAATGGAAAATCCGGGATTCTTTTGGAATACATCAACAACTGCCTTAGCTTTTTTTTGGAAGTAAATCCCTTTTTTCATCCGCTCCCAATTTTTCTTTCCATAGTCAAACGTTCACTGAAGTTTTTAAGTACCAAAGTTACTGTTGATTTTGCAACGTTTAATTTTTTTGCAATGTCTTTGTGAGACAAATGTGGAAAATCTAGCTTTCTGCGCACAATTAATTCGCGTACACCTTCTTTATCCGAGCTCATTTTGCATACTGTACAAAATTTCCCAAAAAATATTGATGCAGTAATGTTTAACAAAAAATTCTTCAACGATAAATACCGTTACATGGCGTGATACTTTTCTTTTTGACACGAAAGCGTGTGTTTGTCCCCGACCACTTTTTTTCGTATACACACCTTAGTAGGACCTGGACATACAGGTGACCACCGTAAGAGTTACCACAAAGCCTTTTTTACTTAATTCTTGCATAAGGAGGCGCGGTAGGTTTAGAAAAGTATATATATTCTTGATCAGCATGACCACCTGAGTTGATTAAGCCATGTCCGTCTGTCTGTCTGTCGACACGATTACAGCCGTAATTTTTAAGCTATCGTATTGAAATGCGATATTTATGCTTTTTTCTAAAAACTAAGCTACAGGACAAAAATGTGATACATTTGTATTTTTTATCAACTAAATCAAGAAAGAAAAGTGTGCGTCAGCCGCCTACGAACACACCCACATCCCACAATAGTGAAAACTCTATAAATAGGCTAATATTTAAGTTACAGAACTGAATTTGGGCATTTGTGTATTTTGTATCAAAACTGAAGCGTGTTAGGAAAATTGGCGTCAACTACCCAAGAACACGCCCACCTGCCATGCAACCCCAAATTGAAAACTTAATAAAGAGGTTTGTCCTTACTGTGCAGGAAAACAATTTGATATGAATGTATTTTAGACGTCATCAAAATAGTAAAATTTTTAAAAATCTCATAGAAAAAGAGCTACAATTTAAGATTCTGTACTATTACGAATCGGACGTGGGGGTATTTTAACTTTGGTCAAGTCGAAGATATACCTTACTAGTTTTATTTTCCTGCTGGACGCATTTAAAAGAAAATACAAAAATGAGGCTATAAGAACTGTCGATGATGTTGCTTAAAAAATATTTTCACTAAGTACATGACCGACTCCCGAAGGGATTGAAACATCAAATTTAAACAAAGACATTATAACGAATTTATAATACACTAATCCTTAATAATAATTAAAAATTGAAATTAATAAAAACAAAATATTTAAATATATTATTACTTCTTTTTAAATTATTTTTTTTTTTAACGAATCCGTTACGAATTCGCTATATTAAAAAAAACGAATCCGTCTCGAATCTATATTTATTTATCGAATCTATTTAAACTTCAACTTTCAAAGTCGTTTATATTGATACATTTTTAATTTTAGTTGATTAGAATAAGGAAAGAATTAAATAAAGGTAAAACCGTAGGACCATGAACTGACCAGGAATCGAACCCCGAACCTCTGAGCTGGTAGTCAAACATGCTTACTACTCGACTACCGAGGCCGTCTAAGGGTGTGGCTGCCGAGCATGCCTTCAGAACCAGAAGATATGCTGCGTCTGCTCAGGTACTGCAGTCCTTACATGCCCTCAGAAAGCTGACGATATCGAAGATGGATAACCCTGTTGGGCTCTCGAGACACTTAATTTCCATAAAGGACACCAACGGAGAATCTCAAACCTAAATAGTTGTCATCTGAGCAGAATGGCTTATGGACTAAATGCACAAGCATCTTTAACAAAGCAAAAAGTTCAGATGCTGAGCGTAACTGAACTGCCTACAAGGTAGCTCTAACACTTTTGAAAACAGAAGCAAGGAAAACTAAAAGATCCTCATGAAAGCAATTCTGGGTTGCACAAAATTCTTGCTACCACACCATACACTACCACATACGGCTATCTACAAAGATTGGGTGGTTTATGGACAATGTCTAGCAAAGAATCCCTCGATATCCTTTTAGAATCTACACTAGAGTAGCCCGGAACAAAAAATTTTTTGTTATCGCTTGTGCCGGGGGCTAAAAATATTCCAATAGACATAAAAATGATTCCCTTAAAATTTTATTCATATCGGACAACTACAAACCGGCGCTCAACGCAGTTTAAAATTACCATTTTGGTCAAAATTTGAGTTTTTTTCAATTAAAATTTAAATTAAGTGTCTTTAAGTTAGAAAACTTATTTATACTGAACTTGTAATCGATAGAAGATATAAAAACCTTTGCCATAAGCCAAAAATTACCAAATACAATGAAAATTGGGGTCATTATGAGGTTTTTCAAAAAATTAGCAAAAAAATGGAAAATTTCTAAAATTTTAATTTTTTCAGTTTTTTTATTTTTAATGAACAAACTATTTGAGATAGGTTAATAAAGTGTTATACACTATTTTTCTTCGATGTAAAACACATCAATCAATATATAAAACTTATCTTCTCGACTAATTCTTAAACCTCACGGATCCACAATTTACAAAAATACACGATTTTATCAAACAAACTTCGTAACATTGCACTCCCAGACTGATTTTGGCGTTTGAGATCTTAAAATTTTTCCTGATTCCTGCTATTAAAAAAATTAAGAATTTGAGGAAAATTGAATAATTTTCCAATTTGGCGTCCAAATACCTACTGAATGACGACTTCAACAATCAAATAAAAAATCATGTGCTTCATTTCAAAAACGTCTTGCATACCAATTTACTTATTTGCTGAATACATTTTAAATGTAAGATTTTAATTTGTAATTCAAAACGGTGAAAATTAAAAAAAAATAATAAAAAAGTTCATAAAAAAATAACATATTAATTTAATAAATCTGATTTTTTGTGCGATGGATGCTGAGAACGGTATGATTCGATCACCTGCAGTATATATTGCTTTGTCCTTTCATCATGAGTCAGAATCGAGTTGTACTCAGTCATCACTTTCACGCCCCTTTCCGCTGCATCATTCACAACGTGTAACCCTTTGCAAAACTCAGCACCATCTCTATATTCCTGCAGGGAAGATCAAATCGAAGGGTCCAATGCCATAAATTTGGTGGAAAGCCCAAATCTTTTAAAAAAATTAGCTGTCGTACTCGTAACGAAGTAGCTGACATCCTTCGATATAAAAAATTCCAGGTATTTCTTTTTTTCGTCTTAAATCAAAGTATTTGGCTTATTTTGATCCAGTTTTCGCGGTGGAAGTGATAGATTTTCAACCATTTTTCTTTTTATTTCTATAGAAATATGAGGATCGAAAAAAGCCATGGCAAGAGGCTCTTCATTCAGATACCAGGTATGGTTGTAGATTTTATCTAAAATAGCGTCTGATATCGTTTTATCGGTGCTTGCATAGGTCCAGGCGTCTTTAACTACCTGCAAATCCTGGTTGGCTGCTGCTGGGCCATCCGTACAACCGAACCAGTTCTTGGTGTAAAATATTACCAAAAATATGCATATTTCTCGGATTTTTTTAGGTGGCCCGGGTCGAATTCATATTGCTTTCGATAAACGAACATTTTTAAATAATATTTGCTTTGGACATCCATCGTGCGTGCGACGTGGCACCTGGTCGGTGGGCAGTAAATTTTGAGCTTTTCTCGCCTAAGAAAAGTATAACGAGTTCCAAGAATTCTTTATAATCTCCTCGACTGTGTGATATTTGCAACTGTTGGCGACAAAATTTTATAACGCTATTTACGGTGTCAGTTGGAATTTTGTTTTTGACAATCTTATCCTCAAGGCCGTTTGAGTACTTTTTCGGATCAATTTTTCCATCGTCCCATGCTTTTTGGAATCTTAGGAACATTGTCCCTGCAGGTCCTTTTGTTTGGCCGAACTTGATATCAAAAACATTTCTCAATATTATTTCAAAAATGTGATGCCGACAATCGAATTGCAAGAGCTAAAATTAAAATTAACATTAAAATTAAAATTAAAATTAAAATTAAAATTAAAATTAAAATTAAAATTAAAATTAAAATTAAAATTAAAATTAAAATTAAAATTAAAATTAAAATTAAAATTAAAATTAAAATTAAAATTAAAATTAAAATTAAAATTAAAATTAAAATTAAAATTAAAATTAAAATTAAAATTAAAATTAAAATTAAAATTAAAATTAAAATTAAAATTAAAATTAAAATTAAAATTAAAATTAAAATTAAAATTAAAATTAAAATTAAAATTAAAATTAAAATTAAAATTAAAATTAAAATTAAAATTAAAATTAAAATTAAAATTAAAATTAAAATTAAAATTAAAATTAAAATTAAAATTAAAATTAAAATTAAAATTAAAATTAAAATTAAAATTAAAATTAAAATTAAAATTAAAATTAAAATTAAAATTAAAATTAAAATTAAAATTAAAATTAAAATTAAAATTAAAATTAAAATTAAAATTAAAATTAAAATTAAAATTAAAATTAAAATTAAAATTAAAATTAAAATTAAAATTAAAATTAAAATTAAAATTAAAATTAAAATTAAAATTAAAATTAAAATTAAAATTAAAATTAAAATTAAAATTAAAATTAAAATTAAAATTAAAATTAAAATTAAAATTAAAATTAAAATTAAAATTAAAATTAAAATTAAAATTAAAATTAAAATTAAAATTAAAATTAAAATTAAAATTAAAATTAAAATTAAAATTAAAATTAAAATTAAAATTAAAATTAAAATTAAAATTAAAATTAAAATTAAAATTAAAATTAAAATTAAAATTAAAATTAAAATTAAAATTAAAATTAAAATTAAAATTAAAATTAAAATTAAAATTAAAATTAAAATTAAAATTAAAATTAAAATTAAAATTAAAATTAAAATTAAAATTAAAATTAAAATTAAAATTAAAATTAAAATTAAAATTAAAATTAAAATTAAAATTAAAATTAAAATTAAAATTAAAATTAAAATTAAAATTAAAATTAAAATTAAAATTAAAATTAAAATTAAAATTAAAATTAAAATTAAAATTAAAATTAAAATTAAAATTAAAATTAAAATTAAAATTAAAATTAAAATTAAAATTAAAATTAAAATTAAAATTAAAATTAAAATTAAAATTAAAATTAAAATTAAAATTAAAATTAAAATTAAAATTAAAATTAAAATTAAAATTAAAATTAAAATTAAAATTAAAATTAAAATTAAAATTAAAATTAAAATTAAAATTAAAATTAAAATTAAAATTAAAATTAAAATTAAAATTAAAATTAAAATTAAAATTAAAATTAAAATTAAAATTAAAATTAAAATTAAAATTAAAATTAAAATTAAAATTAAAATTAAAATTAAAATTAAAATTAAAATTAAAATTAAAATTAAAATTAAAATTAAAATTAAAATTAAAATTAAAATTAAAATTAAAATTAAAATTAAAATTAAAATTAAAATTAAAATTAAAATTAAAATTAAAATTAAAATTAAAATTAAAATTAAAATTAAAATTAAAATTAAAATTAAAATTAAAATTAAAATTAAAATTAAAATTAAAATTAAAATTAAAATTAAAATTAAAATTAAAATTAAAATTAAAATTAAAATTAAAATTAAAATTAAAATTAAAATTAAAATTAAAATTAAAATTAAAATTAAAATTAAAATTAAAATTAAAATTAAAATTAAAATTAAAATTAAAATTAAAATTAAAATTAAAATTAAAATTAAAATTAAAATTAAAATTAAAATTAAAATTAAAATTAAAATTAAAATTAAAATTAAAATTAAAATTAAAATTAAAATTAAAATTAAAATTAAAATTAAAATTAAAATTAAAATTAAAATTAAAATTAAAATTAAAATTAAAATTAAAATTAAAATTAAAATTAAAATTAAAATTAAAATTAAAATTAAAATTAAAATTAAAATTAAAATTAAAATTAAAATTAAAATTAAAATTAAAATTAAAATTAAAATTAAAATTAAAATTAAAATTAAAATTAAAATTAAAATTAAAATTAAAATTAAAATTAAAATTAAAATTAAAATTAAAATTAAAATTAAAATTAAAATTAAAATTAAAATTAAAATTAAAATTAAAATTAAAATTAAAATTAAAATTAAAATTAAAATTAAAATTAAAATTAAAATTAAAATTAAAATTAAAATTAAAATTAAAATTAAAATTAAAATTAAAATTAAAATTAAAATTAAAATTAAAATTAAAATTAAAATTAAAATTAAAATTAAAATTAAAATTAAAATTAAATAACAATATAACAATATAACTGTTATGGTCCAATTTTTAAAGATATTTCTTATAACAGTTATGACTCTGCATTGTATTCATTTACTTTTACCATAACTTTTATCTATTTTGCTTCTTTCTATGTTTTAACATCTATCCTATTATTTAACATGCTATTTTTATAGCAACAAACAAGCACGAAGTTAAAAACACAACTTTAGAATGTTAATCGAACACGCGACAATATTTGCTTAAACCAAATGATGCGAGAGCTTTTGAAAACTTATTGTTTCAGTGTAAAGCTCTGCACTCGGAAAGCTCTCTTTGTTGTTGTTTGATCAGCGCGTTGATGACCACTGGTTTAGACTCTAAACTTTTGAGAAACAGCACAAAGTGCGCTTGCGGCGATGTGTGTCGACTAACTCGGAAACTATGAATTATCTAACGATATCTCGAAAATGAGTGTGATGCTAAGTTGTAAAGGGCAAGTTTCTCAAGACAGTGGCTTAAAAAAATTGTTTGAATTTTAGAATGGCATCTTATTCTCCGGCATTTAAACCGCTTTTAATTTGATTTGAATATCCCAGGTTCAATTCTCAACCAAACCGAGCTCTAATTTTATTTGTTTTTGTTTCATAAAATTTATACAAGCAAATAATTTAAGGAAAAATTGCATATCATTACAAAAAAAAAAAAAAAAACAAATTGGCCATTTCAGCCCTTGAAAGGACTTTGACCGAGCTTCTTATGATCAATTGTGTTGTGTGTGTTATTAAATGTTTGCACACAATTGACCGAGAACTGGACCTACATGTTTTATGCCGACTCCGAACGGCTCATGTTCTCAAGAAGCTTCACATGGCATTATTTACTCTCTGAGGTTTGCCATTGTCTGCAGAGAGGTGGTGACCGATCAGAAAAAATTTTATTGAAAAAACTTTTCGCCGCGGCTGGGGATCGAACCCGGGCTCCGAGCATGCTAAGCCACACACTTAACCTGCATGCCACGGTCACCACTATCATTACAGTTAATATACAGTTAACCAATTTTCATTACAGTTAACATATCATTACAGTTAACCAATTTTCCATCACCGATTGGATCCGGTGATGATGGCATGTGTGAGAACAAAATACATACAAAACAAGCAAATCGAACACGAATATTGCATGAACATATCGAGCCATAACCGCGAAAAAGATGTAACCATCAAAACTAAAATTTTAAAGAGAAAATTTATTTTTATTATTTTCGACTTAAGATCTTTAGTAACGATAATGTTTTTTCATAATTCTAACACATAAATAGTTACATTATTATAAATTACTATTATTTTATTAATATATATTATTGGCAATGAAATAAATTTTAATTTTCGACAAGAAAACAAATTTTTGAAAATTGCTGGTTACATCTTTTTCGCGGTTATGGCTCGATATTATGTTAATTACGATCATGTTGTATGTTTCTGAATAATATGATATGGCAAACAAATGAATAAGGTATATGGAATAAGGTGATATGGCTTCATGTCACTTCGTATCTGCTTCTGCGTATTTCGTAAGAACTTACGAAACGTCAAAAATATTTCATATGAACATTAAGATACGAATATTTTTGAACTTTGCAAATCAATAAGGTGATTAATGTCACTTTGTAAGTTTTCGTATGTCGTAAGTCGTATTGTTCGTATTTGAAATTGACATGAACAACCTTTTAGAACTTTTGTAAGATTTTTTTGTAAACTTAAATGTTTTGCATTCCGTTTGATTGAACGCTCAGGTAGCGATGGAGCACAAAGCTCTTATTTCAGGTAAATTTCTTTCCAAACGAAATACAACGAAAAGTTGTTCGTTTATAAATGATCTGTATCTTTAACGATTTCATAAAATATTAGTAGCCGAAAAATACCTAGTCCTTTCTTAAAATGATAAGAATATGAAACAATAAATTTCAGAAATGGTCTAAATCTACCCGTTGTGTAATTGTTTCTTTAACTAACATAAATATAAACTTGCAATAATTATGTAATATTTACTGCTATTGGAAGCCCTTAATCTAATGAAAGGCTCTTCTATAAAAGTTCAGCCCTAAACAAATCCTCTGATCAAGAAATGGTCACAAGTTTTCTTTATAAGAATAATAGTGAGTGTTAATCAAAATAACTCTGCACGAGATAACTATTCCAGAAATCCATCGCTGTTTCAGTTTCCATCAGACAACGGCTTGGATATTGAATGAACTCAAAACACTTCATATGGCCAGGGTTAAGACTTGGGACGACGGAGAAAGCACACTGCAGTTATGGATGAAAAACTATCCTCAGATTAAATGCCCATTGCTTCAGGAGTCCAGGAAAACCAACTGAGTTCTAGGATATTATTGCTATTTCAAAGTAGCGCTACAAAGAGCAGCTACTTATCAGAAACGACCCTCGCGACGAAATGTTACGCCTGAAATCAATTGCCAAAAACGTCCAGAGATCTGTCACGGAATATGATAACAAAATAAACAGTGAAAAGGTAGACAATCCTTGATCTTTGGTACTGACCTCTGATTTCTTTTATGAGCGTCCAACGGGAACAAACGGTAGAAATAGTAACATAGTATGTTGAAACTTCAGCTAGATTTGGTAGCAACTTGCACCGACAAAAGATGACTTGCGTTCGGGCACCGCAGCGATGTCGACTGCTTCTTGTGGAAAGCGTTCGGAAAATCGCGGTAACACCGAAACTTTAGTGTATTATGTTTTAACGCCATTCAACCAAATATATTCTATGATTAAAAAAAAAATTCAAATCAAAATGTTCATTTATTTCATTTTGACAGATAAAGCAAGTTTACGATAGCTTTTTTACGACATAAGCATCAAATTTGATTCGTAAAGTTGAAAAATATTCGTATCTCAATATTCATACAAAATTATTTTGACGTTTCGTAAGTTTTTACGAAATACGAGCATACGAAGCACATTCGAAGTGACTGAAGCACCTTAATTTCGTTGCTTATGTCGTAAATAATCTATCGTAAACTTGTGTTGTTTGTCAAAATAAGAAATATTTTTGAAAATTCTAAAGCGTCATTCAGTTAGTTTGTTTTCAAAAGCGATAAAAAAAACTGCCGATATTTTTACTTTGGCATACATCCCATGGATATTTTCTGTTCATCGCGTGCATCATTGCTACTGCCTCTGTTTCCCCGTCGCTTTCATCATGCTGTGTCTCGTCGTAGTGCCGCCATTCGTCATGGTGGCAAGAGTGAAGTTTCTTCGTCAATCCTCCCTTCAATTGGCAACGAATTGGCAACCGCCTGCATGGACGGTTTCCAAGTTAAAGCCGAATTAACCGACTCTTTAGACTTTGGATAAAACAATTGTGAATGAGAGCAAGCATAAGGATTATGAATACGACCATGATTTGATTTAGCATGGCTTTGTACGCAAGTTATCTCAAGGACTATGACCCTCAAAATGTGTTCTTAACAATTATATCGGATGGCTACACACTGTCAAGGCGCCAACATCACCAAGTAAGACACTCCAACAGAATGAGATCGTCGTTTAGATTCAACAGACTGTATCGCCTAACCTGAGTGTTGAAGCACTAGAAAAGCTACAACTGCAGGACGGCAGCAAGTCTGCTGACCAGGTTCAGGATTATTCAGGAAAACCGGCAAATAGTTCAACGAAAGTTGCATCATTTAAGGCTCATCGCATATGTTATTTTCGTTCACATATTCATTGATCTGTATTTGTATTTGAACAAAAGGTCCTGTGTGGAATATGTTTTTAAAATAGATTTTGAATATGTTCTTAATCAACATAGTCAAGTAATTTTTAAGCATTAGGATAGCGACCTTTGAAAGGTCTGAGCCGAAACAAATTCCTGCTTCCGTGCACAACAATCTTGAGAGAGATTCTGCAACTGATTCTTCTTTTAACTGAAGTGCTGTTGTCTAAGCTTGTCTATAAGTTTTTTCAATTGCTTCCTTATTTTTTTTGGCTTTTCGACATGCTCATTCTTTTGAGCGCTTATACGCGCAAAGAAAAAAAAAGTTTATCGCCAGTTTGCTGCAAACTCGTTTGTCGTGCTTTAAGTCATTTTTGGAAACGATTGAACAATTGTCATAATAAAAGTCAGTTGCGGGAATCACGTTATTTAGTTGCAAGAAATTGCTTACGTTTGCCATAATAGTTGCCAAAAATTTGTTTTGTTCAACTGAAAACTTCATTTGTAGAAAAAAAAGGTCCATTTCTTATGACATACAAATTTGTAATCTAAAAAAATCATTATACACAATAGCTCAATGGAAGCGTACTAGACTGTCACGCGGAAGACGTGGGTTCGAGTCTTGGCTGTGTAAGTATCAAAAATTTGAAGTTATTTCATCTGCTTTGTCAAAAATAACCGTCAAAATAAGTTTTACTTAAAAAAAATTATATAAAAAAAGAAAAATTTGGAGTTCTTGTTGGGGATCGAACCCAGGTCAATCGAGTTCCTGGATTCCAACGCCAGCACACTCGGCTAAACTTGAACTTCCAATACAATGATAAAATTTCATTAAGTTCAATGTTTTTTCGTTTCAAGCAAAAATATTTTAAAGTTGATGACAACTGAATATTCGTTTGCGGCAAATACAGTTCGCAAACGAAGTAAGTTGGTGAATTTTTCAGTTGCGGTAAACGAGAAATTTCTTTGCGTGTATGTGGTCGCCATAATTTCCTAAATGGGGTCTCGGAATTCGCACTTACTTGCTCCATGGAGTAAAGGTTGACTTTCCATCCACGGGCAGCTCATCATCCGACACTTCGGAGGCCCGGACATATGTCATCAAAAGAAAAATTCAAATAAAAATAATATTTTCGATAAGCAAAAATTTGCGCTTTGTACCAGGGATGACATTTTAGGCACAATTGTGCTTTTTTCGGCACTTTTGAGATTAGACAGCACTTTACGCACGTGGCTTTTCATTTCGGCACAATTTTAATAACCCAAAATTGAAAAAAAGTTGCATAGTTTTTGTCATAGTGTCAAACTTCAAGCAGATTTTGACACTATGAAATTTTGTGATAAATTAGCTCCAACGTGATGGCCCTTCCGACAGGCTTAATAATCCATTTAATAACTGTTGATTAAATTCGGAGGTGAGCGTGTTCACGGGTGGTTGACATCAGTTTTTCTAACACGCCTCAGTTTTGATATAAAATAGGTAAATACCGAATTTTTTAATTGTAGCTGAAAGAGAAGCCTATTTAGAGAATTTTTTATTTTGGGGTTGTATGTTCGTGGGTGTTGACGCCCATTTTTCTAACACACCTCAGTTTTGACATAGAATACACAAATACAGTTGTGTATCTTAAATATTAGCCTATTTACAGTTTTCGTTATTTGGGTTGTATGGGAAGTAGGCGTGGTTTTTATCCGAATAAGCTTATTTACGAACTTGATGTTTTTTTTAGAAAAAAGCTGAAATATCGAATTTCAGTACGATAACTTGAAAATGACGGCTGTAATCGTTTCCAAAGACAGACAGACAGACGGACAGATAGACGGACAGGGCCTAATCAATTCTGGTGGTGATGCTGATAACGAATATATTTAATTTTCTATGCCTTCCTGTGCCACGCCTGCTTATGGGCGGTACACACATCGTGACAATCCTGACATCTTAAGAAGTCCGCGTGGGGGTATAAAAATTTGTCAGAACACAGAGGGAAAAACCTATGGACTAAATACATAAATTTATGTACTCATTGCATATTTACATTTTTCATGTATTGAGTACATGTTGAAATCTTTATTGACTACATAATGCTTTCAAGCGGTTATGTAGTCAATAAAGAATTTTATGTACTCAACGCATAAATATGTGTCGTGTGAATTCATGGATGTATGTGGTGAGTACGTGCTCACTGTACTCATCGCAAACTGTTACAAATAATTTTATGTAATGAGTAAAGATCTTATGTACGTATTACATAAATTATTGACTCAGTACATACATAATTTACTCATTACATATTTTTAGTGCATACATTTATATAATCAGTACATACATCATTTACTCATTACATATGTTAAAAACATAATTTTTTGCAATGAGTACATGCATAATTTATTCATTATATATTTTTTGTTCATAATTCCATGTATTGAATATATACAAAATTCATGTCTGTGCCTAAATCACCCTTTCAACAAATGCAATAAATAGCTTAATAAAGAAATGACTAGATTTCACAAATAATTGGCAATTACTTATAGAAACCCAGCCATTTAATTCTTATCCAATCATCGCTTTTGTTCTAGAGTAGAGTAGATAAACTCATTCCTGCTCAGGCTTTCGAGGTGTTGCTTATTTGAAAATCAAGAAACGAATGACATAAAACAGCAAAATCGTGTGCCGATGTGCAAGAGATACGTGTACTGAGTCCATATGTTATGTACTGAATAAATGTGTTTCTTCAATCGTATAAGGGGGACGTGTACTGAGTCTATATTTTATGTATTGAGTAAAGTTTTTGCAAAAAATTACATAACACGTTGGTTGAGTACACGTTGCTTGTATCTATTGAAGTCTGCTATGTATTCAACACATAACATGATGTATTGAATACATTTTTTATTCATTTTAAAAAGTGAATAAATTGATATGTAGTCAGTACACGCTCCCTTTACTCAGTAAATACTGCTCTCGTTGCGTTCTCATACAAGCTGCAGTGAATAGATTTTACATAGCTGTCTCTGTACTGACTACATAACTTTTTCCCTTAGTGTAGCTTACATTTTAGCGTCTCCTACCTCATCAGTTTTACTGAACGCTATCAAAATTTAATTTTACTCAAGTTTTGGCAATATTGAGTATGCTGAATGTGCCCTTTGTATTATGTTGTTTGCTTATGAGCGCTCTCTTCTTCGATATATTTTTTGACAATTTGAAGTAGTCGACGGAAACCTCAATACTACCTGTATTTTTGTATCATGATCTTAGCGATACATCAATTTCTTTCCTGAGCCGACCATCTAAGCAACTGCCAAATTCAAATTTTTGACATTTTGCTTTGTGTTCGTGTAATTTTCACTTGGTGCGTTCAATTATATATTTTCAATTATTTTCAATCATAAGGATGGTGGTTCACAATGAGCATGATTGATATAATTTTTATAAAATCATTTTTTGAATTGCAACTTATTTTAAATTTTCATTGATATTAAATTTACCAAACCAAAAAAAAATTTACCATTTTACCAAGTCGAAATCTTTTTACCAAATTTGGTAATATTTTACCAAAACGGCAGCCCTGCTCACAGGCTGCCGATTGTGTGGATGAGGGATGGCAAGGGGCATGGGTAGAGACAAACAAACTGGTTTAGAGACTCACCAACAGTGTTGCCAGAAAGTTTTGAGAAAAGAAGCTAGATGGCCTTTAAAAAATGGCTAGAAAGGGCTAGATGGCTTTAAAAAAAAAGCTAAAAAAAGGCTAGATTTGTTAACGTTATAATATCCTAAACCTGAAAGGTCAGGGTATATTGACTTTGTGCAAACGTTTGTAACGCATAGAAATAAGCGAGTACGGTATAGAAAAGTATATATATTCCTGTTCAGTGTCACCTCGTTCGTCCATCTGTCTATGTGTTGTCTGCAAAAATAGGCTAAGAAGCTATTGAATATTTTTGGAATCCGCCCACGGAAACGCTTACTTTTCATACAACTAAAAAATAAAAATCGCCGATATATCTACCGAAATAAAATTTAAATGTATTTATTTTTTATCAAAACGCAGACGTACACAAAAAATGGACGTGATCTATCCATGAATATGCCCACCTCCCATACAACTCCAACATTGAAAACACTATTATAAAGACGCTTTTATTTGAACTACAGGGATAAAACTTCAGATCAGATATGTATTTTATATTAAAACTTAGATGTGTACTAAAATGTTAAATAGTCGTCATTCGCCCATACAACCCACTATAGTAAAAACGCTGTAAAGAGGTTTATATGAGCCAAAAATATAAAACTTGGTATTGAGATTGTTGTATCAAAACTAAGATGTGTTCACAAAATAAGCGACATCCGCCCATGAACACGCTCATCTCCCATGCAACCCACAATATGGAAAACACTATAAAACGTTTATATTTGGCCTACAGAGATAAAACTTCGTATGAGATCATAGAATATAAAACTAAGGTGTGCTCACAAAAAAAGGCGTCATCCACCTACGAACGCGTCTACCTCCCATACAACCTTCATTAGTAAACCTATATAGTTCTATAAAAATACATGGATTTAAAACAAAAATAGGAAGTAATTTCGATTTGTTTTAGTATTTTAATATAAAGTTTATTTAAATATTATAGGAGGTTTAGTGTATTTGATAGTCGGACTAGACTTTCTTTACTCGTTTTCTTTTAAGAACATGTCTTATCGTTAGAAGAAAATTTAGCATGCCAGTTTGAATACGGTTTCTTTACTTGTTTTTTTTTTAATTTCGTTGTATAAAGAATTCTTTCTACCTCAGCGTAGCTTAATGCCAAAATAATAAAACTAAAAAAAAAAGTCTGATAGCTCTTGGAACGGATCTTCATTCAATGAATCTATAGCTTCTGCCGAGAATTCTGTTATGGAACTTAAGTTATTCCACTTGTGATTTACAATTTTTGCCATTATATTTTAATTATCGTTATTTTTTCCGTAGAGTAACTGGATTTTTCTTTCTCTATAACAGAAAATATTTGGGTTTAACCACTTTAAAAGTATAAAAAGAGCAATAGAAGATTCAGACTTTCAAAATTGCAACGTCAGAAAAATTGGATATAGTAATGCATCTTTAAGCAATATATTAAAAAAGGCTAGAAAAGGATAGAAAAAAACAAACAAAGGCTAAAAAAAAGGCTAGAGGCTAGATGGTAATTTTCGAGGCTAGGCAACAAAAAAAAAGGCTAGATCTAGCCTCAAAAAGGCTAGACTGGCAACACTGCTCACCAAACATCAGAAAATAAGCGAACAGCTGCCAGAATTTAACATTTGCAGCTCATGTTATCAAAGGTTTCATTTCCACTTGGTCCGGACCCATCTCGGCGCCTTGACAGAATTTGGTTCTAGACGTACTTGGTTTGATGAAATGTCTTCATAATATATGGTTTTTGTTCGCAGTCGTCACACACTGTGCTAAGCAGCAATCGTTGTTTACGAACTCGAGTGGTATACATGCATGTTTATTTTTGTGCGATTGTGGCTGACGACGATTGTTATTCGAGTGGCAAAAAATGACGAATGGTCTCATGTAGTTCTCTGGTTCCGACAACGAATTCTGTTAGAGAGGACAAAAAAACAAAAAAAAAAAAAAAATGTAAATTTATCCGTGTTTTGAAAGTTTACGTCTGAGTTTTATTTTAGGGGGTATTAATTTTCCCTTTTTCTATAAGATCTTATTGTGAATCGTAATAAGAAACCATGTGACCCTAACACTATAGTTATAGGATGTGATTGAAAAATGTATGTAAAAAACTACGAGGAACATTTTTTTAAAACATTTTTTTAAAACATTTTAACCATCTAACTCTTCAGTGTATGTGTCTTTTTTGTCTCATTGTAAAAAAGGGACAAAGAAGGCCCATAAAACAGGCCTTTAGAGGGTTTAAATGTCCCACAAAAATATTTGCCATAAAATTCTACTATAAGACTCTGAATACACCAAAGCCCATAATTCAACTTGAACCCCAGATATAATTATTTTAGCACCAATTACGAATAAGTTCGGTTAACCCTTAAACAGATTGTTAGGCTTCCACAATAGCAAATAGACACAATAGCAATAGAGCAAATTGTGCATGACCTTGAAAATTTCTTAAAAAAATTCATAAAAAATTATCTCTCACGGACCAACTGACCTTTTTGACCTTTTTCATAGCTTTCAGATGGCATCATTAGTTTTTTAAAATTCCACCAATGAGGTGCCAGCATCCCGTAGCTTGAAAAGTAAAAAACATTTAACAAGAAGAATATCTGCTTTTTGTATTGCTGATTTGTTCTCCTTTTTATATGGATTTCTTTTGGTGCTTTGTTTTACATGTTTATTTAATGTGCTTCTTCGTTTTATTTTCTTCTTCTTATATGAAAAAGTAAATGAACTGATTAAATAATAATGAAATGAGTTCAAAGAAATTCTCGTATGTTGTTCTTATTAATACGCTTCGGGATATATTGCGATGAGTATTATGTTGCAGCAATTCTTCATCTTCTTCTGTTTCAATCTTAGTATTGAAATTGTTGTCTTCTTTTATAATTTTAATGAATATTTAATTAAATTTACATTAAGGACACAATTTTATGGAATCCAAGCCAATGGAGTTGTCGTGAAAACTGATTGCAATATTTTGCAAGACAGCCAAAGCGACTACTGTCATCTTCGTGTTTTTCAAATGGCATTTAATGCCCGTAAGTAATATTCGGAAACGTTGCTTCCACACCCCAAAATATCTTTCAACGGTATTTCGGATTGCTAAGTGAGTAATATTATATAATGTTTCTGCATGGGTTCCAGGATTTAGCAATTGTGTAAAGAGAAAATTTTAACATGCATAGCCTCCATCACCCAGCAATCGACCTTTCAATTCCCCATTTTCGAATCGTTGCTTTATGCGACTTTCTCTAAATATTCGTGAATCGTGCGTGCTTCCCCTCCAACGACAAATGATGTCCCTTATAATTAGGGAAGTCACATATCACTTGGGTATAAATGGAATAGATTCCTTTTCTATTAATATAATATTGACCAACCGGTCCACCAACTTTTCCAATTTTTATTTGGGTGCCGTCGATTGCAGCAATCACCTTCGGGATCCCTCTTATGGTATGAAATCCATTCATTATATTTATTTGCTCAGATATTGTTCCAGGCATGTTAATGAACTGGCGACTTCTTGAGGCAAAAGCCATCGCAACCCGTGTACATTAGAGTGGGTCGAAAAAAAAAGTTTGTAAAAACCACACCCTATTTTAAAGTTGACCTCGAGAGGATTCCGAAAACAAAAAAAAAAATTTTTTTGGACCACCGGAAAAACAGCCAAAATGGTCTTTTTTGCAAAACTTAAGCATTACATGTCAGATCAGAACAAATTATATGTCATTGAAAAGGGCTTGACGAGCACTACAATGTTTTCTTAGAACATTTTTGCTTCTGAGGTCATATTCAACTAGTAAGCCCCATTAGCCCGATTTATCCCCCTTAATTTTTATTTTTTTTTTTTTACTCATAAGATTAAATTCCTTCAAATTTGTTTAATTTGTGTTCAATAAATTATTTATTAAGTTTCTTTTACAATTTTGTTTATGTTATGTAATTGTTCGTTGACTAAACTTAAAGTAAATTTTTCATAAAAAAAATAATTATATCAAATATTTGAACTATTATTACTTCTTTGTTTTTAAACTGAATAAATAATTTTTTAGATTTTAGGGAGATTTTTTAGATATAATTTTTTTTTTTAGGAGAGGGCCGACCCCCTCTAGTGTACATATTCTACTAAGGGTCGGCTGGCTGAACCCGTGAATGTCTACTCCATCATTTTGGATCTAAAAAAGAAAAACTCAAGGAATTTTAAGCAGCAGCTTTTATAATAATAATAAACCTCATTTCGACCCCAATACCGAATAGCGGCCATAACTTGCAGCTCCACTGGAACCACCTTTTTTGTGGTTACTGAAGTCCGAGCGGATAATACTTATAACTTTTTTCATATTTGCTTTGGAAAAACGGTATTTTTGTCGGGACTCATTTTTTTTGAGCTTCATAGGATTTATTATATTTTTGTATATATTTTTTTTGTTGTACAGGACTATCATTTAGCAGGTCCATCATTTCAATATCGTTCCCAAAAGTTTCTAAATTAAATGGCATTTGTAGGTCTATAAATAAAAATAACAATTTTTCACAACCACAGAAGAAAAAAAAAAAAAAAACACACAACAAGTTTTAAGCAGCCTTTAAGCACCAATTTCGGCGTTTAAGCTACGCATTTCTTAAACAACGTTGAGTAAGTCTAAAAGATGATTATGAATAAAGTTTCGTTGTTTAAAGCAACGAAGCCTCTTAAATGCCATTCTGAATAACACTGTCAATATTTAAGTAACAGTCTTATTTTACGCTTAAAAGGAGCCTGTGTGTAACCATTTCAATTTTACCTGGGGTACCTAAATTGGTATTTTGATCCATAGTACATTTGTTTCTGACCGAAACAAATTCATATCTCTACTCAATAAGCTATGTGGATCAATTATCTTATCATTTAGACACATAACAGAGGAAACGAAAATTTGAAATAAACAAAGGAAATATTTAATATGGTCGAAACTTGACATGTAAATTATGGGAGCCAGATAATTGCATGTCTTTAATTTTTTGTTTTGGCGATGTCTTCAACGCTCGCCGCATAATCGACTTCGCGACTAACCCTTGCCCCTTTCCGTTACTCACCGATTTTTATAATGTTCCGATATGCTTGCATAAACTATAAATTCGTAATTGGACATCACACAACTAAGCCTAAAACGATGACGAAGGTAAGACAACAGGGTTTGACTATGCAATATTATAAACATTCAAACGTAAGTAAATCTGTTATCTCATATTCCCACTATTCTGGAGGAAACATACTCATAACCATTGTATTAGATAAAACTTATTTATGTGAAGAGAATAAGGAAATCAAATATTAAGCGTTAACTTATACTGCCTTATTCATAATATCAGGTTAGTGGCTGCAAACTTTAAGCAGCATGAGTTTATTCATAATTAAAGCTTATTGAACATATAGTTACTTACACTTATATTTAACTGCCTATATTTAACTTACGATTCTTGGAGGCACTGGTGCGACATTTTGTTTTAAGTTGATATGTATTGTATTAATATCATAGACATGCTACAAAATTGTTCTTTTCGCTCTTAATGTTAAAGATTTCTTGTTTTTGAAAAAGAATATTATACCGAATTACCGTTTTCCACAATGAATGGGAATTGTTTATGAATAACAATTTAAGAAAGGTTGCTGAAGCCTGCGCAAGGAATTCTATATGATAATACGTTTACATTACAACGAAACTATGCAGTTAACTCCAAAAACCTACTTATCTTCGAAAGTGGGCACTTAACTAACAAGGAAAGGTCCCCAGGTGACAGTCTCCGATTTGAATGATTTTCGGATATGTGTTAGAAGACAAAAATCTAAGGTCGACGTATTTTTTTATACGTGCTCAATCGATGGTTTAGGGTTTCAAACTCGATTTCAAAAATCAGCGAACATTTCGGTTTTTTGCTATAATTTCGCTATTTTCCATGGAAACATTTACAAATTTGGTACCAAACGAAAGCTCTTACAAAACCACAAACGATGGCATCAATTTTTCGTAAGATAATTTTGTTGTAATTTGTGTATGTTGACACAATTATTTCATATTAATTTATGTTGGATTTAAGGCAATTTGTAGACTTACCTTTTTTTTGTTTTTTTTAAATTTGTTACTGCTTATAATAACATTTTTGTTATTTTGAAATGCATTTATTTTCCTTTAAGAAAAAATTTGATTACATTAAAAGTACCCAATATGCCCTACACTGAGAGAAAAATGTGTTAAAATTAAATGAAATTGTGTTCATATCTAACGAATTTGTTTTTGAAATAGAGCTTGAAACAAATTCATTAAAATTAAACACAACTGTATTTAAATTTAAATTCATAACATAAGTTTTTGTTTTTAAAACAATGTTTTTGTTATGAAAAACAAATTTAAAACAAAAATTTTAAAATTTAAAACAAATATTTTAAAGAATATTTTCGATGCCATTTTTTTTAGCTTTACCGAGTTTTTAACATCAGATGCACAGACAGCTACCCTCGGGACCTCCGAATGTTAACTCCATTCGATGAATTTAACATTTGATATATTTTAATATTTAATTAATTAGTTCTTATTTTATCGTATGTTCGATATTTTTCAAACCAAATTAAAAAAATTCAAAAATTTTCATTGTATTCAAATTTTTGTTTGTTTTTTCAAAGAAATAATGAGAGAAAATAAAAAAAGAAAGTAGTTTATAGGTAGCTGAAAATTAAACACACTTGTTTTAATTTTTGTTTTGTAGAAACGCAATGGCGTTAAATTTCTATTTCAAAATTTTTTGTTTAATTTTATAGTATGTTTTTTTTTCTCAGTGTAGTAGCACAAACAGTATTTGTAGGTTATTTTGCAGACCTTTTAAAGATAAGTACAAAAACATCGAATTGTATTTATATGTTCTTTATAGGAGCTTATAAGGCTTGGCGTATGGGTTATAAAGACATGTTCCCCTCCATGACTTTCAAGACAAATGTCTTGTGTAGAGGTATTTCAAAAGACTTTAAAACACTCCTTACAAAGACTTAAAAAAGAGTTGCGCGAAAAATAAATATAAAAAACTAAATTTGGAATTTTTTTTTCTTTTATATATTAGAATTTATTTTAAATATGATTGTTTTAAATATGATTGTAATTATAAAGCCATTATTATTATTTATTTTTATTTATTTTTATTTATTTATTTATAATTTATTTATACGAGTAATTTACGAGTTTATCCAATGTATTTCAAGACTTGTATAAATCCATTAAATCTCCTTGAACATAAATATTTTATTGTATCTCCTTGGATAACAATATATCAATAATTCCCAATAAACTTATTGACCTCTTTATCGCTTTTTAATTCTGGCCATGATAGCACTCCACAATTCTCCCAAATAGCTCGAACGAGGGCTAACGACCGATTTTTTCCTTATTTTGTTTTCATAATTTTATAAAGAGCAGAGGATGATACTGTTTTTGCCACCTAGAAACACTAAATAAATTAACAAATAAAGATTCTTACACGCATCACAAGTTGATGAATTGCGGTTTTAATGCCAAATTACGTATTTTTCATATAATGCTGGATTTCAGCGATCCACTTCAGTTCAATATAAAAACATATTCTATAGACGTGACATGGCAAACACTGCACATATTTATAGAATATATGTTACCTTTTCTATTTCCTTACTGCCCGTATGCTTATTAAGCACATCTCCTGATGACACGTTCACTTTGATTAAAAACGCAGGATACATTCACGCAAAGAAAAAAAACTTTTATCGCCAGTTGGCTGCACGTTTGAACAGTCGTCATAATAATAGTCAGTTGCGGGAGACGCGTTATTTAGTTGCAAGAAATTAATTTCGTTTGCCATTAACATAAGTTGTTTTAAAATTGCAGCAACCGAACAATTTATTTTGTTCAACTCAAAACTTCATTTGTAGAAAAATGATCCACTTCATATGACACACACATTTGTAATTTGAAAAACATTCATTCTACACAATATTTCACAATTGCTCAATGGAAGCGTGCTAGACTGTCACGCGGAAGACGTGGGTTCGAATCTTGGCTGTGTAAGTACCAACAATTTTTTTCAAAATCATTAATTTTAAGAAAAAAATATTTGGTGTTCTTGTTGGGAATTGAACTCAGTTCAATCGAGTTCCTAGACTCGAACGCCAGCACACTCGGCTAAACTTGAACTTGCAAAACAATGATCAAATTTCATCAAGTTCGATGTTTTTTCGTTTCAAGCAAGAATATTTTTAAGTTGATGTGCCGAATCGCAATCTTTATAATAATTTTATTATGCACAGTAAAAAGACACTAAAAATATATGTCGTCATCTCTTTACAACCTCTCTCCTTATAACCACTACAATCTGAGCTTTAAAAATGCATATTAAAGACATTTCTTACGTCTCTCTTTATAATGATTTTGTATATGCTCTAGCAAGACACTATAAATTCAATATTTCGCTATAAAAGCCTAGATCCTTTTAATTATTATACCAGAGCTCGTATAAAGACATTGCTGTTTTGTAAGCTGGATTCTGAACTTTTAACTTCCCCTTGTGTTGCTAGGGTGGGTATCAAAAGTTTTATTTTTTTTATGGCCTATTCTCATGTACATTTCATAGGTCTTCCATAAATGTGTGCTTTTTCCTTGTAAATCTCATCGCACTAGTAAGCAATAGTTTTAATCATCCAAAGTACAAAATATGGACATTTTTACGATATGCAAAAGAAATAGAATGCATTTTGTCATATTTCTTAAAAAAAAAAATTTTTGTTTCTTAGCAGGAAAAATCATAAAAATCTTCTTCTAATTTCAAAACCACAACTTTGTGAATGAATAACTCATAAGATATGAAAATAATGTTTTTTATTTAAATTTTATAATAAAAAACATTAATTTTAAAATACTTCCAGGTCCTTCAAAGAGGTTATCGGCTTAAATTCGTTTTGATATGGTTTTTTTAAAAAAACAGTGTATTTTTGATTGTTCTTTAAAAAAATACCACTCAATGCAAGTTTTTATTAATTATTTTTAATTCAAAATTTTGAATTTCACCCTAAATTAATGTGCTTTAATAAATATTGTGCTATATTCAAATATCGAAAAAACAAATTCTTTCCGCCTGACGTGAAGAACAGGGACCGAAAATAACCGTTATTTTCGAAATTTAAATTCAAAAAATTTAAAACCAAATAAAAAGGCGGAAAGAATTTTATATTAGGTAAGGTATAATCCAGGCATGATCACAAAGGTGGCCCTTGTGGCCCTCTTATTAAAATTAAATAAAATTCACATTTTGCTTGCTCCAAATTTACGAAGATATGCACTTGCGAAAATCAACAATAACAAACAACAACTATAGTTGTATGCATACGCATCGAAACACACAAGCTGTTCGACGCGACCACCAAACCCACAGCATTGTTGTTGTGCGTATGTGTTTTTTGAGTGGAATAGAAATTCAGACCCAATAGGCAATTAAGCCAGCGCTCTTCAAACGAAGGCCTGCATTGACTGCTTCTTTTGAAGACCAAACACATCCTTTCCTCGCTGCTCTTATGAGCCCTTCTTGAAGGCCTTCTTTTTCTGCACAAAAAGCAGCACAACAAACTTTTTTCCCTTCAAAGACTAACTTTTCATATACTTCAGGGCAATTTTTTCGTTTAAAGTCAGTTTAAAACTATGACATAATAATGGCCCTTCTTACTGCTGTATCAAAGTTTATAGATTGAAATTAATCTGACATAAGAAAACATGGGAGAGAAGATTAAATAATAGAATTTATAAAAAAAAGAAAAAGGGTTACAAGAACAAAAATATTTTTTTCAATACTTTTTGTTGACCCCTTCTTTTAGCCATTCTTAAGAAGTGCTTCTATCAGGCCTCTTTTGAACTATCGGAGCGGAAGGCCTGCGAAATTTTCCCACTTCATATAAAAAAGAAAGTGTAATTGTATATGAGTGCGGCAGTACTACAAAATCCACATGAAGGCCTGCTAGCAGCGCTGTCATTGTCTACTGGGGACGATCTTGACGAGTTTGCATATGTATTTTGTTTTTGGGATTTTTTTATGAATATATTCTTTGCACTTGCAAAAAGCAACAAAGCACATTGTTGTCGATGGTGGTGACCAGTGCTGTTACTTGAAAATGATAAATAGTGGTAGATTGTGTCTGAAAAAAGTGGTAGATTAAGAAAATTATTGGTAGATTTTTTCCAATCTCAAAAAATTGGGGCTTACATGCCGTTCTCTCAAAAAATTAAAGTAAAGCTAGCTTTTTTTTGACATTCATTTAAATTTAATTGGAAAAAACAAAAACAATTGTAGTCAAATTATTTTCCAAACATAGGCTTACATCAATTTTCAATTGTGATTACCGGATTATAAAGACTATTAAACGTAAAAATCTCGCTGTTGGATCGAACTTGAGCTTATTTGTATACACTTTTAAACGCTCGTGGCCCAAGATGGTTTTTTTCAATTATGAGCTGCAAAGTTCAAATCGAACCACGAGCAAGCCCTGAGCCAAGTTAGAAGCTGCTCGCGAACCAGAAAATGAGCAATTTTCAAGAAAAGTTTTCATGCGCACCAAAAAATTGTTAGCTTAGGTGTTATATTAAATTTAAAAATTTTTATAGAGCTATATCTTAGCTTTTCGTGTTCTACAATATTCAAAATATTTCGGGATAATTGAAAAAAAAAACCGGTAAAACTAATTGTTATTTTTTTTGCATGGATTTTATGGTTAATAATATAATACAATTAAAATTCAAATACAAATTATATATTAATTTGTGGTGACCGTGGCATGCAGGTTAAGTATGTGGCCTGGCATGCTCGAAGCCCGGGTTCGATCCCCAGCCGCGGCGAAAAGTTTTTTTCAATAAAAATTTTTTCTGATCGGTCACCACCTCTCTGCAGACAATGGCAAACCTCAGAGAGTAAATAATGCCATGTAAAGCTTCTCGAGAACATGAACTTTAGCCGTTCGAAGTCGGCATAAAACATGTAGGTCCAGTTCTCAGTCAATCGTGTGCAAACATTTAATAACACACACAACACAATTGATCATTAGAAGCTAGGTCAAAGTCCTTTCAAGGGCTGAAATGGCCAATTTGTTTTTTTTTTGTTTTTTTTTATCATTGTAAAACGTTCGTTGTTGTTTCGAAAACGTTTCGTTTTACTTTTGTATATTAAAATATGCGTTGTCATTTTGTATGGCGTAGAATATTTTTGAAATATGAAAATATTCATTATAGCTTACTTTATCATAGTAAAACGTTCGTTTTTATTTTTAAAACGTTTCATTTTACTTTTGTATTTTAAAAGAAGGATTTTCATGTTTGCATGGCGTAGAATGTTTTTAAAGATGTAATGTGACAACAAATACTTTATCGTATTAAAGGTTGAAACAAATCAAAAGATGTTTTTAAAGATGTAATATGACAACAAATACTGTATCATATTAAAGGTTGAAACAAATCAAAGATGTATAGAATAATAAAAAAAAAATAATTAAAAGCTGGTAACAAAGCACTCAGAAAAAGTTTTGTTTAAAGTACGTATATTATAATACTCAAAGGCCGTTACAATTGGTCCAAAGGTATCTAGCTGGTGTCAATTTACCCCTGTCAATGACAACGCCATGTTAAAGGGACCGGTTGGTTTCATATGTTGGTGGCAGAATTGGGACCGGTTGCTATCACTTTGGAACCAATCTCGTGATAGGTCCTTAGCCGGTTCTTTTCTCCGTAGGTTTTGTTTGTCTTTTGTAAAAAATGTCAAAAATAACATTTATTTTTTGACCAATTTTTTTTTCAACCAACTGTGAAATATGACTTAATTTCTTACGGTCAAAAATAACAATTAAATTTGACTTTTATTTTTCGGTCAAAAAGAAGAGTGAAAATTTGACTTATTTTTTTGATCAAAAATAAATGTTAAGATTTTACTTTTTTCGGTTAACAATAACAATTGAAATTTTCCTTTATTTTTTCGGTTAAAGGGTTATTTTTTCTAACTGTTTTCTGACATAATATAATAAATTTTGGCGAATTTTTGCCTATTTGGTTTAAATTTATTTATTGTGGATTATTATTTTATAAGAATTTTGTATTTGTTAAATGACAATCATACGCCAGGTAGAATTTGCATTAAAAAACAATTCATTTGAGGGCCCATTAAAGTTTTGTTTAACAAAACAAACTTACATTTAAAGTTTTATTGCAAAGCGACTCGCAGCTCGTTCATCCAAATAACTAAAATAATAATAATTTATGCTCTGCTGAAGCTTTTTGAGCTTTTAGTCGAAGATTTAAGAAAAAGACTGATTTTTACGAAAATTGTACTTAAAAAACCGATTTTTGACTTAAAACTTCATTTAATTTAGGTTACAAAATAAAAACTTTGCCTTTAAAATAAAAATCGAACGATTAAAAGTAGCAATGGTTTGTACTTAACAACTGAAAAAATTTGGTAGCGATCCTTTGAGTAGTTTTCGAGTAATGCTGTTCACCGGTTTTAAAGCAACAAAACAGCACTTTAAAAGAACAAAACAATAAAGTTTAAGAAGATGAGTAGAAGGGGGACCATTCGCCACTTTTTTTATTAGATGCTGTTTGTGGCAACCTGACCTGGTTGTAAGTGAGCCTTAATGGGAGGTTGTTGGCAACTCTGAGTTTTGGTTTTGTTTTAATGTGAAGCACATCTCTAGAAGCAAAGAATTTATGTAAAGAAAGATAAAATATAATATTAATATCAATAAAGCAAATCTAAGCATAAAATACAGATTGTTGAGTTTCTGATTTTAGTTGAGCGGTGTAACACTGTTCAAAACAAACCAGCACAATTTATTTAAAAATTTCCTTAAATATACTCACTCACTCTTATATCTTTACTTTCTTTGAGTATTTGGTTTAAATCGGATAGAGAGAATATAGTTAATTCGAGTTCAATGGACAAGGTTAATGAATACAATTTTAAAAAAAGCTGACTTTTTGAAGTTGAATCATTTACTTCACATTAAACTTAACGTAATTTTAGAATATGTAAATGAACATAATCTTGATGAATCCAATAATTTTTTTTATTTGGAACTCTGCTGTAATTTCTCAGTCTGTACCATAAAGCCTCAAATTTTCAAAGAACTTGGCGTACCCTTGGTACACTTCGCAATAACAGGAATAGGGCATGGACGAGATATGTCTGTAGTTTGGACTCAAATGACTTAGAAATCTACAAACGTTTGTTTCTGGAATTTCAAAATCTTTCAGCTGTTTTATATAATGTATATTTAGACAATATTAAGCTGAGAATATTGTCTGATCCAAAGAGATTTTGGGGGTTCATAAATACTAAGAAAAAATCTGATGGATTTCCTTCATCCTTCAAAACTCTTGATGGATTTACGGACGATCCTCCTATAATTTGTGGCCTTTTTGCCAATCTCTTCAAGGAATCTTTTTGTTTAGATCCATTTAACCCTGATGAAGGTTACTTTGGAATCTATATCCTTTACCTCTGAGGATATTTATACCCCCACGCGTACTGCGTAAGGGGTATTTAATTTTGTCACGACGTGTGTAACGCCCATAAGGAGGCGTGGTAGGTATAGAAAAGTATATATATTCTTGCTCAGCACCACCACCTGAGTTGATTTAGCCACGTCCGTCTGTCTGTCCGTCTGTGTGTCCGTCTGTCTGTAGACACGTTTACGGCCGTAATTTTGAAGCTATCGTGGTGAAATTTTATATATATGCTTTTTACTCAAAAACTAAGATCAAATTCGAGGATGGGCTAGATGGGATGAAAACCAAGCCTACCTCCCATACAATCCCAACAATTAAAACTCAATAAAGAAGCAAATATTTGTACTACAAAAGTTAAATTCGCTATTTGTGAAATCTATGTCAAAACTGAGGTGTGCAAGAAAAATGGACTTCATCCACCCACTAACACGCCCACCTGCCATACAGCCCTAAATTTGAAAACCATATAAATAGGCTTTTATCAAAGCTAGAAAAGTAAAATTATATATTTATTCATTTTATATCAAAAATAAGACAGGAAAGAAAAATGAGCGTTTTAGTTGTATTTTATTACAAAATTTTTATTTAAATTATTTTATTTTATATTAATTTATATTTATATAGAAAGTGTTCGTTTCTTTATACAAATTTTTTATATCTGAAAATATTTTTTGGTTTTTTGATTCATTTGGAAAATACTTAAAAATACTAAAAAGGATTTTATAATATATTTAAACAAGTTATTTTTGTTACAGTATTATACACTACAAATACTCCCCCTCCAATTGAACACTCATGTTATATTTAAAGTTACTTTCTTTTTAATTGGTTTATTAATATATGTTGTATTGTGTAATTGTGATTTGTTTGTGTATGCTGGTTTGAGGTGATCAATGGAGACGGATTTAATTGTATTGCCATGCTGAATTTGAAATGTTTTTTCGTGTTTTGAAATTACTTTGAAAGGACCTTCGAAAGGTTGTTGAAGGCCAGATTTACGGTTAATTTTGACAAAAACATATTCACAAGTACTTAATGATTTTGGGACATAACTGTTATCTTGATTGTGATGAACGACTTTAGAACGGATATGTGAAAAATGTTCTCTCAACTTTTGAAGAGTAAGATCCGTGTTTATAGTATTATTACTTGGAACAACTAATTCTCCTGGTAATTTTAAAGTTTGACCGTAAACCAATTCTGCAGAAGAACAATTCATGTCTTCTTTGATTGCGGTTCGTAGACCAAGAAGTATCCAAGGCAAAAGTTCTGACCAATGCAGCGAATCATCTGAAGCGACAATTGACGTCTTGAGTTGCCGATGTAATTTTTTTTCAGTAATTTTGAGCGGAACACCAAAACGTGGAACATAGTTTTGAACAAAAGTATTTGCTACCGTTTGTGCCAAAGTATTTTTCAGTGGATATACTTCCGGCCATCGAGTGTGTCTGTCGATAATAGTTAACATGTACCGATAATCATTTGATACAGGAAGTGGTCCCACCAGATCCATATGGATATGCTCAAACCTACCTGATGGTATTTCAATTTTTTTAATGGGTGATTTTGTGTAAACATTTATTTTGGATTTTTGACAGTTGATGCAACTTGATGACCAATCATTTATTTCTTTTCGCATATTGGGCCAAAAGTATTTTGATTATATCAATCGCCTGGTTGTTCGAACGCCAGGATGAGATAAAGAATGAATTTTGTCAAAAATACTTCTTCGCATTGTACTTGGAACGAAAGGTCGAGATGAATGATTTGAAATGTCACACCAAATTTTTATGTTTAAAATAGGGATTAAAATTTCTTTAAGATTGTATTTCGAATTTGGAGATTCAATGAGAATTTTCAGGGTTTCATCGGATTGTTGTTCTTTGTATAGTGTTTCAAAATTTATGTCTTGTGTAGATATCGTATCAATTTCTGGAATTCGTGAAAGAGTATCAGCAACTATGTTTTGTTTTCCAGAAATGTATTGTATGTCGTTAGTGAATTGAGCAATGTATTCTAAGTGTCGTGTCTGTCTGGGTGATCTGTCTGTTTTCGAATTTAAAACGAATGTGAGTGGTTTGTGATCAGTATAAATGGTGAATTGTCTTCCTTCTAAAAAGTGTCGAAAATGTTTAACTGCTCTATAAATACCTAAAAGTTCTCTGTCGAAAATTGAATATTTGATTTCAGTGAGACTAAGTTTTTGAGAGAAATATGCTAGAGGTTCCCAACTATCCTTAATGGATTGTTTTAGAACTGCTCCAATTGCGACATTTGATGCATCTACTGCCAGAGATATTGTGCATGCTTGTTAAAATATGTTAGAAGAGTATTTTTAGCAAAAAGTGATCGAACTTTCTCAAATGCGGTGATTGATTTTTCTGTCCAATTTAAATTTTTGGATTTACATTTAGATGCAGATGTTAACATGTCGTGCAGATAACTAAGTTCTGTAGCTAACATCGGAATGTAACGATGATAGTAATTAACCATTCCAATAAATTTTTGTAGTTTATTCATGGAAGTAGGTTTTTCAAAATTTGTAATTAGATTAACTCTATCTTTAGAAGGTTGTATTCCATTGGAAGAGATTTTATAGCTAAGGAAATCAAGTGAAGGTACACCAAATATACATTTTGAGGGCTTAAGGTTAAGTCCATATTGTTGTAGTCGACTAAAGATAGTTTTTAAATGCTCAAAATGTTGAGTCTCGTTTTCACTGGCAATTAAAATGTCATCCACATATGTAAACACGAAATCTAAACCGAAAAATACTTCGTTGATGAATCTTTGGAAGGTTTGAGCACTATTACGTAAACCAAAAGGCATCCGAAGAAATTCGAACATTCCAAATGGAGTCGTAATTGCAGTTTTATGAATGTCTTCCTCAGCCATTGGAATCTGGTGATACGCACGAACCAGATCGATTTTCGAAAATGTAGTTTTATTTTTAAGTTCAATACTTAAGTCGTGTATATGTGGAAGTGGGTAACGATCAGGAATAGTAATGCAGTTGAGCATCCTGTAATCTCCACATGGTAGCCAGTCATTTTGTTCTTTCTTAGGAACTAAATGAAGGGCAGAAGCTACGGGAGAATTTGAAGGTCTACATATGCCAACTTTTACGAGATATTCGAATTCAGTCTTAGCAATTTTCATTTTGATTGGATCGAGACGTCTTGGTCTAGTGAATGGAAAAACTCCTTTTGTTTCTATTCTATGAACCGTATTGTGTTTCACTGGTTTAGTGTAGTCTGGTTCCGAAGTTAGAGAAGGAAATTCTTTAAGTAATTTTGAAAATTTGTTTTCAATAAGAGGTAATTTTAAGGAATAAATGTCGCAAAAACCAGAAGTTCCGTTAATTTTTAATTTAGTAGTTAAATCGATGAGTTGTTTATTTTTAATGTCAACAATAATTCCGAATTTTTCTAAAAAATTTGCTCCGATGATGGGTGTTGATATATTAGCTAAAAGGAATGGGAATTCGAAATCACGGCGGAAACCTAAATCGATTTTGAAAAGTTTTGATCCGAAAGTTTCTATTGATGAGCCATTTGCAGCAACTAAATTAATGTCTGAATTTCTTTTGAATGATTTGAATTTTGAAGATGGTACAACTGAAACTACTGCCCCAGTGTCTATTAAGAAATTTAATTGATTGACTTTATCGAAAACAAAAAGGCGATGAGCTGGTTTTAATGTTGTTCCATCGTTTGTCACCATCATGATGGAACGTTTTAATTTAAATTGTTGTTAGGATGGCTTTCATTATTATTTTTGTAAATAAAATCGCAAGGTTTAATACATTTTATTGCATTTTTATTGAATTTTCTATGATACCAACATATGTTATCACGAGAATTTGAATATCTTCGTCTGGATGTATTTCTCAATCTTGAATAACTCCGTTCGTGTGATCTAGATCTTGTTTTGAGTTCCGCTATATCCCGTGAAAGTTGATTTAAATTTTTTCATAAAGATGCAGTGATTTGAGTTAAATTTTGCATACATTGTTCCATAGAATTTTGATTGATGCTCGAAATAGATGTATAATTTTGAGATCTATTTGTAACTTCAAAAATTTTGTCTGCAAGTGTTATTCTTTCATCTACACTTTTGTCACTACAAGATGTCAAATGAATTTGTATTTGTTGTGGCAATTTTCGCTGCCACAACTTATACAATAATTCGCGACTTACGATCGAATCAGAACCTGCCAGGGACTTCATGTCTCTGAAAAATTCCGAGGGTTTACGATCACCTAATTGAGTGTTGGAAAAGAGTTCTTCCAATCTCTTCTCTTCGCTAAGAGAAAATCTTTCACATAATGCATTTCTAATACATTGGTATTTGTGAATTGTTGGAGGTGGATTTATTATGTCAATAATTTTGGTTATTACGTTTTGTGGAAGTGCAACGAGAACGATTTGAAATTTTACATTATCATCTGTGATGTTATGTAACGCGAATTGCACTTCCGCTTGTAAAAACCACGCGTCCGGACATTCGATCCAAAATGTTGGTAACTTCAGGAAATTTTGTGTGATTGGAGTGAAAGGAAAATGAGTATTTTGATTTTGAGAATTTGTTTGGTTATTCTCCATTGCTGTATTTGGGTTTGGTGAGGTATGTATTGGTGTTGATGCTTCGGATGGAGGTGTATGGAAGGTGATGTTGTTGTTTTCAGTGGTGTTAGTGTGAATGTCAGTTTATAAGGGATTGTTCCTAGTGAAGGATCTTGTTAATACCATTTAAGAAAAATTGTCGAAGATGTTCAATTGGAGGGAGGTTTACAGTTGTAGATGGTAAGTTATATTTAGAGAATAAATTGTAGTTAAATTCATTAATTGGATAAATAGGAGGAAATTTGTTAAAATTTAAGGACAATAAAGAATTTAATTTTAAATAAAGTATGTAAAATGATTAATAATATCAAATAACTTAATAACAATTATAAATAATAATAATAATTAATTAATGATTAAAATCTTAACTTATCTTCCTGTTGTTGTTGCTCTTGTTGGTAGTTCTGTTGTTGTTATTATTGTTTATTTTGCGCTGACTTTGTCGTAAAATGCTGTTGTTGTTATAGGTGTTGTCGATTTGTTGTAGCTTCACGATGGTTTTGTTGGTTGAAAGTTGGTTGTTAATTTTCGTATATGTTGAACCATTTCATTTAGGAATTTTTATTTTTGCAAGCTCCGTGTGTTTAGAATGTGTCGTTATCGTGGGATGATGGCACTATCAGCAATTGGACTTTCAGCATTGGACTTGCAGCAATGATGAACTTCAGCAATTTTATTTTTTTATTGTTTAAAAATTTTGCGAGTTCGCGTGTTTTATCTTGCGAGGTCGCGTAAGGAACGTTGGAAGGATCGCCAATTTTAGTTGTATTTTATTACAAAATTTTTATTTAAATTATTTTATTTTATATTAATTTATATTTATATAGAAAGTGTTCGTTTCTTTATACAAATTTTTTATATCTGAAAATATTTTTTGGTTTTTTGATTTATTTGGAAAATACTTAAAAATACTAAAAAGGATTTTATAATATATTTAAACAAGTTATTTTTGTTACAGTATTATACACTACAGGCGTCATCCATTAGGCTTCTGTTGGAGCCACAAAAGTAAAATTAGATATTTATTCTTTTTATGTAAAAATTAAGACGTGTTAGAAAAATGGGCGTGTTAGAAAATTGGCATCAACCACTTAAGAACACGCCCACCTCCCATGCAACCCCTAACTGAAAAATTTATAAAGAGGCTTGTATTTACTTTGCAGGAAAACAATTTGACATGAATGTATTTTAGGCGTCATCAAAATAGTAAAATTTTTTGAAATCTCATATAAAAAGAGCTGCAATTTAAGATTTTGTACCATAACGAATCGGCCGTGGGGGTATTTTAACTTCGGCCAAGTCGAAGATATACCTTGCTAGTTTTTAATGATTTAAGCTTAGTACACATAGTCACATGAACCCAAGGACCTGTACTATTGAATATTTTTGGAATCCGCCCTCGGACACGCCTACCTCCCATACCACAACAAAATAAAAACCACAACATAGAGAGTTGTAATTAAGCTACAGTAATAAAATTTGATATTTAAGTATTTTATATAAAATTGCAGACTAACACAAAAAAATGGGCGTGATCCACGCATGAACTCGTCCATATCCCATACAACCCAAATATTGAAAACTCTATAAAGAGGTTTTTACTTGAGGTATAGGAATAAAACTTGGTATGGGCGCGTTTTATATCAAATCTAAGCTGTGCATAAGAAATAAGAGTCATCTGCCAGCGAACACATCCACTTCCCATACAACTCTTTATAGTGAAAACTCTTTAAAGACATTTATATATGAGCTACAAAGATTAAACTTGATATGTGAGTATGTTATATCAACACTATGATGTGTACAAAAAATGGGCGTTATCCGCCCACAAAAAAAATAAAAAAAAATTGGGTCATACCTACAGCCTTTAATACTCATCGTTCAAACATAATATACCTATATACTAAAGTATCATATATATCCTGCGCTAAGCGAATATCTATCTAAACGAAACTATTATATTATAGTCACAAAATAGCAAGATCTTAGAAGAAAAATCTAGATTTTTGCATAAGAAAATCAATCATTAGCTGCTTGCATGTTGTATCTGCTGCTTTTTTTTTTTTTGTTGTGTTGTTTTTGCTTGTATTGGTTTTTTTTCGGTACGAACTGATTCGCAGCATTTGTTCTCTACTCCACGTTAAGAGAGTGATCCGATTAGATTGAACTCTTATGAAAACAAGTAAAGAAAGTCTAAAGTTGGTCTAGGCCGACTATGAAATACCCTAAACCCACTTTTCAAAAACAAAAAAATTTGTATTGTAAATGGGCGTCTTCGCGGGCGGATGAAGCCTATATTTTATATGCATTTAAATGTTGATGAAAAATTTACACATACCAAGTTTTATTCCTGTAGCTTACAGTTAATGCCTTTATTGTACTTTCGTGGGCGTGTTCGTGGACGGATTACTCCCAATTTTTGAGCACACCTTAGTTTTGGTATAAAATACATACATACAAAATTTATTTTCTCTATGACAAACATAACCTTATTTATTGAGTTTTAAACTTTTTGGGTTGTATGGGAGGTAGGCGTGACCGTGAGCGGATGACGTCCATTTTTCAAAACCGTCTTTGTGTTGATATAAAACACATACATACATACCAAATTTTATTGTTGTAGGCGTATTATGAGCTGAGTTATGCAGTTTTAAATTTTTGCGTTGTATGGGAGGTAGGCGTGTCCGTGAGAGGATTCCAAAAATATTCAATAGTGCAGATCCTTGGGTGCATGTGACTATGTGTACTAAGTTTCATCCAATTATCTCTACTCCTTCTTCTTATTCTGTGTTTACGGACAACACACAGACGGACGGACGGACGGACGGACTTGAATAGCTCGACTCACGAGGTGACGCTGATCAAGAATATATTCTTTTCTATACCGGACTCGCTTCGTTCTATACGTTACAAACGTTTGCACAAAGTTAATATACCCTGACCTTTCAGGTTTAGGGTATAAAAACTACTTGTATTAAATTTCGTTTTATGCTATTTTCCAATAGATGGCACTTCTATTCGGTTGATATGATGTATGCATCTAAAACAGTAACCGTTTGTTATTGCGTCAGATACTTCAGAGCTGTTTCTTAGTTGGTTGAGCAATTGTCGATATGATCTGATAAACAAAATGAGGCTGTCTCGATCCTCAACAAGATCGACAATTAATTATTTAATGTCAAAATAGCATAGTGAAATATTTTTATTTTTTATCACATCCTGTTGCTTTCGATTGCATGAACAAAATGTTAGCAAAATACGGCTTGTATTTCCCTTTTAGTTATTTTGTATTCAATTGTTCAATCTAAGGTAAATTTTATTCCCAATTTATTAAATTTACGTACAGCTTTGAATAAAAATATGTCTCGTATTTTTAATCGCATCAATTCTAATAAAAAAAAGATTTAATATGTCTTAGTCCAATGTATTGTTTAAAAATTAATCTAAGATTTTTAAACGTGTAGTGGTTGTACTATTGTGGTGTGTTCACACTAAGTTCATACTCGACGATATGTACAAGATGTGAATTTGTCACTTCATCCGCCCCAGACTGCCGATTAAAAATGTTAAAACTGTTTTGTTTTAAGACCGATTAAAAAATTCTTAGAGTAAATTTGATCTTAATTCATTTCGGATTTTTATAATGCATTTAAAATTTTGTAAACTTACTGCAAATAAAAGTGAAGAAACTATAAATTTTGTTCCAGCTTTTTACAGTTTAATGGTCCAAGAGGTCTTTATTTTTGAATTAGATTATCTCAAACGGTATAGAAGTTATGAACGATTAAGTGAAATGTATATCAGAAAAAATTGAGATTACGAAAAGCATATCATTTGGTCATTATAATATATTTTGGTGGAAACTTTATTTGTTTCTTAAAATTACACAAAAAAACGTGCACTTTTTGAGATGTGAGCAAGTTAGATTTTTTTTTCAAAAAGTAGGAAATTCTAGCATACTCTTACAAAATATTTTACTTTTAAATTTTTTTTCCATTTTCAAGATATCTTTTTATATCAAAAATTAGTCATTTTTACATCAAAACTGTACTAAAAACGTTTCTATAAAAGAAACTAAATGAGAAATACAACAAATCGCTAATGTTCAGCGACAAAAATCAAAAAACTTCATTGATAATCTGCAGGAACAATGTGCGGTGTTGTTGCTGCTTGTCGCTGTTGTTCACTATTTGGTGTAGCTCAAAAATAAAAACAAAAATATTAATGTGCACGGCGGGATTCGAACTCATAATCTTTAAATTGTTAGACAGAAGCTCTATTCCCTGATCTTACATTGTTATATAATTCTAAGCAAAATTAACATAACATATTCAGCAGGAAAATTAACGTATTTATTAAATGCGTGAAAACTCGGAAAAACGGCTTTTCTCAGAGATGAGACCTAGCTGATCGGTTTTTCAGCCCCCTTTTCATCTATATTGTAAATTTCATCGAAATCGTCAGAGCCGTTTTCGAGAACGCAATTGCAAATATATATACAAATATTGCTCGTTTAAAAGAATAAGATACAAATTTTTAATGAAGACAACAACTTTAACAGGAACCACAACTCTGTATAGAGCAAATCACAAAGTATTGACTTGAGAGTCTGTTTCGTGGCTGGTTAACCAACTCATCAGTTATCTTGCGTAATTTTCGCTGTGGTCCACTTAGTTGCTTAAGTTTTATTTGAACAGAAGAACAGCTGAAAAAGTACCTTTGTTTCAAATTCGCATGTTGATATAGCGCTCCGTCACACATACATTCCAATAGGCAATTCAACCAGCACTCTTCAAACGAAGGTCTGCAAATACTGCTACTTTTGAAAACCAAACACATGCTTTCCTCGCTGCTCTTACGAGCACTTCTTGAAGGCCTTCTTTTTCTGCACAAAAGGCAAACCAAACAACAAACCACTTTCCCTTCAAAGACTGACTTTTCATATACTTCAGGGCAACTTTTTCGTTTAAAGTTAGAATATATATCAGATTAAAAATATTACAATTAAAGGGTGGCCCTTCTTACTGCTATATCAAAGATTATAGATTGAAATTAATCTGAATTAAAAAAAAAAACATAGGAGAGAAGATAAAATCATAAAATATTTAAAAAACCGAAAAAGGTTTAAAAGAACAAAATATTTTTTCAATATTTTTAGTAATTCTTAAAAAGTGCTTCTATCAGGCCTCTTTTGCGAAATGAGAGCGGAAGGCCTACAAAATTTTCCCATTTCATATAAAAAAGAAAGTATACTTGGATAAGTTTGACACCTGAAATCCTTGGTTCAAGCTTAAAAACAAAAAAAAAGGTACTCATGTGGTTTAAAGAAAGGAGCAGTTAACATAAACATAGTTCAGTCTACTAAAAAATATGTACTATAATAACAAAAATTATGCAGCCCATTAGTAAAAACCATCATGGCATCAGTCACCTTCATTTATTCATATCATAATCTGTTATTCACAACGAACATCATTTTAATTAATAAAATTACACATGGGAAATTTCAGGAAAACCAGTCAGATAATACAAAAAATTAATTTATTCAATTAATTTTAATTGTTACACAAGTATCTACACATGGAATACATGTACATATGAAGTTTGTAAAATTATGTGTGCTGTACACTTACATACTCTATAAATGTTCATGTGTGTATTTATGCATGCATATACAATATGTTTCAATTAAAAACAATCACGGCCATTGACATTATAATAATTGAGTGGGTTGGAACATAAAAAATGAATGTATGATTTACATGCATCACTTAATAACAGTTTTTATTTTCATTAACACGCCTTCATTCAAACACCGATACGCACAAGTGCCAACATTGTCATGAGAAGGTCCTGCAAAAATATTCAGTGATTTTAGGCAATATATAAATACACTTGGCATAATATTTTCTATCGGCTGTATTCATAAAAATCTATGAGCCTCTTATAAAGCCTTTACAAGAAAAATATCAAAAACAGTATTCATAAACGTCCAATAACAACAAAAACCTCTTATAAAAGCTTCTTAAACGAGAAACCTTCAATAAACCCTTGATAAAACAATTTTAAAATTTTTAATCTCAACTGAGCACAAATATGTCAAAAATACTTTAAACCAGAGACCCAAAATAACAGTTATTTATTTTTTTTAGGTTGAAAAAGTTGTCGATATTCTGAAAAATATTTTATACGTTGCTTCATAACAGTTATTTTCAATTTATATTTTTTACGTTGCCTCATAACAGTTATAAACGAGAAAAAATTTTTTACGTTGCTCATAACTTTTATTTTCAAAAAAAATTTTTTTACGTTGCCTGGTAAGAGTTATTGTAGAGAAATAAATTTTTACGTTATTTCTAATATATAAAAATTTTGCGTCATGGTGTGTGTAGTCGAAATTTTTTTATATATTTGGTAGGTATGAGAATAGGTCGTAAAGTTTGTTTTCACCCTCCTAACCGCTAGTGGCATTGCATTTTTTAAGAACACAAATTTTCGGTAAAGTTTTGACCTATAATTGACCTAGAACTAACTATTGAGTCGTGTCCTTCGACTAATAAATTTGAGCAATCTTTGGAAAGGGGCATGGCACCGCCCTTATTGTCACTATCCAATAAAAATCTTCCATTTGCATCGTTTTTAGTTGCTTGTTTTTTACTGTATTTTAGTTTTTTCTTAAAATGAGTAGTTGGTTCTTCGTGTCATTAAGTTTTATACAAAATTTGAATTTTTTACTTCTATGGTTAAGAAAAATCAGAAAAAGAAGTACAGCAACTGCAATTGTACTACTGTTCGCCTAAACAAAAAGTTTATGCTTTGCAGTACAAATGCAATTGTACTTCTCTTTCTCTAACAAAAAATTTAAATACGTTTATACAAAATTGTGAAATCCGCGGTTACTCGCTGAAATGACATGTGAAATTACTGAAATGAATGATTTTTTTAATGAAATATCAATTTCTTCTTTGCGTTCTCATACTAATGTAACTAATTTTTTTCCGAAAAATCACTTGTACTGCTGTTGCCCTAAAATACGATTTAAGAATACACTTACGTTGCATTCACAACTGCATTTTTTATGAATGCCTTGTTTTGTAAAAAGTCCTTATTCTCTTACTGAGAGCAAGAAAATAAAATTACAATTGATAATCTTACACATGTTGCCCGTAAAAAAGTAACAAAGATTTTTTATTTCATACAAATTATGAGCAACGTAAAAATTTTTTCTCGTCTATAACAGTTATGAGGCAACGTAAAAAAATAAAAATTGAAAATAAACGTTATCAGCAACGAAAAAATATTTTCTTCATTCATAACTCTTATTTCAGAGAAAAATTATTTTTTTTTTTAAATAATAGTTATTATTGATAAATATTTTTTTCTCACAAAATAACTGTTATGGTCCAATTTTTAAAGATATTTCTTATAACAGTTATGACTCTGCTTTAAACTGTTTCAAAAAATACGAAAACATGGCAAAACATTTAAAAGTATTGAAAATAAAAATTATAAGTGACAATTTTTTCAGAGCAGAACAAGATTAAAAATTTCTCTGACTGTTTGCATATCAAAATATTGATAAAATTGTGACAAATAAACAAAAAATTATTGAATTCTTGACACTGTTCCCACTTCAAATTGAGAGTGTTCCTATTTTAATAAAAAAGCTGAGACAACATTTTTATGAATAACAAAATTTTAAAAAGAATTTTATTTCAAAACAGCTTTTTAACTATTGAACATTTTAAAGCTATTTTAAGATATTTTTATGAATAAAACACGGTAATTTTTAACCCCCTCGCGTACTGCGTAAGATAAAAAGTCGATTACAGCCGTAATTTTGAAGCCATCGTAATGAAATTCGATATTTGAGCTTTTCTCTATAAAAAAATATCAAGTTCGAAAATGGGCTGAATCGGATGAAAACCACACCTACCTCCCATACAACCACAATAGTGAAAACTCTTTAAAGAGGCTAATATTTAAGTTACAAAACTGAAAGTCTGTATTTTTGTGTGTTTTATGTCAAAACTGAGGTGCGTTAGAAAAATTGATGTCATCCACCCACTTACACACCCACCTCCGATACAACCTCAAAATTAAAAAATAAAAATCTACAAAAATAAAATAAAGATTAAATAATTTTATATTAAAAATAAGACGTTTTAGAAAAATGGGCGTCATCCACCGACGAACACACCCACCTCCCATGCAACATCAAAACTAAAAACTCTATAAATTGGATTCACTTTAAGCTACAGGCAAATAATTTGATACTTTTCTATTTTATGTCAAAATTTAATCGTGGAAGAAGAGTGGGCGTCATCCGCATGCGGACAAACCCACTTGCCATTCAACCCACTATAGTGAAATTCAGTATTTGTGTATTTAATATTATAACTAAAGTGTGTCAAAAAAAAAATGGGTGTCATTAATCCACTAACACTCCCACCTCCCATACAACCCATAATAGTGAAAACCCCATAAATAGGTTAATATAAAATCTACAAAACTGAAACCACCACAAGCACGCCAAGCTACAAACCCCAAAATAGAAAACTATAAAAAGGCTAACATTTAAGCTGCAGGAAAATAATTTAATATGTATGTAATTTAGGCATCATAAAAATAGTAAAATCTCATATATAGGGCGCTACAATTTAAGATTTTTTTTATCCATACGAATCGGCCGTGAGGGTATTTTAACTTCGGCCAAGTCGAAGATATACTTTACTAGTTTTATTTCTCTTCTTATTATTATTATTTTTTATGCAAATGGATATAATTTTATAATCGTTTCCTGAAAAAAATCACATCATCTATATTAAAAACTTGAACATCATAACCTTGTCAATAAATACTAAAGAAGGTGATGGATTTTTTCTCGTCTATTAAAAGAATAAAAACATTTTGATATTCAACGGATTTGAGGACATGAACTTATTTCAATCAGAATAAATCCAAATCTGGTACTTATTTTATTTTAAGTTTTTAATAATGCCCTAAACCTGAAAAGGTCAGGGCATATCATCGATGTGCAAATGCTAGTAACACCTAGAAATAAACGAGTCCGGTATAGAAAAGTTTGTATATTCTTTATTACCGTCACCTCGTGAGTCGATTTATCCATGTCAGTCCGTTGCCCGTCTGTGTGTTGTCCGTAAACATACCCAGTCGGCAATGGCAGCACTTCGAAGTGCTACTAGCAGGTATGGATTTCCTTCATATGGATTTCGAAGTGCTTCTACACTCATATCCAAGTATACTTTCTTTTTTATATGAAATGGGAAAATTTCGCAGGCCTTCCGCTCCGATAGCTCAAAAGAGGCCTGATAGAAGCACTTCTTAAGAATGGCTAAAAGAAGGGGTAAACAAAAAGTATTGAAAAAAATATTTTTTTCTTTTAAGCCTTTATCTGTTTTTATAAATTCTATGATTTTATCTTCTCTCCTATATTTTTTTATGTCAGATTAATTTCAATCTATAAACTTTGATACAGCAGTAAGAAGGGCCATTATTATGTCATATTTTTAAACTGATATATTTTTTTTTACTTTAAATCTAGTACTATGCTCGTTCGCGTGAAATTTCGCTGGCAACATCCAATTACACTGGTTTACAGCCAATATTTACTTTGAATGCCACTATCCTTTTCTCATGTAAAATCGGTCGCTAATTCCGAAAAAAAAATTTTTTTTTTCTGTCACTCTGTTTTCGAGATATTGCCCACTGTAGGCTTTTCAACGAAAAAAAAAGTTGGTTCCACTTAATTGCATATATCTCCAGAATATATCAAATAAAAGCTAATAAAATTTCTTACAAATAATGCATACACCATTTTTTGGTCGAGTTGTTAGTTTTGGCGAAATAAATTCAAATTTCGGGGATTTTTTTTATTTTTCAGAAAAATTTCCAAAAAAACACAAAATAGTTGCAAATTTCGTTAAGAAATCAAAATATTTTATTACTTTTGATATTTTTTACTAAAAGCCCTTATTTTTCCAAAAAAAAATAAGCTATAGTTGAAGAAAATCTATTGAGAAATGAAAAAGTTGTGTTTAATGGAACGAAATCACCCAAATTGTGTGATTATCAATTTATGCATTTGGACTTATTTTATTGCCATAAAAAAAAAATGAGAACTAAAGGTTGTTGTAATAAAATCATATATTCTTCATTTTTATTGTTCTTTTAATAATTTACATTATTTAAATTGTAAATAATTATTATTAATAATTTTTATTGTTGCATTAAATCATTTATATTGTTATTTACATTGTAAATAATTTTTATTTATCATTCAGAAATTCAAAATGATTAGAATTCTTGTTTTGTCGTTAATTTAATTCGGGATCGGTTTCTCTGATGAGAAACCAGCAATAGTCGCCCATCATTCCTTCGTCCCAAAATCCTTGGTACCGATTCTCAATTGCTTTCATCTGTTGGTGGAATCTTTCCCCATGCTCGTCGCTCTCGTCACCGAGATTCTTCGGAAAAAAACTTAGGAGATGGCCTTGAGCACAGCGAGCTCGCTGAATGTTTGTGTGTATGTTTTATTTGAACAAAAAACCAAAACAGAAATGTATGTCAACTTTTTAGTTTAACAATTACCTTGTTTCCTAAAATATAGTTAACCCATATAAATATATATATATGTAAATATATATGTAAGTCAATGCAAAAAGTTAACATTTAATAGGCAGTTTGATTATGTTAAGATTTAGGCAGTTTGAGCATGCAAACAGGAAAAAGCATTATGTTTGAAGAGTGCAGACAATTCAGCTGCACGATAAATTAATTAAAGCATTATGCTTTATGAAAACGCGTTTAAAGGCATAAGAAATCAAATTCATGTATTCGGTTACAGTTTATATTTCTGTCTGGATTGCTTATGTGTGTTTGTTTTGCTTACAGTGGAAAAGTTTAAAGATTAGTTGTTGAATTCGATAACAAGCAAGCATAGAGGAAATTTTGTTATTCTCAGAAGTTCAAACTATGCAGCTAAGCAATGGATTTCATTGAAAAAGGTTTGATTTAATATTATTTTTTTTATGTGGTGCCATAAGTGCGTAAGATAATAAAGGTATTTCTAATTGAAATAAGTTTTAAATAAAATTTAAGTGACAATATTGTTAACTTTAAAGTGTTAAGAGCTGTGTTAACATCTGAAGGTGAGAAATTTATTTTATTATACTTAACTTTTATTTCAGGATATTTATAAAAACGATTTTAAAATATCAAAAATAACTAGTAAGGTATATCTTCGACTTGGTCGATGTTAAAATACCCCACGGCCGATTCGTAAAGGTACAAATCTTATTTCATAGCTCTTTTTGTACACTCAGGAAAAAATGCTGTTATATCAAACAAATCATGGGATGAAATAACAGATTTCACTGTTCAATACCATCCAACAAATGAAACTTTCAAGTCAACAGCTGGTTGACTGTTGGTCTATAGAACACGAAACACATATAAAAACGTACTTATTGAAATTTTATCACTGTTAAGAAAGTTCATGTTTGGCCGAGTGTGCTGACGTGTGTGTTTAGTACTCGACTGTCCTAGGTTCAAATACCGGCAAGGCCAACCAAGATTTTTTTATATAATGTTTTTGTTTTTAAATAAAAAATTAAGTTTACAATTTCTTTTCAAGATCGTAAGCAACTTATTTTGAAGGTTATTTTTGACCAAACAATTAATGAAACAGAATTACATAAAAATTTAATTTATTAAATTACAATCGTTGATACTTACACAGCTAGGGTTCGAATCCACGTCCTCCGCATGACAGTCCAGGACACTTCCACTGAGATATTAGAATAACGATAATATAAATCTACCAAAACACATTTAAAAAATATTGCTTAGAGAAGACAGACATATCAACAAAAACACAAAAATATTTCAACAGATGATTTTAACAGCACAAAAATAATTTGAAACGTTCATTCCACACAGAAAATTGTTAACTTAAACGCAAGTCATTCAATCTAACTGTGGTTTGAAATAACAGCGTCCGACTGTTGTTATTAGACTGCGGATTTTTATGCAGATAAATTGTTTTCTCAATATAAATGTGTCAACGGGTCTTACCGTTATATTTCTATATTATATAGATTATTCTACAGATTATTTCAATATGCAATTTATATGCAAGTTATATGCATGTTTTATGCAACTTGAAAAGGTGATTTCTCATTATAATCAAGATTATATGAAGGAATTGTTATCATTTGGTCTCCCTTGTAGCATAGAAAGCAACATGGGGCATTCCATCATGACGTACACGACATTTGTACGACTTTTTCTATGTTTCAAAGGAGCTTGCTAAAAATTCAAGTAATTATTCATTATTCTTTTGCATTATTTTAATAATTTAAGACCTCTTACACTTTTAGAAATAAGTTTAAGCAAATTTCTCTTGATGGTTAAAAGAAAAAAAAACGATCAAATGTTGGGTGACGTACCCGACAGTGAATCAACCAGTTTTAATGCTATAACGATTTATCACGAAAATTCAGCTAAACCGTAAATGCAAAAACAAAATATGGATATAATAATAAAAATATGCATTTTAAAGATAAATATACAATGTCAAATTTGGAAATTAAACTTAAGAAAAATGTGAAAATGTATAAAAAGCAAGCGACATACTGTGTGACGTAAGCGACACGTACGAATTTAAACAATTTTATTGGTGTTTTTTACTTTGAATATTGGTGTTTCGGAATCCATGCTGTATTCTTGAGTGTGAATTTCGTCTCCAATGTTCTGTAGAATGTGAAAATTTATATGTCTGTGATGGGTTGCATAGACATTAGAGTGGGTCGGCCTCTATACAAAAAAAAAAAGTTTGAAAAAACCACCCCCTATTTTAAAGTTGACCTCGAGAAGATTCCGAAAACAAAAAAAAATTTTTTTTTGGACCACCGGAAAAACAGCCAAAATGGTCTTTTTTGCATAACTTAAGCATTACATGTCAGATCTTAAAAAATTATATGTCGTTGAAAAGGGCTTTACGAGCACTACAATGTCTTTTTAGAATACTTTTACTTTTGAGGTCATATTCAATTAGTAAGCCCCATTAGCCCGATTTATCCCCCTTAAATTTCTTTTTTTTCCCAATATAATTAAACTCCGTCAAATTTGTTTAATTTGTGTTAAAAAATTATTTGTTAAGTTTAACAACAAAGAAGTTATAATAGTTCAAATATTTGATATAATTCTTTTTTTTATAAAAAATTTACTGTTAGTTTAGTTAACGAACAAGCACATAATATAAACAAAATTGTAAAAGAAACTTAATAAATAATTTTTTGAACACAAATTACACAAATTTGAAGGAGTTTAATCTTATGAGAAAAAAAAAAAAAAATTTAAGGGGGGAAAATCGGGCTAATGGGGGCTTACTAGTTGAATATGACCTCAAAAATAAAAATGTTTTAAAAATATATTGTAGTGCTCGTAAAGCTCTTTTCAACGACACGTACTTTTTCAAGATCTGACAAGTAATGCTTAAGTTATGCAAAAAAGACCATTTTGGCTGTTTTTCCGGTGGTCCAAAAAAAAAAATTTTTTTGTTTTCGGAATCCTCTCGAGGTAAACTTTCAAATAGGGGGTGGTTTTTTCAAACTTTTTTTTTCGACCCACTCTAATAGACATCCATGAGGATTTCTCATTGGCGTGTCACTATTACAAAAACTCTGTATCTCGGTTAATATTGACACTAGGGTACTGAAATTGAAATTATATGGGGGTAGGAAGATTCAGTAAAACGCACGATGAAAAAGTGGGATGAATTATACATAGGGCGTGGCACTTTTAAAAAATTATTTTTTTTCGATTAATATTCATACTAAGGTGCTGAAATTCGGTGAAAGTGTGGGTAGAATTATTACAAATCACGATTAAGAAAGTTGGTGGGACTCACATGGGGGCGTGTCACTATTAGAAAAACTCTGTAAGTTGGTTTATATTGTTTCAAGGATAGCTATTTGGTACATTGAAACATTTCTCAAAAAATCTCTAAAACTGCCAAAGATTGAGATAAAAAATATATATTTTTGATAAAAAGTTTTCTGTAAAGTTTTATAAAGAGTTTTACACCATATAAAAAATAATTTTGAAAATTTAAGAGAGGATAAAAAGTTACAGTCTCAAAATATGTTAAAATTTTAATATTTTTCAGCTTTGAAGGGACATATTTCGCAAACTAAAAAAGATAATTAAACTTTGGGTTCACAGATTGAAATAACTTATATTTTAAATATAAAAAATTTAAATACGATCGAAATCCGTCCCCGCATTTAAAAGATATAGTGCAATTATTGAAAAAGGGACACATTTTCAGATTTTTGCCTATAACTCCTAAGTTCGAACTGATAATGAAAACCGAATACCATTTTTAAAATTTGCGTTTATACTGATTTAACTGATAGCACTTTATTTTGCAACTTTTGTTGTTTTTCCATATTGTCCTTATGCAAAAACTTCCATTAACTATGTGACGTACGCGACAAACAAGTAACTGCTAATTTTAAATACATTAAAAATGAAAAAGTCTGGACATTCAGTAGTTTTACAATTGTTGACACTTTGTCTGTTTAGTAGTGATGTGAAAAAAATTTCACCTTCACTCTTACTCTAATGATGACAATATATATCTTTTAAGCGTGACGTACACGACATTGATTTACCAATTATAATGTTATCGATTTTACTCAAATGGAACTATTCCTTGGAGAAATGAAGGTTGTGATTAGGGTTGCCAACTCTCGAAAGTACAAAATCGGGACAGAGCCATAAAAAATGCGGGACAACATTAGATGCAATTTTGTATTTAATTAAATATTTCCTTATATTCTTTTAGGAATAAAGGGTATCAACGATGACTTTACACCATCGCATTGATCCTTGGTATTGTTTAGATCTCTTTCCAGCTCTTGCCTTATTCATGAAAAAACCAAAACGTTTTGATCAATGAAAAATAAATGATAAATTTAATTTGATAATAAAATTAAACAGTTTTATTGGAAATTTAGATACAAACACTCTTAAGTTCTCAAATGCGGGACAAAAGGCGTCCCGCAAGGGGTTGTCGCGGACGCCAAAATATTAGCTGAAGTGCGGGACGTCCCGCGAAATCCGGGACAGTTGGGAACCCTAGTTGTGATAGTAACAACACGATATGCGGTATTGAATAAAATCAATTACATAACAATTAGTTATGTATATAAAAGGAAAAATTTAAAAAAACTTTGAGTTAATTTTTAGCATTGATCTCTTTGACGATATCATAAGTATATATATATATATTTATTATTGCAGTGATGAGCCAGAAAAAAGATATTGTACCATTAGGGACTTAATTCATGTAGGTTCACTGCCCTGTTGTTAAAAATTAGAAATTTTGCTTTTTTTTTTTTGTTGCTAAAATATACCGCTTTTCGTGGAATGCCCCCATATGCAAGTTTTATGCAATATATACAAGATATATGCAACGTATGCAACATATGCAAGTTGTATGCAACATATGCCAGATATATGCAACATATGCAAGTTGTATGCAACATATGCAACGTATGCAACTTGTATGCAACGTAGTCAAGATATAGGCGATATGCAGAATATATGCAAGATATGCAACATTTATGTGATTGCATATAATCCGCAGTCTACACTCAGAAAAAAAGTACATTAAACAACAGTAAAACTGACATTTTTAGTTGACAAAAGTCGTCCGACATTAAAAAATGTTAAAATTGATATTATCCTAATGTACTTTTTACATGACGAAACCTAGATTTAATAACTGTCACATAATAATGTTATTTTAACACTTAAAATATCAAAAAGTATCAGTACATTAATGCAGATAAAAAAATGTATTGAAAAATAATTTACCACGAGTGGGAATCGAACCTGGGCACCGGGCATCCAAAGCCACACTCATAACCTGTGTGCCACTGCTCAGCTCTTAAAGAAACAATTCATCTGCTTGTTGTTGACATCTACATTTATAATGTTAAATGGATATGAAATACTATCAATTGTACAGTAAAAAATGATGAACTAAAAACATTTTAAATGTTATTTTAACATTAAGAATTGATATTGAAACGTAAAACATTACATTATCAATTCAATATTTTTCTTATCAATTCAACAAAATACATGCTAACTTAACATTTTCTTACGTAAAATCCACATTTTCTGATTTACATTGGAAATAACATTACAAAACGTTAATTTGACATGGCAGCTTTTTTCTGAGTGTTGTTATTATTACTGTTGATATTTTTCTGAGTGTATGAAATTTCGAAAAATTGTACTGTTTTGATGACGTCTTAAATACATTCATATCAAATGGTTTTTCTGCATTGTAAAGACTCTTTATAAAAATCTCAATTTTGGGGTTGTATCGGAGGTGGGCGTGTTCTTAGACGGTTAGCACCAATTTTTCTAACAGGCCTTAGTATTGATATAGATACACAAATACCGAATTTCAGTTTTGTAGCTCAAATATTAGCCTATTTTTAAAGAGTTCACTATAATGGGCTGTGTGGGATGTGGGTGTGTTCGTAGGCGGTTGACGCAAACTTTTTACTACGCTTTAGTTTTGTTATAAAATACAAATGTATTAAATATATTCCTGTAGCTAAAAGAGAAGCCTTTTTATAGGCTTGTAAATTTTTCGGGAGGTAAATAACAAGCCCTAAATTTAACATAAAATTAATAAAAATCTAATATTACTTGGTGCCTCGACAGAAGCCTATTTATATAGTTTTCAATTTTGGAGATGTATGGGAGGTGGGCGAATTCCTTGATGGACGATGCCCATTTTTCTAACACGCTTTAGTTTTGATATAAAATGAATAAATACTTAATTTTATTTATGTATCTTTGACAGAAGCCACTTTATATAGTTTTCAATTTTGGTGTTCGTGGGTGGATGACGCCCATTTTTCTAACTTACATTAATTTTAGTATAAAATAAATAAATATCTAATTTTACTTTTGTAGCTTTGACAGGAGTCTATTTATATAGTTTTAAATTTTGGGGTTGTATGGGAGGTGTTAGTTAGTGAATGACGCCCATTTTTCTAACATACTTTAATATTGATATACATGTATGTGGTGCACCACATAAATACAAAGTTTCAGTTTTGTAGCTTAAATATTAGCCTTTTTAAAGAGTTTTCATTATTGTGGTTGTATGGGAGGTAGGCGTAGTTTTGATCCGATTTAGACCATTTTCGGACTTGATGTTGCCTTTTAAGAAATAAGCTCAAATATCGAATTTCATTACGGTTGATTGTCGACAGACAGATGGACATGGCCCCTTATGCAGTGCGCGTGGGGGTATAAATATAATGTTTTTCAAGATTTGTTCAATAAAATTTGGCATCCAACGTTTTCACAAAAAGGCTTTGAGTTGAGTGGAAACTTTCTGATGTTGTCACACAAAAAACTGAAACAACAACAAGAAACAATCTGACCAAGCACGTTTCCTGCTATAATATAAGTTTGTACTTATTTTATGAATCTGCGAAACAATTTTAAATATAAGCCGCATATCTTCGCTTTTGTCTACTGTGCAATGTTGTCGAACACAAATTTACGTACGCGTTTCTTTGTTATTGTTTTATGTGATAAGCTGCTGCTATTCCGAAGCCGGCAGCGCGGACTGATCAGTTGAACATCACTACCAGTGTTGCCGTTTTGGATATTTTTAGCTAAAAGTGGCTATTTTGTTTTGTCGTGAACAGTTTTGGCTATTTGGCGATTTTATTTTTCATTTGGCTATTTTGTTACTCGGCAATGTTTCAATATTCCGACGAAAATTTTATTTTTGTTTTGCATCTAGCATTTTCAATTGCCTGAGAAAAACCAGCGAATCGCTTGAAAAATGAAGCAATTGCTATCGAGCTCGTTTGAGGATCATCCGGGTATCGCCGACTGTAAGCTGCTGCTTCATATTCTCATGATCGATTTTGAACATTTTTAAAAAAGCCATCTTTCTAAAATAGCTGAAATGGGCGAAGGAGGATTTTGAAAACTTTTCGTGACTCGCGCATTTTTCGGGTGGGCATTTGAAAAGCGATGCATTTTGCAAAAAACACTAAGGCGAATCGCTAATGTATCGCAAAATCCACTTCTCTGCCAATCGTTTTCCAAATGTTTGCAGGAAAATGATTAAAAATTTGTTCGTGAGGGTAAATTCTCTATTCATTTAAACACGACCTACCAGTGATGTTAATCGTACAGCCGACCGCAAGAATATCCAGTAATTTGATATGTGACATCTCGAATCATGTGTCACATAAGAGAATGCAATAATGTATATAACTGTGATCATTGAAAGTAAATTGTGGTTTGTTTTCAAAAGCAATTTTAAAAAAGTCAGCATGGAAAAGTATGTATCTATTAAATAAAAATACCTAGTTTACCTAAAATCAAAAAGGTTTATAGAGCGCATATAAACCTATAATATATGATAATTCCTATAATAGCATAGCTATGTAATTCTCTTTTTATAAATTTTTTCTATTTTATAAAAAAGGAAAACATTTTTCTACTTAGCAACATAATATGGGCTAAGCTCCGTCTTTATTAAAGGCTATATGCCTTAAATACATTTAAAATATTCTTTTATATTTTTCAAATATAATTTTTTATAAGACATTCAAAAAAATGTTTGTTAATCTTTTGCCAGTACTCTGAGAAGAGAAATACAATTTTGCACAACAAATTTTAAAATAGTAATTTAGCGCAGTTGCGTTTCTATAAAACAAAATTTAAAACAAACGTGTTTAATGTTCAACTATGAACTACTTTCTTGTTTTTATAATTTTCTCATAATATTTATTTTCAATAACAAAATAGGTTTTAAGAATATTAAAAAACATTGTTTTAAAAACAAAAACTTTTGTTTTAACTTTAATTTTAAAGTTTCCTACATGTAAAGAAATAATTTGTAAGTCATCTGACAGATAATTAAATATGCTATCGAATACGGTATAAACCATTTGTATGTCCGGTTTCTTCTCCGAGATATTTAAGTCTAAATTTTAAATTTTTGGTTCAAACAATTCAGTTCAAACAATTTTGAACTTGACCGTATTTTCCATAATGTTTGAAACTGTTTTTCAAATATGTTTTAATTTGATGTTGTTTTGTATTAAATTCCCTTCACTAATTTGCCAATAACAATATGATAGAATTTAGAAAAAAATTACAGAAATTAAAACAAGTTTTTAAGCCATTCTGCTTAAATTCCCCAAAGAACATTTTCTTTTAAAAAAGCAAATTTTGCTGGTATTTAAACTGTATTTTATTAAGTTAATTAATTACATAAAACAGTTAAGTTTCTAGATACGAAAAACTGGATCAAAGTCTAAAAAATACAAATCACACTGTATCTCAAAAATGCAACCCATTAGGGAAAAACTGAGTATAAGCGTAGAAGCAGCGTAAAAAGTTCTTATAGATAAAACATGCAGGTTTCTGGATAAAAACCTTTTAGACTAGTGTAATTTGCCCCATTGTGCAGCTCACAAGTAAAATTTAAAAAACGAGATATACCAACAAAATTTCACAATGGTTTCTTAAAGTTTTGGGTCCACTGAATCTGAATCTGAAGTCAGAATTTTCGAGTCACCCTAGATTTTTGTACAGAAGGAGGATTTTTGCTACAGGAGGAGGCAGAGCCCTTACCCCTACTGGTAATGAAATCAATATGACCGACTCCCATTACTTTTTTAAGAGGAATATTTTTGCCTTGGAACCTATCCTCACCGATCCCTCGGTATGAGGGCTCCCATACAAATTTATGATTTTTATACCCTAAACCTGAAAGGTCAGGGTATATTAACTTTGTGCAAACGTTTGTAACGCATAGAAATGAGCGATGAATAAAAGTATATATATTCTTGATCAGCGTCACCTCGTGAGTCGAGCTATCCATGTTTGTCCGTCCGTCCGTATACACACGATAAGAAGAAGGAATTGAGATAATTGAATGAAACTCGGTACGCATAGGCGCATGAGTCCAAGGATCAGCCTTTTTTAATATTTTTGGAATCCGCCCCCGGACACGCCTACCTCCCATATAACGCAAAAATTAAAAACTGCATAAGTAAGCTCATAAATAACTTACGACAATAATATTTGGTACGTACAAACGTATTTTATATTAAAAAAAGACGTTTTCAAAAAATGGGTTAATCCCTTCACAGACACATGCACCTCGCGTACAACCCAAAAACTAAAAACTCAATATATAAGCTTATGTTTAACGTACAGAAATAAAATTTGGTACTTATGTTTTTTATAGCAAACCACAAACTGGAAACTCGGTATTTGTGTATTTAATGTCAAAACTGAGGTGTGTTATAAAAATGAGCTTTATCCACCAATTAACACGCCCTCTTCCCATACAACCCCAAAATTGAAAAATCTATAAAGAGGCTAATATTAAAGTTACAAGACAGAAACTCGGTATTTGTGTATTCTATGTCGAAACTGAGGTATGCTAAAAAAATGGGCGTCATACACAATCTAACACGCCCACCTCCCATACAACCCCAAAATTTAAAACTTTATAAAAAGGCTTATATTTAAGCTGCAGGAAAACAATTTGATATGTATGTATTTTAGACACATAAAAATAATAAAATCTCTCAAAATCTTAAACAAAAAGCTCATCAATTTAAGATTCTTCCACCCTTAAGAATCGGCCGTGGGGGTATTTTAACTTCGGCCAAGTCGAAGATATACCTTACTAGTTTTTTTGCAATATAAATTAATAAATGTTAAAATAAAGCTAAACCATAATTTTTATGAGATTGCTGCAAGTAAGCCCCATTTTTTGAAGATAAGAAAAAATCTACCACTAATTTTCTTAATCTACCACTCTTTTCAGACACAATCTACCACTATTTATAATTTTCAAGTGACAGCACTGATTGGGAATCTATATAATTAAAAGGCTAAGGTTTTTTTTGTGACTTCAACTCCTCCCAGACCAATGGACCGATTCTATCGATTTAGATGTCATTAAATCAGGTTTAGGCTGTATATGTGCAAACCACTTTTAAAAATTGTGATTTCACTTCAGTCGGTTCCCAACCTTTTAAAACAGAAATAAAATTTTTGTACAAAAATCCGTTATTTTATCAATTTGAAATTTAGTTTGAGAAGAGCTTATTGATCGAATTTGGTTTTTTTTTCAAAACTAAAAATTTTTAACCAAAATTATCTTTTATGCATTCCTCAAATGTCAATTGTCGAAAAATGCAGTTCCAAAATCAAAAAATTCCACTTTCCGAGCAAACAAGTCAGTCAAATTTTAACAGTTTTACAATTTTTTTGTTTTTATAAATTTTTGTTTGGCAATTATCTTGCCAAATGTATTTTTAATGAATTTTCTTAATATTTTCTTTATTTGTTTAACGTGTATTTTTATCAAACGCCAAGACAGAGAAAAAACTCTCTGAAATTTAAAGTACTGTATTTGGAAGCGAATATCTCTGCCACTTTTTAAAAAATATCATTTATTTCTTTTTTGTATTTAATTGCAATTAATTGACTTTAAAATAATAACAAAGTTTTTAACGTTACTTTATTATTTATATTTTAATCATTGCCTTTAAAAAGAGTCCAATAAAATGAATGTTTTCTCAAAAAATGTATTAAAAATTGTTTTTGTTGTAAAAATAAAACATTTCAAATTTGCATTTTTGATTTTCTTTCATTGTATGTAGTTTATTTAAGACGAATTTGTTTTTGTTTGACAGAAAAATTAAAAAATACTATGTGTCATCAAACAAACAAGGCTATGGTTTTTTGCTCGAAATTTTTTTTTTTTAAATGTTGTTCTTATAATTTTTAAATCTTCAATAAGCTTCAAAAACAATATATTTGAAAAAAAAGAAACAGTTTCGATAGTATCGTAAGTGTAGACGTAGAATTCCGTTTTAGTTGTAGCCTCTTCTACTTTGTCTCTTTGGTCCGGTTGTTTTGTCCATTTTGCACGTATCGTCTCTATCTGATAATTAGTTTGTTCGCTACACTTTCTGTTCGATGTATAGTTTGCAAACTTCACTCGCAAGTGCTAGTGGGATGTGAAATCCAAATTAATTTGCATTAATAACAAAAATTAAAATTTTACGCCATCTATTGGGTAAAAGCAAAAACAGAAATATGATCCAACTCGTTTTTTTCATAAGAGTTCAATCTAACCGGATCACAGACCCATTTCATTAAATTCAACAGATTGAGTTCATTGACTGCGTTGAAAAGAGGTAAATTACCTCTGGTTTCAAAATAGAGCACTAAGTAAACTAGAACAGAAGTGCATATATAACCCAATGCGAACCAATGCTTACAATACTACCAATACGAACTAGAACTTCCAGTTTCACGAAAACACGAACCTCAACTACACTTGTATTTTATTCATGAACTTCGCGTAAAGATCGTATTCACGTGAAAGTGCCAATGACCCACCTGTGACCTCAGATAATCCGACTGCATCCGATTGGCCATAGAATCATCCATTTTTGTCCAAATGTTCCATGGAACCCATAAAAGTACCAATAACCCACCAGTGACCTCAGATAATCCCACTGCATCCGATTGGCCATAGAATCATCCATTTTTGTCCAAATATTCACTGGAACCCATAAATGTGCCAATGACCCACCTGTGACCTCAGATAATCCCAATGCATCCGATTGGCCATAGAATCATCCATTTTGGTTCAAATGTTCAATGGAACCCATCAAAGTACCATTGACCCACCTGTGACCTCAGATAATCCCACTGCATCCGATTGGCCATAGAATCATCCATTTTTGTCCAAATGTTCCATGGAACCCATAAAAGTACCAATGACCCACCTGTGACCTCAGATAATCCCACTGCATCCGATTGGCCATAGAATCATCCATTTTGGTCCAAATATTCAATGGAACCCATAAATGTGCCAATGACCCACCTGTGACCTCAGATAATCCCACTGCATCCGATTGGCCATAGAATCATCGATTTTGGTCCAAATGTTCCATGGAACCCATAAATGTGCCTATGACTCACCTGTGACCTCAGATATTCCCACTGCATCCGATTGGCCATACAATCTTCCATTTTGGTCCAAATGTTCTGTGACCTCAGATAATCCCACTGCATCCGATTGGTCATAGAATTTTTCGATTTTGGACCAAATGTTCCATGGAACCCATCAAAGTACCAATGACCCACCTGTGACCTCAGATATTCCCACTGCATCCGATTGGCCATAGAATCATCCATTTTGGTCCAAATATTCAATGGAACCCATAAATGTGCCAATGACCCACCTGTGACCTCAGATATTCCCACTGCATCCGATTGGCCATAGAATCATCGATTTTGGTCCAAATGTTCCATGGAACCCATAAATGTGCCTATGACTCACCTGTGACCTCAGATATTCCCACTGCATCCGATTGGCCATAGAATCATCCATTTTGGTCCAAATATTCAATGGAACCCATAAATGTGCCAATGACCCACCTGTGACCTCAGATAATCCCACTGCATCCGATTGGCCATAGAATCATCCATTTTGGGTCAAATGTTCCATGGAACCCATCAAAGTACCAATGACCCACCTGTGACCTCAGATATTCCCACTGCATCCGATTGGCCATACAATCTTCCATTTTGGTCCAAATGTTCTGTGACCTCAGATAATCCCACTGCATCCGATTGGCCATAGAATTTTTCGATTTTGGACCAAATGTTCCATGGAACCCATCAAAGTACCAATGACCCACCTGTGACCTCAGATATTCCCACTGCATCCGATTGGCCATACAATCTTCCATTTTGGTCCAAATGTTCTGTGACCTCAGATAATCCCACTGCATCCGATTGGCCATAGAATTTTTCGATTTTGGACCAAATGTTCCATGAAACCCATAAAAGTACCAATGACCCACCTGTGACCTCAGATAATCCCACTGCATCCGATTGGCCACAGAATCATCCATTTTGGTCCAAATATTCAATGGAACCCATAAATGTGCCAATGACCCACCTGTGACCTCAGATAATCCCACTGCATCCGATTGGCCATAGAATCATCGATTTTGGTCCAAATGTTCCATGGAACCCATCAAAGTACCATTGACCCACCTGTGACCTCAGATAATCCCACTGCATCCGATTGGCCATAGAATCATCCATTTTTGTCCAAATGTTCCATGGAACCCATAAAAGTACCAATGACCCACCTGTGACCTCAGATAATCCCACTGCATCCGATTGGCCACAGAATCATCCATTTTGGTCCAAATATTCAATGGAACCCATAAATGTGCCAATGACCCACCTGTGACCTCAGATAATCCCACTGCATCCGATTGGCCATAGAATCATCGATTTTGGTCCAAATGTTCCATGGAACCCATAAATGTGCCTATGAGTCACCTGTGACCTCAGATATTCCCACTGCATCCGATTGGCCATACAATCTTCCATTTTGGTCCAAATGTTCTGTGACCTCAGATAATCCCACTGCATCCGATTGGCCATAGAATTTTTCGATTTTGGACCAAATGTTCCATGGAACCCATCAAAGTACCAATGACCCACCTGTGACCTCAGATATTCCCACTGCATCCGATTGGCCATAGAATCATCCATTTTGATCCAAATGTTCCATGAAACCCATCAAAGTACCAATGACCCGCCTGTGACCTCAGATAATCCCACTGCATCCGATTGGCCATAGAATTTTTCGATTTTGGACCAAATGTTCCATGGAATCCATAACAGTACCAATGACCCACCTGTGACCACAGATATTCCCACTGCATCCGATTGGCCATAGAATCATCCATTTTGGTCCAAATATTCAATGGAACCCATCAAAGTACCATTGACCCACCTGTGACCTCAGATAATCCCACTGCATCCGATTGGCCATAGAATCATCCATTTTGATCCAAATGTTCCATGAAACCCATCAAAGTACCAATGACCCGCCTGTGACCTCAGATAATACCACTGCATCCAATTGGCCATAGAATCATCCATTTTGGTCCAAATATTCCATGGAACCCATCAAAGTACCATTGACCCACCTGTGACCTCAGATAATCCCACTGCATCCGATTGGCCATAGAATCATCCATTTTGGTTCAAATGTTCCATGGAACCCATCAAAGTACCATTGATCCGCCTGTGACCTCAGATAAATCCCACTGCATCCGATTGGCCATAGAATCATCCATTTTGGTCCAAATATTCCATGGAACCCATAAATGTGCCAATGACCCACCTGTGACCTCATATAATCCCACTGCATCCGATTGGCCATAGAATCATCCATTTTGGTCAAAATGTTCCATGGACCAAAGTGGATGATTTTAGAGCTGAAGCTCTATACGAACCAATCAGTTCGTGCAAAATAAAAACAATGCAAGCATAAACAACGAAACAAAAACAAAGAAAGCAGCAGGCACAGCAGGTACATTATAAGCAGCTGATGATCGACTGCATTTTTCTTCTTATATTTTACTATTTTCTGACTTTCATATAATAGTGACAAAATCCAAAATTAGATATTCATTCAGCGCAGGATATATCTGATATTTTAGTATATATATTTAGCATGATGCCAAAAAAAATCTTTTTTTTACTTTAAGATACAAAGGTGTAACTATACTCATTAAAGAGAGTATAGATTTAGCTTCATTTCGTAGTACTCCAAAATATCCTTGCATACAGGGTGCCTGATAACTAGATGTTTGAAAAAATATCATATTTTGTGGAGGTGTTGTGTTTTTAATCTTTTTATCCATTTTCCTCGTAGAAAATCAAACATTTTATAATTTTGTATTATTAAAAAGGATATCTTCTTTACAGAATTATGCTCTACACTGCAAGTTTTAAAATACAAATTATAAAAATAGCTGTTTTAAAAAATGCAAGAAAATTTCACTTATATATTTAAAATGCCATGAATATATGCAGGAATCAGAAAGAGTCGTCTAAGCAACAACATTTCTTTAGCTATTGGATATCTAAATTTTCACCGAGTGGCTTTACGATATTTGCAATGGTTTTGCAGAAAAATGAGCTACAAAAAAAGTTCAGTACAAAAAATGGCTGTTTTTGACCCTTTTTCTGCATCAAATGCCAACCTAGCCGCTCCATGCCTACAAAAATTAATCATAAATTATTTTTTATTGATAGATTTTTAAAAAATTCACCGAGTGGCTTTAAGTTTTTCCTTACCATTGTTGAGAAATTAACCTTAATATGAAGTAAGGTTTGGAAAAAAAATATTACAAACAACTAGAAAAACAATTGTTTTTTGCTCAACATTAGGCATAGAGTAGAATCAAAGTTGGATTAAATGTTGTTTTAGGCCTATGGGGACAACGCTCAATGTGTATATTTATGTATACGTGATCAAATAAAATCTTATGTGGAATTTAAATTTTTAATATTGTATGTTTTTAATTTCAGTTTTTAAACCGTTTAAAAACAGTTACGTTTGTTATATAAAGATGCTTTAATTTTGGCTTAAGAATCAACAATAAAAAAATATTTAAGTAGACTACTTGATGATGTCTATTCAATTTTTAATAACATAAACTGAAAGGATATTTTTGCAATGACAAAAAGAAATTAGGATATGTCTCATTACAAGGTGTCAACAAATCAAAGTGGCGTTCAAATAAATGTACACAAAATATCTTCGATTTGGTAGATAATGACACAAAAAACATTAATTTCATCGTGGGCACAAAATTGGTGAGAAAATACTTTGACTGCAATGCAAAATGGAATGAACTGGAATGCATGAAACGTTTAGCTGAAAATGAAGATGCAGCTCTTAAAAAAGACGTGCGAAAGCAAGAAATTATTTTGAAAGCTTTTAATGTGCGGAAGCATAGCGTAGAAAACAACTTATAAAAAAAACTTTTAAATTTTCTTTGTTATACATAGATTTTTTTTAAAAAAACACCTACCTTAAACATGTTTTCTTAAATATCTCTTTTGTTTAAAAATCATTTTTAACAAAAAAAACGTTGTTGAAAAGGTGATGAAATCTTCTATTTGGTCAGCAAATAAATTTAGTAGACACAGCTTCAGGAGATGTCGCTTTTCTTATTTTTTTAAAAGAATCAGAATTTTTGACATCCAAAAGTCAGAATTGACATTTAGAATGTCTTACCAAAATATGGTCTTTACAGTCAATTTTCAACTTTTAGAAGTTTTTAATACAAATTGGTTAGTTTAAATATTCTAATTGAGCTCTATCGGAAGTAACCTTTAAAAAGCTTCTAAACTACCACGAATAAAAATGACAGCCAAGTCCCTGAACAAACATTGCTACAACTTTATATCTTCACCATCTTAAACAGTAAAAAACACTTTTTCTAAAAAACGCTGTTTTGGCATCATGCTATATATATTATCTTTGAACAATAAGTATTAAAGGCTGTAGGTATACCCTAAAGTATTAGCCAAAAACGTTGCATGACCTTCAAAAAATCTGTTAAAACGACCCCATACAAACCGCGCTGTAAGACGTAATTCTACGTCACAATTTCATTATAGCTACAACCAATTAAAAGTTATAGCCACGAATCTGTTTTAATCATCCTGCTTATCTATATAATTAATAGGCTAAGGTTTTTTTTGTGACTTCAACTCCTCCCAGACCAATGGACCGATTCTATCGATTTAGATGTCATTAAATCAGGTTTAGGCTGTATATGTGCAAACCACTTTTAAAAATTGTGATTTCACTTCAGGGGGTTCCCAACCTTTTAAAACAGAAATAAAATTAAATTTGTGCAAAGATCCGCTATTTAATCGATTTGAAATTTAGTTTAAGAAGAGCTTATAAATTGACCGAATTTCAATTTTTTTCAAAACTAAAAATTTTCAACCAAAATTATCTTTTATGCATTCCTCAAATGTCAATTGTCCGAAAAATGCAGTTCCAAAATCAAAAAATTCCACTTTCCGAGCAAACAAGTCAGTCAAATTGTAACAGTTTTCAAATAATTTTTTTGGGTTTTTTGGTGTTTTTTCATCTAAATGTGTCATAAATCGATGTTGTAGGTGTTCTGTAAGTACCTTTTATCAATTTCTGAAATATATCTTAGTATTATTTCTTAAATTTTTTTTTTAATCATTAGTAATATAAGTGTAAGTCCGTCTTCGTATTTGAACAGTTACATTAAAAAATTTAGTGTCAGATCATACGTTTCAAGTCAAACCATTCAGATAATGATCTTTTATATCATTATTGAGACTGAATATATCGTTATTGAGTATAATAACTTCTTGAATAGAATATCATATATTAAACGTCTATAATGTTTCTAACACTAAATTTTTATTGAATTGCTCGAATTCGGGCAACAGGTTTACTAGTTCAAGTTAAAAAAGCTTGCTGAAAGTAGTCGGTTAAGCCCCCATTAATGTTGCTATTGTTGCTGCGGAATGATGAGCTGCAAACCAATGTGTGGATATTTGTTTGGCGGCAAAACTCAGAGTACAAGAAAACAAGAATAATGTATGAACTTTCAATTCGACACATTCATTTTTGTGTAAATTTTGAAGGTTTTGATCTTTTGGTGACGTCACTTTCTATGGAAGTATACACAAAATTATGTTGAATTTCAGCTTCAGGGTATATGTTGCAAATTAAAGCATTATGACAAATCTCAAATCATGAAAATTATTTCATTATGGACTTTAAAGAGATTTGCAGTAAAGAGACAGCTGCAATCGTGTGGACAGATGAATGAACAGACAGACAGACAGACAGACGGACATGGCTTAATCTACTCACGGTCGTAAAACAAATTTCGTGACAAAATTAATATACCCGCTACGCTTTACGCTTGGAGTATAATAAATATTTAATAAAAAACTTTGAAAAACTTAGAAGTAGATTATGATAAAAGAGTCGGTACAGCAGAAAATCAGCTACTCTTTTTCCTGGTATGCCAATAAATCAAAAAACAATTTGAAATTTGCTTCCAAATACAAATAATATGCAAATATTTTAACGGCTTTTTATTATTGCAATTTTTTTAAGACTTTAACAAAGGTATTATTGATAAAGAGAAAATGTCCCACTGTATGACCACTGTGGCCTGCTAGTAATTATATACAATTTAAATAATGTAAATTATGAAAAGAACAATAAAAATTAAGAATAAGGGATTGTATTACAAAACCTTTAGTTCTCATTTATTTATATGTTTATGACAATAAAATAAGTCTAAATACATAAATAGATAATCACACAATTTGGGTGCTTTCGTTCCATTAAACACAACTTTTTCATTTCTCAATTAATTTTCAACTACTTCAACAATAGCTTATTTTTTTCGTAAAAATACAGGCTTTTAGGAAAAAATATCAAAAGTAACAAAATATTTTGATTTCTTAACGAAATTTGCAACTAATTTGTTTTTTTTTTTTGGAAATTTTTCTGAAAAAACTGATGTAAGCACTGTTTGTATAAAATTTATTAGCTTTTATTTGGTATATCATTTGTTTGCTTACTGTTGTTGGTTCTGGAGATATATGCAATTAAATGGAACCAACCTTTTTTTCGTTGAAAACTTTACAGTGGGCAATATCTCGAAAACGGAGTGACAGAATAATGCAAACAACTTTTCGTTATTTGTAAATTAGTGTAATATATATACATATATACTAAAAGTCATATTAGTATACGCTAATTTGTTCAAATAAAAAGTTAAAAGTTTATTTAAATATGTTCTAGAATTTTTCTAATTAAATCCCAAAAATCAATTAAGTTGTTTTTTTTTACTTATCACTTCAGTGTTCACACAAAAATACATATCTCTTTGCGTTTCTTGTTTAACTACTATTTGGCGCAGCTTAACAAATCTTAATTCAAATTAATGCTTTTGCACAGTTCATACACAAATCACGTATTCAAATGAGTCAATATAAATTTAATAAAATGACATGGGAACTTTATACAAATTTGACCACATTTTTGCCATTATATAAATATTCGTTTAAAAAAATTAATTTAATAAATATTAATGCAAAATTCGTAGAATTTGAATAAATTTTTTCCCACACCAAATGCAAATTTCACATTGAACTAGCGATGAACGAATGTCACCTTTAATTTGTGCTTCTTTTGTACGAATACTTATTTAAACGCCACAACGCTGCGGTCTATGTTTGATTGTGTTTGTTAAATCATTGTCAGTTATTATTTCTACTCAATCTTTGTACTAAATGAGACTCTTCTGAATAAAAACTATAAAATAAACTATATATTTATTCATTAAATATCAAAATTAAGACGTGTTAGAAAAATGGGCGTCATCCACCTTCGAACACGCCCACCTCCCGTATAACCCCAAAATTTAAAATTCTATAAAAGTCTATTCTATTTAAGCTACAGGAACAAAATTTGATACATTTGTATTTTATATCAAAACTAAATTGTAGAAGAAAAGTGGGCGTCATCCGCCTAAGAACACACCCACCTCCCATTCAACCCATAAGAGTGAAAACTGTATAAATAGGCTAATATTTAAGTTACTGAACTGAAAATGGGTTTTTGTGTATATTATATCAAAACTGGTGACCGTGGTATGCAGGTACAGTGTGTGGCCTAGCATGTTCGGAGCCCGGGTTCGATCCCCAGCCGAGGCGAAAAGTTTTTTTCAATAAAAAATTTTTCTGATCGGTCACCACCTCTTTGCAGACAATGGCAAACGTCAGAGAGTAAACAATGCGATGTAAGGCTTCTTGAGAACATGAACTTTAGCCGTTCGGAGTCGGCATAAAACATGTAGGTCCAGTTCTCGGTTAATTGTGTGCAAACATTTAATAACACACACAACTCAATTGATCATAAGAAGCTCGGTCAAAGTCCTTTCAAGGGCTGAAATGGTCAATTTGTTTTTTTTGTTTTTTTTTTATATCAAAACTGAGGCGTCTTAGAAAAACTGCCGTCAACAACTCAAGAACAGTCCAACTCCCATTCAACCACAAATCGAAAACTTTATAAAGTGGCTTGTATTTACTTTGCAGGAAAACAATTTGATATGAATATATTTTAGACGTCGACAAAATAGTAAAATTTTTTAAATCTCATACAAAAAGAGCTACAATTTAAAATTTTGTACCATTACGAATCGGCCCATCAAATATTTGGCGAAAATAGAACAAAATCAAGTAGGTAATTTCATTGACTTCTATTTCGATTAATGGAATTGTTACAAAAAAGAATGGAAAAATAATTTTTTTCAATTTAAGGTGTCATGATACACAACGTTTTTTGTTTTCTTCTCCAGAGCGGAAATGAATAATGAGGATGGTTTCCCTACTCGGGAACACGCCACATAATGCAGGCCGTGTGAAAATCATGACATTTCCAGATTCATGCCACACACTTTCAGCGACTGCTCTTGTGACCTATTTATGGTCATCGCAAATCAGGGATGATTTTTTGAGTGGTATAGTACTTTTTTGCGTACTATTGACTCTACAAAAGTACCCGAGTACCTTCTTGCCGAAAAAAGTACTCTGGTATATTAAAGAATTTTACTTGAAATTTTGTCAAGAGTTAAAATAACTCAGTTTTGAAAATTAAGTCATAAATTTATTGCCAAAATTCTCGCTCAGTCAGATATTATTTGCCGTTGATTTTAGAAATGTTCCCAGAACAAGAACTTTTAAAAGAAAAAGTAAAAAATTTTCATTAAAATTCGCCATATCTTTGGTCAGACGGCAAAGATTTGAAATTTTTTGGACCAGATAGTAAGATCTTTTTCAGTACTACTATTTTCAACCATTTGTTTATTTGTAACTGCTGCACCAAATAATATTTTTACGAAAAACATGGTTTTTGGACGTTTTTCAAAACGGTTTATCTCACTGGCGGTCGAGGCACGCTAATATACAGATATAAAGGGTTCCGAAAGAAATCCTGGTTATTTATTGTTCCTTTGTGTGATAAATATAATAAAATTTAAAAAGTATTGGTTTTAATTTATGTATTTATTCACATATCATTACTTAATAAAAAGTACCCTAAACAATAAAAAAGTACTATTTGCCTTTGTAAAAAAGTACTCTCGAAAATGAACCGTTATCATCATTGTCGCAAATGCAAGTTTCATTGGTAACTGAATGCATTTGAACTGGAACGGCATATCGGTTTAAGTTAAAGGAATTCGCTTAAAAATTCTGCTGGATTACTGCACTCAACCAATCGTAGTTACAATTATTTTGACCAATTTTCGGATAAACATTGCTGATGAGTTCATCTTTTGTTGAAGTGAATTGGCAAATGGCAGGTGAAATCGATCGTACGAATCGAAACCACTCAACTCAAAGTAAGTACCGAAATTTGACCATGTCTAAATCTCTGCATTTCTTTTGAGAAAATTTCTGCGGCTGTATCCTGTTGCAAGAACACTCGTATATTCGTACTCAATGGAATGGTTTTCACGTATCGCCACAAGTACGATATTGAATTTGGAAGTGCTTGTTGGGAGTCGCCTCCCAACAGTGTCATCATGCCACCAAAGCGATGATTATTGTGTCTCAAATCTCTCAATGTTCGATCAAATGCTTCTAATGATCGTTTGTGTGCCATCATGCACTCATCCCATATCGCACACTAAATACAAAACAGTGACAACTCAAAAAACATGACTTTTCCTGAGAAGCGAAAAATAAAACCCGTTGGTTGAAACTGCAGAAGAAAATCAATTTTTATTTAAACACTCAAACTTCATTCTTCCAGTTAATGAAGAAAAAAATGAAAAAGATAGTGAGATATGTGTGTTGTGAATTGATTTATAACATAAGGTCGATATAAAAAAATTTTGAGGTGTGACTTTTTTGTATTTAGTGTGCGATATGATCAATTTACAACATTCCAACACTTTTCCCATGGCTGATTGTTTTGGAATATTGCAAACAGGATTTTTGTTGATTTGCAGGTTTAACGGAAACTTCAGTGCTGAATGTGTCGTTCTCTCACCTTCCAACAGTGTTGCAGCGATTCCGGTAGTTGCGAGAGCTAACGTAATGACGCAATGTTTTTCCAGTTCCGCCGGAAACATCTAGGGAAAATAGTCCAACCTTCCCAACCATCATGGACAGCCTTCATCAGTTGATCATACGCACTCTTTTCCTGTTCATTTAACATAAGAACGTTGGTTTGTGCTTGTTGTTGCAAAGTTCTCGTGTTGTAAGCACGCTCACGTTCCAATTCACGAATCAATACATCTCTAGTTTGGCGATTTGGTGCTGACATTGTGAGGGGTAAAATTTTATATTTCTCCCTTTTGATTTTAATCGAAAAAAAAAAAAAAAAAAAAAAAAAATATTCTGAAAACACAAACAAGAAATAATCAATTAATTTCCTATATTGGTTACTTTATGTGTGTATTCTTCATGAATGATCCCAAATGAACTTAAACAAGTAGTCAAACAACAAAGTTGTCCATAATACACACTAATTCTACGATGCGTAAAAGTATCTGCAACGTAAAATTACCAACATAAAAAAATTACCTTACTTTTCACCCTGTGCTTGGCACACTTATTCTCACGTCAAAATCTCTACACACCGGCTGAGATACGAAATGTCAATATCGCCCATGCGGTTTGCATACATTTGACGTGCGGTGAATTTCCGCTGAATCGGCTCTTTTGCTGCTAGTGGTACAACCAACGAGACGTATTAACAAAAAAAAAAAAAAAGTAAAATTAAGCTACTAATAAGCTTCAACTTAGCGAAATAACTTAAATTAGCTAAGCCTAAATTAAGTAATAGAGAGCATCAAGCCACACACTCAACCTCGCCTTTCTGGCAGAGCGCTAGCCACAACGTGCAGCATTGCATAGCGCGCAGAGCGCTAACCACACCACCCAGCATCGCCTTTCTGGCAGAGCGCTAGCCACAACGTGCAGCATTGCATAGCGCGCAGAGCGCTAACCACACCACCCAGCATCGCCTTTCTGGCAGAGCGGTAGTCACAACTCACAGCGCCGCGTAACTGCTCGCAGCGCCAACCACATCACATAGCGTCGCGTAACTGCTCGCAGCGCTAGCGACACGTCGTATAATTTTTCGGAGTATAACCTCCAACTGACCTACTGAAGGCAATAAACCGATCCGGTCGAATTCTATGAGCGGCGACCAAATCCTCCAATACGGAGCCATCCTTGCTGGTCACATGCACACGTCACGAGGACAAGTCTCTGCACACGCCACCAGTCCCACCACCAGGAATCACGAAAATGTTTCCAGATCTACAAATAAGCTCATCAGGTGCCACGAACCTGAGGTACATGAGTCGTGCGTCAACCTCGAGCTTGCACAAATCGACCTCAAATCTGCGAATCGATCGCTAATCTTAGCTAGGGCTATTTAAAAGCTAGTTAAAAGTCAGTAAAAAAAAAATGTAAAAGATAGCATAGTTAAGTCATTAACTTATATAAAAAAAAAAAAAAAAAAAAATTTAATCTAAAATATGATACCTTAAGTGAATAATAAGGGCTTATTTTCTTCTTTTTTAAATCTTCCTTTTTTTAAAATAAACTAAACCTTAGTTGCTAGATACTCAGTTTGAACTTAGAGATACTTATCAAAAATTTCTCAATCTTCTTAACTTTAAAATCTAACCTAAGTAAACTTTTTTTTTATCTATCTCAACTAACAACAATATCTGCTAGTTCTTCTTTTTTTTTAAACAAACAAAACCAAAAGAAAAAAAAAATAAATAAAAAAAAAAGAGAGGCTAGAGTAAGGAAATTAAATAACTTTAATAACTTCACAGCTGATCGACCAGCGACTCAACAGGCCTGCTGCATCGCTGGAGCATCAACAACATTAACAACTAACAAAAACAATGTAAGTTACTTTGTACTATTATGTCATCTTTTGCCTAAATTATATTGCTAGCTATTTCTCGCTTATAATATTTCTTTCTCTATTCTAATGCTCTCATGTGCTAAAGTTAAAATTAGCTTTCCTTTTAACGTATAAATACTTTAAGGAAATCAAAGTTTTCATTCATAACTAGTGATCTAGTTTAACAATGTAAACAACATAATAACATCATTATAATGATATGCTGTTTTTAATAACATTAAAAAAAAAAAAAAAAAAAACCGAAAAGATCAGAGCAAAACAAACAAAGAAAGTTTTGCTCAGTGAAAGAAAGAATTTAGAACAATAAAAGATAGGATCAGAAAATACAAAAAAAAATAAAAAGAAAAGGAATGAGAAGAAAAGAAGAAAATGAAAAGAGAGCTTAGGGTAGAAAATTTACCAGAATTTAAGAACCAAAACAAAACATGCTAACCTAAAAACAAAAACAAAACAAGTAAATTTACCAATCATAACAAAACATGTACTCCAATAATAAAAACAACCTAGGTAAACTATAATCAAAACAAAATATGTAAAGTTAAAAATCAAAACAGAACAAACAAAATCAGCGAGTAAATTTAAAGATCAAAACAAAAGATGCATTTCCTTGAATTATGTCGAAGAGTATAGTTGACTTTAGCTGAGTTTCTTGGCTTCTTTCTTTTTACAACGTTATGATTCAGTTTGTTTTGGTTTTTTTTTTTTTTTTGTTTATTTATACTTACATTTTTGACTTGATTTAAGTTACAATTAAAGTTTAAATTGATATTGAATAAAATTAAGGGTTATTATAAGGCAATGAATTTTTATACCTGAATAAATTAATGAAATCAATTACCATGGATCCTTAAATTTTAACTATAATTCTACAAAAGGGCAAGGAACAATGACATAAAAAGGTAAGATTGTCATGATGCGGGCTCACGAGGTAAAAGTTAACGTGAGTAGGATGGGCGGGTACGGACGAGGAAGGGGCCTAACACCTTCTCCCTTCCCCTGATGTTATCACCATTTTTGATGATTGGTAGGCAATGAATTAGTTTATCTTTTGTTATCAACTTTGTTTTCTTCTATGTTTTGACTTTTGTATGGTTTTCCCTGTGTCAATATCTGCACCTAATATTATCTTCTGTAACCGGCTGTTTTCTAGTGACGTGAAGCAACAACCCCCCCCTTTTCCCTGAGCTACGACCGAAGCAGAGCTAGGTGTGCAGATTCGCTTCAAGTTCACAGATCTTGGCTAGTTTACTATCTTGGTCAAGAACAGTCTAGTTGTACGTTACAGAAATAATTGGCGCCCAACGTGGGGCTCTCTCTCTTTCGCTCTCTATCTCTCTCTATCTCTCTCTCTCTCTCTCTGTCTATTTCCCTCTCTATATATATTTCTCAGGTTTTCAATTTAGTTTTTAAACTTTAGAGTATATGATTTACTTACTTACTTTTTATCAAAACTGACCTATCGAGCCAAACAATTGCTTCAATTCCTCACTCCTTACCCCTGCCTTTCACTATACATTAGACATTACTTTAGTCATTCTCTATTTTCAGACATTTTCTTTGAGTAGCTTACTTGGATTTCTTTCTGGAACTGCAGATATTCTTAAGATTTATCTTGGATTCTGACCGAAAGAACAAACCAAGTCGATAGTTTCCGGTAATTTATAGTTTTTTTTTCTGTTCAGTATAAATTTTTACAATAACGTAATAGACTCAAATGATTGATTTCACATAAAATAGCTGGATATTTATAAATTAGTTTCAACCTATTCTTATACCGAATTTTTTTTTTATGATTTCTTCATACGAGATGCTAAGAGATCTTCCTCTTATCATTGCTTAGAGATATTTTCCTTGGGATGATTATTTTCGAGAGAACTCGCTTTGATATGGATGATAGCTTTTCTTAAAATTTTATTTTACTCTTTTTCATTGTAATACTGAATTTCAATAAGATGGTGATTCGTGATAGTCTTACCGCATCATTGTTCCTTAGTCAGACCCATTTATTTTGTAGAAAACGTTTAAAAAAATAGCTTTACCTTATATTTTTGTATGTATTATTTTTTTTAAGAACCTAGAAGATAAAATTTTGTTTTTCTTTTGCCAAGAACTATATATATTCTTTTTGTGAAAATAGCGATTTTTAATTTTCAAATTTATTATATATTTCCCCTGAATTTCGAATTGTTTATTTATATTTTTTTTCTGCGATGGCAATGGTTCCGCGGAGTCCAGATCAACCAGCTGCTAGCAATTTATCTTCAGTGTTAGATGATACTTTTTGCGCAATTTGTAGCGAAGTAATTCAAAACTGCGAGGATATAGTAGAAACTGTGTGTAGACATAAATTTCATCGTCACTGCATATGCTCCTGGCTCAAGGATAATCAAACTTGTCCAGTTTGCAGGCAAGAATGTAAATTCTCAGAACTTGTTTCTGTCTCAAACATACCAGGTGGCGCAATTGCGCATAATACGTCCCAAAATACGGCAAGTGTGAGAAAATCTAGAGGAGGTGCTATTCCGCGGGGACGAACGCAAGCAAGGATGCAAACTAGGGCAAAAACAACATTAGAACAGAGATTTAACCCACCAGAACAATCGAATTCAAATTCTAATTCGATTCCAATACGTGGTACAACAACTAATTTCTGACTCTCTTGTTGAATTTCGCCAAGAAATGTCGTCTGTTATATCTAGTGAGTTACAAACTTTTTTCAGAAATTTGAATGTGGATACTGATAATCAAAGGCCCCCTGCAAATGCAGAACGGGCAGAATCAATCACTTTTGTTCAGGACAGAAATGATTTGCCGCCTTCTAGACCTCGACCTAGACCTTCACATGATGGCTTTGAGACTTTTTCTCCCAGTAGTGAGAGAATCTCAAACATTATACACAATTGGCGAATCAAGTTTAATGGGTCATCCGATGACCTTACGGTTGACGAATTTATTTATAGGATTGGCATTCTTACATCGACTCAGCTAAATGGAAACTTTAATGTTCTAGTTCAGCATGTTCATTCCCTATTTGAAGGGAAAGCTAAACAATGGTTCTGGCGATATCACCGCTTAGAAGATGACATAGAATGGTTCTCTTTATGCACCGAATTGCGTAGGCAATTTAAAGATCTGAGTACAGACTTTGACTTGAAAGACGACATTCGAAAACGTAAGCAAAGACCTTCTGAACGGTTTGACGATTTTCTAGATGGCATAATGGCTTTAGTTGATCGCTTAAGAGTTCCTTTGACTGATACTGAACTAGTCGAAACAGTAGTTCGAAATCTGAAACCTGACCTAAGGCACGAGCTTTTGCATTTGAATCTTCGTAATATTTCTGAGTTGAGACGCGAAGTACGAAAGCATGAGAAATTTTTTCAAGACGTTCAAGGTTACCTTGGTTCAAGGCAACTTCCGAATCGGAGACATGTTTCTGAAGTACACCAAGACTCTAAAATAGTTGAAGATATATCTGAAGCTGAGCAAACTTTTTCAGACATTGACGCAGAGATCAATATTGTAAGTCAAGTCCAACTCAAGTGTTGGAATTGTGATGAACTCGGTCACTCATATCAAAATTGTTTAAAGCCTCGTCGCATTTTTTGTTATGGATGTGGTACCATAGATGTATACAAGCCGAGTTGTTCAAAATGTATAGCCAAAGCGGGAAACTCGTTGATGGATGTTCGACAACACAACGACGGGCGTCCTCTGCCACGGCCTCGGAATTAGAAAAGTATACTATTCTCAAAAACCCTGAACCGTTAAATTCTAGCTTAACCAAACCAGACCATAATATACCCGTGTGTAACTTTCGACCTTATCATGTTCGCCTACAATCATATTTAGAAACACGCGCTAAAATATTTTCTATGCCAGGAAAAAGGCAAAGTCGCTCATCAAAGCGAATTCGCGATTTTTGGAAACGCATACGCGCCCTGCGAAAATATGTTGTTTCTGCAATTATTTATAAAGAATCTGATATTCGACCGTATACCAGACTGAATATTTTTGACCGAACGTATCTCTGTCTTTTGGACAGTGGGGCTAACAAGAGCTGCATTGGTTCTGAGTTGGTTAAGTCTGTTATTGAATATCAAAAATATCAAAAGATTGTCAGCAGCGTTAAAACTGCCGATGGACAAAAACAGCAGGTCGTGGGTTCGATCGTTATTCCTATTACTTATGACAGCATGACAAGACCATTTGAATTTCTCTTAATACCATCGTTGCAGCAGAATGTTATATGTGGGATAGACTTTTGGAATACTTTTAATATTAAGATCTCTTGTGGAAATGAGATTAATGAACTGAATCAAAAAGACGAATGTTCTGAGTTTGTTGAACTTACTTCAGCCCAACATGTGAAACTCAAAGCAGCCATTTCGGCATTCCCTTCTTCTGAAAAGGAAGGCCTTGGGTTAACAACACTAATCGAGCACCATATTGATACAGGTGACGCAAAACCCATCAAACAAAGATTTTATCCGATATCGCCAGCGAGAGAAAAAGTGTTGTGTCAAGAAATTGACCGCATGATTGCTCAGGGAGTCATAGAAGAGGCGGACAGTTCGCCATGGTCTTCCCCTGCTGTGGTGATTGTTAAACCGGAAAAAGTTAGATTTTGTCTTGATTCACGGAAATTAAATGAGGTAACGATTAAAGATGCTTATCCTCTTCCAAATATCGATGGCCTCATTTCTCGTTTACCACCTGTTTATATTATCTCTAAAATTGACTTAAAAGACGCGTTTTGGCAGATAAGTTTAGACAAAACTTCTCGTCCCAAAACGGCATTTACAGTTCCAAATCGTCCTTTATACCAGTTTGTCCGCATGCCATTTGGACTGTGTAATGCCCCACAATCCATGTGCAGGTTGATGGACAAAGTGATTCCTTACCAGTTGAAAAATCATGTCTTTGTCTACTTGGACGATCTGCTGGTCGTATCTCAATCACTTGAAGAACACCTTGTTCATCTCTTGGAAGTCGCATCACAGTTGCGTAAGGCAGGATTGACTATAAATGTGCGTAAAAGTTAATTTGGTATGAAGGAAGTTAAATATTTGGGTTTTATTGTTGGTAATGGATGTTTGAAAGTTGATGCTGATAAGATCAGAGCAATCACGGACTATCCTGTCCCAAAGTCCATTCGTCAAGTAAGACAATTTCTTGGTTTAACCGGATGGTATCGTCGTTTTGTCAACGAATACTCTGCTACAACTTTTTACCTCACCGAACTTTTATCAAAAAAGAAAGCTTTTTCTTGGAATTCATCAGCACAAAGCGCTTTCGATTCGCTTAAGGCCAAGTTGTCCTCAGCCCCTTTGCTAGTGCATCCTAATTATGACCGAGAGTTTTTAGTACAGTGTGATGCCAGTCGGTTCGGAGTAGGAGGTCTTCTCGCACAAGTGGATGAAAATGGAGTTGAACGTCCTATAGCGTTTATGTCTCAAAAGTTAAACAAGGCACAGAGAAACTATTCCGTCACCGAACTGGAATGCCTTGCAGTGGTACTAGCAATAAAAAAATTTCGCCCTTATATCGAAGGACAAGAATTCCGAGTCATAACGGATCATGCCAGCTTAAAGTGGCTGATGCGACAAAAAGACCTGAGTGGGAAGTTAGCGAGATGGGCACTAAAATTACAAGGGTTCAGTTTTAAAATAGAGCATCGAAAAGGTAGTGATAATGTAGTTGCAGATGCATTGTCACGAGCTTTTGATGATGTTCCTTATGTTGACAGCATTGAAAATGAAACTTTACCGATAATTGATTTAAATTCACCGGCCTTTGAGTCTGCTGAGTACTCTCAGCTAAGAGAAAAATTTCAAGCTTCTAGCTTGCCCGACTTTAAAATAATTGATAAATTTATATACCACCGTACAAATTTTGACAGATCTGATGAATCTGATCACTGGAGATTGTTTGTTCCAATACAATTACGGGAAAGTGTAACTTATACCGCGCATGACATCCCTACTGCTGCCCATGGAGGCATGGCGAAGACCCTAGAACGTCTAAGACGACACTTCTATTGGCCTGGCATGGTTGTATATGTGCGAAACTATGTTGGATCTTGCGAGTTGTGTAAAACATCGAAAACTCCAACATACCCCCTTAGACCGCCAATGGGAAATATGGCAGAAAGTGAACGTCCGTTTCAGAAATTGTATTTAGACTTAATAGGTCCTTTTCCACGCAGCAAACTTGGAAACATAGGGTTGCTAATAGTACTAGATCATTTCTCAAAATTTACGTTTTTGAAACCCTTGCGAAAATTTCAATCTAAAAATATAATATGCTTTTTGAAAGAGACCATATTTCACTGTTTTGGAGTTCCCGAAACAGTGATAACTGACAACGGTAGTCAGTTTAAAAGCAAGGAATTTGAAGCATTTTTAACAAAGTACGGAATTGAGCATAGGTGCACGGCTGTATATTCGCCCCAAGCTAATGCCTCAGAAAGGGTTAATAAAAGTATTAATGAAGCTCTGCGCTCCTTTATACGAAAAGATCAGAGAGAGTGGGACGAATATATCAGCAGCATCAATAGTGCGTTACGAAATAGTATTCATCAAGGCATTGGCACTTCGCCATATCAGGTACTCTTTGGCCAAAATATGACTTCACATGGTGAAGAATATAAGCTCTTGCGAAACCTTGATCTATTGATAGACGGCGCTACCACACTTAACCGACAAGATCAATTTGACGTGCTTAGGGAAACTATTAAACAGAATATGAAAAAATCTTATGAAAAGAACGTCAAAACCTACAATTTAAGATCCAGACCAAGAACGTTCCAAGTAGGTGATGAAGTCATCCGACGAAATTTTGCACTTAGTAGCATGGAAAAACATTTTAATGCAAAGCTTGCACCCACCGGAATAAGATCTCGAGTTAAAGAAAAAATTGGAAATTCTTACTACGTTCTGGAAGACATGATAGGAAAAACCCTAGGGACCTATCACGCAAAAGACATTTGGTCATGAAAATATCACAAGGATAGTTTTTTTTTGTTTTTTTTGACACGCCTGTAGTAAAGAAAAAGTAAAATTTCACCCTTTTTCAGACACTTGAGTGCAGCTGGCTATGTCAAGCATCTGCTTTGTGAGGGGTAAAATTTTATATTTCTCCCTTTTGATTTTAATCGAAAAAAAAAAAAAAAAAAAAAAAAAAAAAAAAAAATATTCTGAAAACACAAACAAGAAATAATCAATTAATTTCCTATATTGGTTACTTTATGTGTGTATTCTTCATGAATGATCCCAAATGAACTTAAACAAGTAGTCAAACAACAAAGTTGTCCATAATACACACTAATTCTACGATGCGTAAAAGTATCTGCAACGTAAAATTACCAACATAAAAAAATTACCTTACTTTTCACCCTGTGCTTGGCACACTTATTCTCACGTCAAAATCTCTACACACCGGCTGAGATACGAAATGTCAATATCGCCCATGCGGTTTGCATACATTTGACGTGCGGTGAATTTCCGCTGAATCGGCTCTTTTGCTGCTAGTGGTACAACCAACGAGACGTATTAACAAAAAAAAAAAAAAAGTAAAATTAAGCTACTAATAAGCTTCAACTTAGCGAAATAACTTAAATTAGCTAAGCCTAAATTAAGTAATAGAGAGCATCAAGCCACACACTCAACCTCGCCTTTCTGGCAGAGCGCTAGCCACAACGTGCAGCATTGCATAGCGCGCAGAGCGCTAACCACACCACCCAGCATCGCCTTTCTGGCAGAGCGCTAGCCACAACGTGCAGCATTGCATAGCGCGCAGAGCGCTAACCACACCACCCAGCATCGCCTTTCTGGCAGAGCGGTAGTCACAACTCACAGCGCCGCGTAACTGCTCGCAGCGCCAACCACATCACATAGCGTCGCGTAACTGCTCGCAGCGCTAGCGACACGTCGTATAATTTTTCGGAGTATAACCTCCAACTGACCTACTGAAGGCAATAAACCGATCCGGTCGAATTCTATGAGCGGCGACCAAATCCTCCAATACGGAGCCATCCTTGCTGGTCACATGCACACGTCACGAGGACAAGTCTCTGCACACGCCACCAGTCCCACCACCAGGAATCACGAAAATGTTTCCAGATCTACAAATAAGCTCATCAGGTGCCACGAACCTGAGGTACATGAGTCGTGCGTCAACCTCGAGCTTGCACAAATCGACCTCAAATCTGCGAATCGATCGCTAATCTTAGCTAGGGCTATTTAAAAGCTAGTTAAAAGTCTGTAAAAAAAAAATGTAAAAGATAGCTTAACTTATATAAAAAAAAAAAAAAAAAAAAATTTAATCTAAAATATGATACCTTAAGTGAATAAGGGCTTATTTTCTTCTTTTTTAAATCTTCCTTTTTTTAAAATAAACTAAACCTTAGTTGCTAGATACTCAGTTTGAACTTAGAGATACTTATCAAAAATTTCTCAATCTTCTTAACTTTAAAATCTAACCTAAGTAAACTTTTTTTTTATCTATCTCAACTAACAACAATATCTGCTAGTTCTTCTTTTTTTTTTAAACAAACAAAACCAAAAGAAAAAAAAAATAAATAAAAAAAAAAGAGAGGCTAGAGTAAGGAAATTAAATAACTTTAATAACTTCACAGCTGATCGACCAGCGACTCAACAGGCCTGCTGCATCGCTGGAGCATCAACAACATTAACAACTAACAAAAACAATGTAAGTTACTTTGTACTATTATGTCATCTTTTGCCTAAATTATATTGCTAGCTATTTCTCGCTTATAATATTTCTTTCTCTATTCCAGTGGTCATCAACTTATGTTTTCCCATAGCCCGCGGGCGTCGTGTGTTTTTGAGCTTTTGCACGCGAAGTAGTATTCGGTTCGCCGTCAACTTACACTGCGTAAAAGTTTGTTTTTCTGCTGTGCTTTAAATTTTTAGTCAGTTTGTTTTGAGCGGTCATGCGGTAAGGTTGTCGCTCGATGGTTTGTTAATGAATACAAATATTTTGCAAAGTTTCAGGAAAGATGGTGTTTACAATTGTTATTTGAAGACAATTTTTGTTGTGAATAACAATGTATAATATTCTTTTTTCGTCGAACTTCTTAGAACATTATATTCGTTAACTTTTACCATAACTTTTATCTCTTTTGCTCTTTTCTATGTTTTAAGATCTATTCTATTATTGAAAATGCTATTTTTATAGCAATAAACAAACACAAAAACAAAACCACAACAATATAATGTAAGTCGAACACGTGACAATATTTGCTTAAACCAAATGGTGCGAGAGCTTTTGAAAACTTCTTATTTCAGTGTAAAGCTCTGCACTCGGAAAGCTCTCTTTGTTGTTGCTTGAACCGTGCGTTGATGACCACTGCTCTATTCTAATGCTCTCATGTGCTAAAGTTAAAATTAGCTTTCCTTTTAACGTATAAATACTTTAAGGAAATCAAAGTTTTCATTCATAACTAGTGATCTAGTTTAACAATGTAAACAACATAATAACATCATTATAATGATATGCTGTTTTTAATAACATTAAAAAAAAAAAAAAAAAAAAACCGAAAAGATCAGAGCAAAACAAACAAAGAAAGTTTTGCTCAGTGAAAGAAAGAATTTAGAACAATAAAAGATAGGATCAGAAAATACAAAAAAAAATAAAAAGAAAAGGAATGAGAAGAAAAGAAGAAAATGAAAAGAGAGCTTAGGGTAGAAAATTTACCAGAATTTAAGAACCAAAACAAAACATGCTAACCTAAAAACAAAAACAAAACAAGTAAATTTACCAATCATAACAAAACATGTACTCCAATAATAAAAACAACCTAGGTAAACTATAATCAAAACAAAATATGTAAAGTTAAAAATCAAAACAGAACAAACAAAATCAGCGAGTAAATTTAAAGATCAAAACAAAAGATGCATTTCCTTGAATTATGTCGAAGAGTATAGTTGACTTTAGCTGAGTTTCTTGGCTTCTTTCTTTTTACAACGTTATGATTCAGTTTGTTTTGGTTTTTTTTTTTTTTTGTTTATTTATACTTACATTTTTGACTTGATTTAAGTTACAATTAAAGTTTAAATTGATATTGAATAAAATTAAGGGTTATTATAAGGCAATGAATTTTTATACCTGAATAAATTAATGAAATCAATTACCATGGATCCTTAAATTTTAACTATAATTCTACAAAAGGGCAAGGAACAATGACATAAAAAGGTAAGATTGTCATGATGCGGGCTCACGAGGTAAAAGTTAACGTGAGTAGGATGGGCGGGTACGGACGAGGAAGGGGCCTAACACCTTCTCCCTTCCCCTGATGTTATCACCATTTTTGATGATTGGTAGGCAATGAATTAGTTTATCTTTTGTTATCAACTTTGTTTTCTTCTATGTTTTGACTTTTGTATGGTTTTCCCTGTGTCAATATCTGCACCTAATATTATCTTCTGTAACCGGCTGTTTTCTAGTGACGTGAAGCAACAACCCCCCCCTTTTCCCTGAGCTACGACCGAAGCAGAGCTAGGTGTGCAGATTCGCTTCAAGTTCACAGATCTTGGCTAGTTTACTATCTTGGTCAAGAACAGTCTAGTTGTACGTTACAACATATGCGTTTCAATCAATAGTTTGCCACTCATAAGCAAACACAAATCTTCAATCACCACTAACGCTTCATTGTAGATGTCATCGTTTATTTGCAATACCCTGTCGCGACTTGAATTCCAGTTATTGTCGTGTTCAAGCAACTGTAACTTTCGACATGCTTCTCGAAAAATTACAGACTCAATGACTCAAAAGCAACCGAAGTTAGAAGCAATCGTCGTTCTTTGGATGAATTGTGTAAATTCATCCAAATGCATCAAATGAAAACACCATCAAGATATTTATTTACTGGTTAGACTTGCTTTCTGCTCAACTATTTCTTTGACGATGCATTCTATGTGTAATATCGAGGCATCTCCGAGTAAAGAAATATTCTTACAAACGGATCACTGGCGCAAGTTGAAAAAACACTCGTTAATGTTGGTCTTCCCACTCGCTGTGCTGCGTTCTCTGTGTTGAAAAACACTCTTTGGCCATTCTCCAAGTGAACTGCTAGATGCACAACAGTCGGATGACATTCATGAATGCCAAATGAAAATATTCTCCAGAGTATTTGATTGCAGTTCACGTATCGGCCCATTTGAGACTTGATGATTTCATCTCTTTCAACGCCAATTACCGCCATATCGCTTCCTTTGGTGACGTATTTGCATGCATACATACTTAATCGATCGCACTGAACTGCTCCTTTTAACTGACTGATGAATGTCCTACCATTGTCATCTGGTTAGCGACGCCGATAGAGTGGATATTCATCGTTTCCAGTTTAAGTTTCGCAAATAAAATCAAGTGGATAACGTTTGTGCACTTATTGTCTAACATACAAACCGAAGTAGAATTGTGTTGTCTGCATAGTCCGTAGAGCATATCCTTCGCCACTTCGTGTAAATCTAGATCGATCTCAGGATCAGGAATTTCGGCGGAAATTATGTCATCAATTTGGTTTGGTGTAATTTTGTCCACCATCCAAAGAAGAAAGTGTTCCTGCGGCAAACCTCTTTTCTGCCACTCATTTAGTATCGAACAGTACCGTTTACATGTTATTTCACGATGTAGTTCATTCGTTTTAAAAGTAGATGTGCGATAAAAGTAACGTCCAAATTGTACAGAAAAACTAAGTGTACGTGTACAGCGCCACCTGTTGAAAATTTTTCGAATATTTTTTTTTCCTAAACCTTCACGTGACATTTACCAAAAATCCGCAAAAGGAAGTATTCAATTTGGCCCAGCCGTTTTCAAATTTTAAGCAGCCGAACAAACCACGATTCATTTTTATATATATAGATATATACATTTTAGTGGAATTCAGGTAGGTTTTAATATTTTGATGACGTCACTTCCTATGGGAGGACGACTTGGTTTTTATCTGATTTTTTAATTTTTATATTCGAACGAATTTGAATTTTTATATTCGAACTCGCGTATCTAAGATCAGTGCTTATGTGCAAAATATATTGTCGTTACACTTGTTTTTGCAGATTTTCAAGGGGCTTCACTGTTTTGATAAGGTCACTTTGTATGGGAGATAGGCGTGGTTTTCATACGATTTTTCTAAATTGCATCCTTAGAGTGAGAATTTGAGACCGAATCTAGTCATATTTATTTTTGTAGATTTTAAAACGAATTTACTAGTTTCAAAAATTCACTTTGTATGGGACTTCGCGTGGTTTTCATCCGATTTGGCCCATTATTCAACTTGATCTCCATTTTTCAGAAAAACCTCAAATATTGCTATAAGGTAATAATAAAATTATTTCATTAATATAGCTTGAAAATTCCGGCAGTAATTGTGTCGACGTAGGGACAGACAAATGGAAAGACGGACATGGCTAAATCGGCTTAGGTGATGATGCTGATCAAAAACATATATACTTTTGCATACGTACCATGCCTCTTTATGGGCCTTAAACACGTTGTGACAAAATGAATATACTCTTTGCGCAGTATACTCAGTATAAAATAATACTGAGCTATGATACATAAATGTGGTTTTAACAAAAACTTTTATTTTTCAAATTAAAAATGAAATTATTTTTCAAATTAAGACCTTATTCGAATGAGCTGAAACTTCCAAGAAGTACTTTTCAAGCCCTTTCACAACTATTGAGAACTAGTCATTTTCAAAATTCAACATTTTTTTGTTTTTCTTTAGTGGAACGCTCTGCTCTGCCCTAATGCACAACGGATTCAAAATTTTGTTTTTATTTCGTGTAGCTTAATAAGTAAATTATCGAGATTATTTCGTATTTGTATAGGGGTAAAAATACCAAACCAATTTCGTTAAGTTTAAAACGAAACTATAACAAAAAAAAATTAGTTTCAAGTTTATTCAAAAATAATATCTTATATGTTGTTTCAAAGATAAAGTTGGCATTTTCGATACGAATAAAAGTAGCCCAAATGAATAAAAGTAGCAGAATCAACTTTACTACAATTAAAAATAAAAAACTCTCGAAAGTAATTGAGGAGTCGCAGAACAAAACGTGACTTTTTACATTTTTTTACAAAGTGGTTTTTTGATGTCATTTGTTGAATTTGGTTAAGTTCTATTGGAAAAAATCTTACTTGGATACTTTTTCTCATCTGATCATAGAAAACTTTGATGTTTAAAAAATTGATGTAGAACAAAACGTGATTTTTTTTTTTATTTTAACAAAACGTACTTTTTTACTCTTATTTTAACAAAACGTGCTTTTTTATAACGCGTGAGAGTGCGTGATAGTGGGGATAAAATTTCTCATTTTCTCATCTCTAATTATAACAGAACTTTTCGTTAAATTTCTCTTTTCATAATTTTTTTTGCCTGATTAACGTTTCTTGCTTTCAGTAATTGTTCCATATTGAAAGTAAATGGTTTAATCTAGTATACCTATTCGTTAATTGCAATAATTTCAGTATTATCTGTTATTTGAGAGTTATTGAAAATAACACAGCACATTGAACGATGGAAGAATTACAAAATACGGTGAAAGTTCTAAATACTGGAACACGCAAGAAGCAAAAACTAAAAAAATCTCAAAAGCGGTAATATTAAACATTTTTGGAATTAAATACACGTTTGAGTATTTAAGAGGATTCGGTTTCGTTGCAGGGTGTATAAAGATTCTAACACTCTCGGTGGCATTCACAAACATAGTTGCAGTCATAAGGGAAATAGCAAATTTCAATGCATACATTTTAGTGAAGTCGATTGTGTAAAAAATCGACGAATGTTATATAAAAATGAACACAAAATACCACAAGATATTTACTTAAGCAGACTAATATACACCAAAAAACCTCGTCGAAGCCGCAAATTAGTTTTCCAATCAACAAAGCAGAACAACATAACATCGAAATATTATTTGATTAAAAATGGTAAAAGAGAATTAGTTTGTAAGGCATACTTTATGAAAGTGCTTTCAATCACTAAAAGAAGAATAGAGTTTATTCTTAAACGCATTGTTAATGGTGGAATACCATCAGAGCGAAGAGGCGGAGATCATCGCTCCCACAAATTTATTGAAAAAAAGGAAAGTGTAAACAAATTTATTAATTCCTTTCCTGCAATTGAGAGTCATTATAATAGATCTAAGTCAAAACGAATATATTTGAATAGTAACCTAAACATTTCCAAAATGTTTTCCATGTATAATGAATCTGTCGACTACAAGGCTTTAGTATGGTACAAAGAACTCATTTATAATCAAAATGACAATATCGGAAACAATACAGAGGAAGATGTTCAATGCGGTTGCGTTGAAGAAGATATTGGAAGAAAAGTTTGAAAATTTTGATTTTTGCTAGATATGTTAAATTGATTGAATTGATACTTAATTTTAACAATATATTAATTTATTTAATTTTATTGTTTTTTTTTTTTTTGTTATTGAATTTGCGGTAAAAAAATGTAAATCGCTCAGATAAAAAAATTTACACAATAAAACTGAATTTCAATAAAAGCAAATTTAAATCTCAAGTAAAAAAATTTAATTTTTGTATTTTAACAAAACGTACTTTTTTACTTTTATTTTAACAAAACGTACTTTTCTACTATTATTTTAACAAAACGTGCTTTTTTCATATTAAAAGTCCTTTAATTTCATACGTCCTTAACATTTATTGTTGCGAATTTTTGTGGTATAATGTATTTTAATATAAGGAAGAAACTTGGTGTATTTTGTGGATTCATGCTATATAATAATCCGGTGAAAAAAGTTTTCTTCGATTTCCCAACATTTTGAAATAATCAAAAAGGCACGTTTTGTTCTGCGACTCCTCAATTAGTTGATATTAATTAAGTGCTCTTTACTACACTACAAAAATCAGCTATTTCTAACATGCTACATATCAGCCGGATTGGTATGAAAAAAAGCAGTATTTGCTACTGATTTTGAGTAGTAAACAAAAAAGCATACTACAAACTTGTACACTCAGAAAAATATCAACTGTTATATTAACAGTCGGGCACTGTTATTTCAAAACACTGTTCAATTGAATGATTTGCGTTTAAGTAAATAATTTTCTTTGGTTGAATGAACGTTTCAAAGTATTTTTGTGCTGTTAAAATCATCGGTTAAAATATATTTGTGTTGTGCAATAGTTTTAAAATGTATTTTGCTATATTTATATTATCGTTGCCAATAGCTCAGTGCAAGTGCACTAGACTGTCATGCGGGGGACGTGGGTTCGAACCCTATCTGTATAAGTATCAAAAATTGTAATTTAATAATTGAAATAATATTAATTCTGTTTCATTAATAGTTTCGTCAAAAATAACCTTCAAAATAAGTTGCTTACAATCTTGCAAAAAACAAATTTCAAATTTAATTTTTTATTTAAAAAAAAATATTTTAAATAACAAAATAATTTTTTGTTGGCCTTGCCGGTATTTGAACCTAGGACACTCGAGTTCTAGACGCACATGTCCGCACACTCGGCCATACATGAACTTTAAAAACAGTGATAAAATTTCTATAAGTACGTTTTTATACGGGTTACATGTTCTATAAACCAACAGTCAACTGACTGTTGATTTGAAAGTTTCATTTGTTGGATGGCATTTAACAGTGAAATCTGTTATTTTAACCCATGATTTGTTTGATATAACAGCATTTTTTCCCTGAGTGTAGTAATTTATTTATATACTAGTTCCATTGAATAATTACAAATAGAAGGTGACACTACCGACGATGAAGCGACATTAGAGCTATGTGGCAGATATGTGCACTCCACATAATTATCCAGTTCTATAACCCAAATAAATTGTCTTCGCTTATGTGTGAAAAATTTCCCTTGGTTTTTTTTTCACTTGTTTTGTTATTGTTATAGTCCTTTTCTGATTACCAGGTACTTTCTGCAGCATTGTTTTGTGTCTTTTGTCAATTGCTAGCTTTTTGACCACTTTGTTAACTTTTTTATTGGCGCTATGCATTGGTAGCGCGTAAGAGTTTTATTTATTTAAATAATTTGAAAGATCTTTTATTAACTTAAGTGTGTTGAAGTTTTATGATTACGTCGGGTGTGAAATTAAAAAAAAAAAATGGAATTTCTAGATTTCTTATGCAAAAAGAAAGCTTTTCTTCCAAGTTGATAGAAGATGAAAAATTGTATACTGTCAGCGTCAAAACAAAGTGTACACTTTTTTTTACATGAGTTCTACTACATAAAAGTCTTCAACACTGTAATAAGTCCCGTAACTTTTTATGTTTTAAATTTTTGTTTAATTCTCTCTTTGTATAAGTATTAAGTATTGCAAATTATTTGCTACAACAACAAAATATTTTATAAAAACAAAATTTTGTTCATATTTATCGCGTCAAAACAAAGTGTACACGAGCAAAGTAAGCTTAGCAATTTCAAATGTTTAAAATAAATGTAACGGAATCTCTCCCAAATTAGTTAATTATGCTTTTAGTTAATGTTACAGCATCATTCGCATTTGGTAAAGTGAATAAGTAAGTTTAAAAAAAAGAAATTAAAATTCGTAGTCAAACTTCTATTGAAACACGGGAATTAGTCATAAAATTCCATAAACAAGGAAAAACACTTCGCGAAATCGCTTCAATTATTGATAGAGGTCATAATACTGTTAAAAAAATCATTGACAAATACAAAAAATTTGGAACAGTAGTAAATCGACCCAGTGCTGGCAGACCAAAAAAACTCTGTGAAACTACAATACGATCAGTTGTCAGAAGAGTGCGAAAAGATCCAACCGCAAGCGCAGTGAAAATAGCTTTAAAAAAATTCATAGCTTAGTCAAAAACAAACATTTTTCCAAAATTTTATTATTGTAGAAAATTGAACAAATTACAAGAAAAAAAATTCAAAAAAATGTGTATTTCAATTCAACATGGTTTAAAAGAGCTCCAAACTGGCGGCAAAGAAAAAAAAAACGGGGCCTCATGGTTGCAGCGCTGGGAGTCGCAAAAATTGTCCGATCTGAAAAAAATGACTTTTAAATTTTAACAAAATTGGTTATCGTATGACAGGAGTTTTGTTTAAATTTTAAAAAATTGTATAGAATATATATATTCTATTGATAGCAAATCAAGTATAAAGAAATACAAAAAAAAAAATGTTGTCAAAAAATGAACCCGCTAGTGCCGCAACCAGTACGAGAAACATGGTTTCGAGATAAAAGCGTTAAAAGTTTGTGAACAAAGAAAAAAAAGGCGAAAATTAAAAATGCGCTCTAACTAATACGGCTGTATTTTTTGAACCCGTAAGAATTTTTTAGAATCTTAAGAATATTTACTAAAATACAAAATTATAAAAAAGTCAATTTAAAAAACGGCCAGTGTCATGTCCCTCCTTAAATCAAGACTTTCAAAAATTGCAGTGCCAATTTTTTATAGTGACAAAAACGAAGAAAATAAGTAATGAAACAAATATAGAAAAAAGACCAGTGTTAGTAAAAATAAATTTAGAACTAAATAATATAGAAATTGAAAAGAATGTTCACAGGGTCGAACGTAGGGAGGTTTTGGGGGTTAAACCCCCCAAATGAATGAAAATAAAATGAACATAAAATAAAATAAAATGAAATGAAAATAAAATTTGTAAAGCAAAACTATTCAAATTATAAAGTATTTTATATTAGTTGTATTATTTTATGCTATTTTTTGTTGTGTTTTTTTGATAATTAGCTATCGCTAAATATTTGTAGAAAGCACTTCTTTTAAAAGTATTGCCACAAAATCAGCAATAGATTTCACGAAATTCAAAATTAAATAATGAAACAAATCTAGCTTTCAAATGTTATTCTATTTTAAATAAATTTTCAAAATATTTTTTAATAATGCAATCTGAAAATTTTTTATTTTTTGTTGACACATAATGAAACAAACAAGTGAAATTTATAAATAAAATATTATTTTAAATTTTTGTTCGACACCACTAAAATCTGTATATCGGTACAGTCAGTTTTTGGTTATTTTTTTTCAATTTCTTCACATTTGGTAGCAACACAAATTCAAAATTTCTTGCGAAAAACCGGAGGCTCGATTTTAGGCTTAGTGTTTTTTGGGAAAAGATGATCAGAATTTTCCGTAGAACATTTTCCGCGCCTACGAGTTTTTGAAAACAAAAATTAATCCGGCCTAATAAAAAAGGCTTGAGGCTACAAAGACTCAAAACATATGCAATTAACACATTTCCCATTGGAAAACTAAATGATAGAAAAATACATATGAAAATAATTTTTTTCAAAAAATCACTAGATCAAAATTTCTTAGACTACTATATGTATCCTTGAAACTCTGCCATTTGACTAGAGTCACCAGACTACGAAAACCATTAATTTTCCGATGGTGGAAATATCGGCAGTGGAAAGCGAAAAATAAAGAAAATAAATCAAAGCACAACAGAAAAACTTAGTTTTTTATAAGTAGTTATATAATAAGTTTATATAAAATAATAATATAGTATAATAGTAATATAGTTTTTATATAATAAGTAATAAACTGGATTCGACTGATTTGCGACTGGGGATCGAACTCGGGCTCCGAGCATTGCTAAGCCACACACTTAACCTGCATGCCATGGTCACCAAAAATAATTGATACAGATTTCAATTAGCAGTTTTGTCGTTGAATACGCATTGCAATTATTTTCAAAAAATTCGAAGAAAAGTTTTCACGATAGCCTAATGGGTTTAAAAATACCCAATGAATATCTCAACAACGCATTGAGGTATGGAGTTAAATGTTTGAATATATATTTTATAGTTGAAATTTAAACACGTTTGCTTTAAATTTTGTTTGTAGAGACGCAAATGCGTTAAATTTCTATTATAAACTTTTTTTTTGTTTAAATTTAATATATGTTTTTTTCTCAGTGGTGCAATTATTGATTCCCTAAAATTTAAACATAGCTATTTTGAAAAACGTTTGCTAAAATTGAAGAATGCATTCGGTTAAATTTTTTATTACAAAAACTGCTTGTTCTGACATTACAATAGTGTGCTGACATTTACTTATTAATATGTTTAAAAGTAAATGTAATAAAGTACTTTATTTATGTTAATAAAGTGGCACCTACAATTATATCGCTTACCCTAGGATATTACGATTAAATTAATTAATTTATTTTGTCTATTATTTACTACTTTAACCCTTTCAGGACCAAGGGACACCGGCGTCCCAAAAATATTTTCGTTCGTCATACCATATCCTAAAGTCGAAAAATGTTTTTTATTTAACTATGGGCTACTTAAAGTAGTAAATTAAGCTTTTGTGATTTAGCAACCCTGTTCGAAATTTCCCTGTTCCCGGAAATTTTTAAAATGGTAAAGACTTTTAAGCAGAAACTTTATGGGACACAGGTGTCCCTCTGGTCCTCAAATGTAACTTTTCATTTTATTTTCTAATTTTGAACTCTGAGGCGGTTAAAATTGATAATATGTATTTATATATATTATATTAACATATAACATAATATGTATTTACTTTCTTATATTTTTTGATTATCTATATCAGTGCTTCAATGAAGAAGTGGCATTAAAAAGTTACCTTTAAGGACCATAGGGACACCCATGTCCCATGAAATTACAAGAAAACTGAAGAATTTTTTTTTATAATTGTTTTGAAATCTTCTTAATTGAAGCTAATTAAACTATTTGATGATCCCAAAAAACTTGTTTCATTTCTGGAAACCTTGTGGTCTTGAAAGGGTTAATGTACATAAAAATATTCACCCTTATCATTGAAACCGCGCTCGCTCTCAAAACAGCGTCGAAACAAATGTTTTCTATCATTGAAACTTTCAATTTCGACGTCGAGCAAACTGCTTTATCGATAGTGATTTATAACTCAATTATTAAACAAACGTCATCGAACAAAAAATCAAATTTTTAATCGTCAAA